>JAGKQI010000098.1:3600000-4149821 GCA_018806915.1 Phytophthora colocasiae
TGCGCCTGATGCTGTTCCAGCCTCTCCAGCTTCAGCCGTAGCGCCGTGCATTCCTCACGAAGAGCCTCCATATTTGCAGCTTGTGCAGTTTCTATCTCCTTGCGCTCATCCAACAACCTCCTGTAGTACTCTTCATTGAGGCGAAACTTGCACGCGACATTCTCTCGAGCGTCCTTCTCTCGAGTGACGTCCAGCTCCAGAGCTAACAGTTGTTCTTGGTCCGGAGTGAACCCTCCGTTGGTCGCAGCAGCCTTCAGTTTCCCATACACTCGCGCGAGAGACTTCTCCACTTCCTCCTGTCGAGAGAGTAACTGGGCTTCTGCAAAGCTCATGAACTCCCGATGCGAACAGAGCGCGAGATCAATCGCGCACTCCTTGTCGGCTGTGGCTCGGGTCACTGTATCTGCCATCCACTTAGCGTAAGGGGCATTAGCGAATGGAGCAGGGATCTGGTCGTCGTCCTTCACCACCTGCTCCAGCGACTGCACCAAAAACTCCTTCAGCGTCTTCAGCTCCTTGACGCAAGCCAGCACTGCGTGTGTGACATCCGTTGACACTTCGGACGTGTTACTTGGTACCGTACGAGACGTTGATGAATCTGGTGTAGCGCTGAGGATGTCTGTCGTTAGGCGGATCACTTTGTAAATAATGCTGATTGCTGTCGTATCTCTCTTTGCGAATTTCTCCAGCAGCTGTGCCCTCGCTGAAGTCGAAGAAGCGTGAGGGATTAACGTATCGCTCGTCTGCTTCCGGCCTTCGTTTTCAGCGTGGACGAACACTGCGAGCTCCAACTGTTGAGATTGCTTGTAAAGTTCGGCTGCCAGTATCCTTTCGTGCTCCTTGGTCGCTTCCTCCAGAGCTTCTGCATGTGTAGCAGATGCTAGAGCGGCTGCACTATCTCGAGCCTTGGAAACCTCCTCCAGAGCACGATAATGGTCCTCCGCTATTTGTTTCAGATTCTCCTCGTGGCGTCTGATCAAACTCCGGCGCTTGTCCTCTTCTTCCAATAGCATCCTGTCCCATTCCAGTTGAGTAGCGTAGGCAGATTCCTGCCACTGCATCAATGAAGCTTCCAGTCTCTCAACCTTCGCAGTAAGTGAACAAATGACATAATCGTCCGCAGCAACTCGCAAGGTCAACTGCTGCTCCAAGTCTTCCTTCAACTGTTGAGTCGCTTCTCTAGCTTGGACTTCAGACTCCATAAAGTTCCGATATACAAGCACCCTGAACGACGATGCAAAGGGAGTCCTGAGCTTTACGGCCTCCTCTGTCATCATGCTGCTAGAGTAAAGCTGGTTGTCAGCTAGAAAACGCAGTTCCTCCGCTAGCTCAGTCGTCAGGTCAGTCAGTTGTTTCCGTGCTTGTACAAACTGCTCGTAAATTTCCATCGCACTCTCGAAAGCTGGGACTCCATGAGAACTGAGGAAAGCTTTCTCTCTCTCCAGCTCCACCTCTCGCTCCACCTTCTCCTCGATCAGAGCGCTTTGACCCGCCAGAAGCGTATCGTAGATGGCCAGTCGCGAACGCAAAGGTGCGTCGGAGTTAAATTCTAAGCTTTCCTTCTCCAAGAAGCGGCTTTCTTCCGCCAGGTCATCGTCAATCTGGTGAAGTTGTGTGCGTGTATCCACGAGGCGTTGAAATATCTCCAGTCGAATCGAAGATAGAGCGGACGTCGAAGGAACAAATAACTCTGCCGGTACTTCGCCAGGTGGATGAAGCAGCATCTCATTTGTTCGCAAGAACTCAAATTCTTGTGCAGAACAAGCCTCAACCTCATTCTTTTCACTAAGTAAGCGGGAGAGTTCGTCATGAAGCTGCTGGTATACATCAATTCGGGAAAATCTTCCATTCGCAGAACTTGTGAGGCTTAAAAACGAGGAAAGGATTGGCTTTGACTCCAGAAAGGCTCGCTCTTCAGCTAGTGCAGTCTCCATTTCCAGTCGACTTTGTGCCAATTCCCCCTCAACGCTCTCGAGTCTTTGGGTCTTCTGCTGGATTTCTTCTCTCAGTGAGTATTCCATCGTGCTCTTCTCAGTTTTCAGGGTTGCTTCCAATGTTTCGTTTTCCATCTGCAGTTTAGACTCCAGTGCCTGTTTTTCCGCCTTTAACGTACACTCCATTTCATCTTTCTCCGATCGGAGGTTATCAACACGCGCCAGTAGTCCATTGTATACTTCTAGACGTACACTCACTGGCAATGAGAGAATATTATCAGCATCTCCATCAACGTGGCCAGATAATAGATTGTGTTGGCGAAGAAACGCTGTCTCCATCTTCAAGTCTAACCTACGCTGCTGAGCGTCATCGCAAGCCCGTTGCTGCTGCTTAATCAGTGCCTGAACTAGTTCAACTCGCGTCGACACTTCATCCATAGGTGACAACAGAGCCTGAGCCTCCAAAACCGCCAGCTCTTGAAGTAATGCACCCTCCTTCGACGATTCCTCCACTAGATGATCTTGGGTCAGCTTCAGCTGCTCCACTTCACCTCGAAGACTTGTTTTATCTTGCGTTAGGCACGAATTACTCGTGGTCAGAGCCTCCACTTGCCTCAATAAACCATTCACACGATCTTTTAGGTCAGCCACAGAGTCCACTGACTCTGGCTGTGGAAGAACTTGATGCAGCCACGCAAACATCTCATTGTAACTGCGCAAGTCCTCAACCACAATGTCCATTTCCCCCAGCAAAGTCTCTACCTCAGATTCACCTTCATCCACTGGTCTCTTCTCCATAAACACAGACGTCTCACGGAGCTGTTTCGCTTGACGAAGAACCTCTTGAGCCCCTACGAGGAACGACTGCAGTTCTTCCACTGGGTTTTGGAGTCCAAGCAGCTCCTTCGCCTGCTCCACAAGTTCAATGCGTTCATTTATCCCCTGAACGAGCACTTCAATGTTGACTGCTGGTTGAAAATGGCCTTCCCGACCTGTGTCCACCTTGATCTGCTGCAGGAAATAGTCGTAGTCCTGAAGATGTCTCGCTATTTCTCCAATCGAAGCCAGTACGGGACGCTCAACCGATCCACTTTCACTTTTAACGAGTGATGTTGTTGATTCTGACGCTCCGAATGATTTGCAGCTCGTTTCTTCTGCGTCTCTTGATACGTTCATTTCGAAAAGTGCTAGCCTTCCTGTCATCCTTTGGAGAAGAGCGACTCCTTCAAGAAGAGAGGCCAATTCTTGTCGAGGGTCTTGAAGCTTGAAAAGGCGACGCGATAATGCCAACACCGCACAATGCTCCCGTACTAGTCGACTGATCTCCGCTCCCACACTAAACGCGTTTGTACGATCCATACCTTGTCTTGACTGGGCAATATAACGAGCGCTTTGCGACAACAGGCGATGGTGGTCGCTCATCACGAGTGAAATTTCCATCAAAGAGTCGGCCAGGAAGGGCGAAGGTGACGGCTTCGCCTCAAAGAATTCCTCTTGCGCTTGATCTCCTTCGTCAGTCGAGAACTCGCAGAGATTCGCGTCCGCTTCAACCAGGTCCACTTCAATCTGCAGTTCCTCCAGTGTCCGTGCAGTCGAAGGATCCCGCGTTAATGACCGTAGCATCTCGATACTCGATCTGCTGCTTGTGTTGCTTGCCGAGTTGGCATCGCTCTTAAGTTCCTCCGTTAGAATGTTTTGAGCAAAGTCGGTCATGAGTTGCAGCTCCTCTACGAATCCCAGCACTGCTGTGACCTTGTTCGCCAGTGATGGAGGAAGATCTGCAGCCGAAGGTCGACGAGGACTTCCGAGCTTGGGCTGCAGCCTCTCAAAGTGTTGCAGGATCAGCATCAGCTGCTCAATGGCCTCCACCGTGTCATCAACAGTCCACGTATCGTCTTCTACTAGAAGCGCATCCTTGCAACGCTGAATAAAAGCTGCAGATTCCTCTCTTGACGACAGAATCTCTGCACTTCGAAGGTAGTTCCCCGCCTCTAGACCCACCTGAGAGCCGATGGAGCCGTCCAATTCCTTGTGAAGCGTCTCCCACTCGTCGAAAAGAATTGTTACATCCTCCAGTCGAGTGAATTGATCGCATCCTGTGACTTGCTGAGCGCGGGTGAGTACGTGTTCGATGACGGTGAATAAGTGGCCAATGTCCTCCACGCTCTGAATATACTTCAGGTTACTAGAGCTGATGTTGCACATGAGCTGTTCGTGCTCGTCAAGCATCGTAATAATCTGTCGACTGCGTAGGAATGCGTTCTCCAAGTCTGTAGGAATAGACAGTCTTTGAAAGAGCTCATTAAGGTTTTCCAACACATTCATCCATGCATCTGTGCTGGTAGACGCGAACATTTTCCTCACGTGGTGCTTCACGAGCTCCAACTCCTTTAGACTTAACGTAATTCTCTCAGACGGGGTGTGACTCGTATCACCACTGTCAACAGTCTGTTCAACGGCAGCAATCACCCGGTCGTATTCCTGCAAACGCTGTCGAACTTCTTCAACATTAGTGACAGCTTGCCTCGACTCAGGACGTCCATCAGGACCTTGCGGAGCTACACCTCGATAGCAGCGCAAAGCAAATAATTCCTTTAAACAGCCAATCAAGTCGCCTTCTTCCTCTAGTGCAATGCCTTCGATTTCGTCCAGTTCCACATGATAAACCTCCATTAAATGCGTTTCCAGTTGCTGTCGGAGCAAGGCCATGAACTGCTCACTTGATCGTGTGCTATTGCTCGTCTCCATCAGTAGGTTAAGTTCCTTTCGAACATTCTCAATGGTTGCATTCTTGGCCACGACCACAGCGTCCCGTTCACTCACCTCCGTCCTTATCTGTTGTAGCTCCGTCCGCAACACTTTCATGTCCGTCTTCAAGGTCCCTATCACTTCCTCAGCACCTTTCAGAGCATTGGATCTGTCATTTAATTCTCCATGTAATTTAGCAAGAATTGCAGCGTGCTGTTCCCCTTCGGCTCGCGCCCTCTCCAGTAGCTCGTTCACTTTCATCAGATTCTCCTCAGCTAAACGCAGCAACTCCGTTCTCTCGACCAAAGTCTCATTGAGCTGCTCGTAGCGTTCTTTGGCAGATAAATCAGCAGCATTCTTGTTAGCTCCTTGATGTGGCTGCATCTCTAAAACCTCTCGAGCATGTTCTAGCACCAGACTCTCAAGTGCTCGGGCGTGTTCCGACTTCAAGAGCTCAAGCTGGCGGCTGACAGACTCCTCCATCGACTTGATTTCGTGCTCATGTGCTACGTGCGCTGTCATTTGTTCCAACACTTGAGCGCAGAGTCCACGTATCTGGTTGTCTGCTGTTTGCTTCAGCAGAATTTGGTGCTGGTTCACGGCTCGAGCGGCGTCAACCCGCAGGATTCTGTCCTCGTATTCTTCCTGTAAGAGCCCAAAGCCATCGGACTGCTCTGTTCTCAACTGATCCACATAGTCGCGATGAGCATCCATGAGCTGGTCCACCTCACTTTGATGTTCACCCTTCAATTGCGCTACTAGACTGTCTCGCTCCTGCTCCAGCTGGAGAATTTCAGCGTGATGCTCTTCTGAGCGCTTAAAAATCTGGTGGGCGTGGTCTTCAGAAAGCGCAGAGATCTGTAGAGTGTGTTCTTCTATCAGTATGGCCTTCTCCATGTGCTGCGACTCCGCTAACCGAGCTACTTCACTCTGATGCTCTTCCGTCTGCTCAGTCAAGTGACTTAGCTCGTCTACTGTCAGTTCCGAGACCTGATGCCGATGAGCGTCTGCCAGCTGATCTACCTCGTCTTGATGTCTCCGGCGAAGCAGCGCAAGCTCGTTGCTGTGATCCCCCGTCAGCCTAGCAATTTCGTCGGAGTGCTCCTCAGCCAGCTGTGTAATTTCATTGTGTCGCGCTTCAGTCAAACGAGAAACTTCGCTGCGGTGCTCCACAGCCTGCCCGGCGGCAAAGCTGAGTCGCTCGACCGTCAGCTTCGAGATAAGACGAGCTACAGCAACACGGTGAACTTCATCCAGACGCGTCAGATCGCTGCGGTTGGCTTCCATCAATACTGCGATCTCTTTCTCGTGGGTTCCCTTGAGCCGATCAACCTCTCTACGGTGTTCTTCAGTGAGTTCAATGTTATGACTCAGTCCATCGACTGTGAATGCTGCAACTTGATGGTGGAGATCATCAGTCAGTAGATCGATCTCAATTTGGTGGGCTTCCTGAAGTCTTCTTGTCTCGTTCTCTTTCTCTTGCACCAGACGAGAGACTTCATTCCTGTGGCTCACTGTTAATCGACTGAGCTCACCTTGATGGTCTTCCTTCAGTTGAGCAAGTTGAGCTCGGTGGCTCTCAATTAGCTGAACAGCTTCACTACGGTGGCCGTCAGTTAGTTGAGTGACTTGACTGTCATGCTGCACCATAAGAAGGTCGATCTCCTGGCGTTGAATGTCGAGATATTGTTGTAACGCCTCGCACTGTTTCGTTTTGCCTTCAAGAGACTGCTGCAGCGCCTGGATTGTGTCTCTATGCACCTCATTCTCCTTCTGTCGTTGTTCGGTCAAACTTATTAGCTGTGTCTGGAGTTCCGAGTGAGTACTTCCTAACGTATCAAGAGCGCTTTTGACCTTCCGCGTGTCTGTCGTCTGCTTCCCCAAGTTTTCCTGCAGATACTCGAGCTCCTTCTTTTTCTCACTCAGTGCGTGCTGCAGATCGCTAATCTCCCTGGCAGCCTGGGAGCTTTCTTTACGGAGCCCAGCGATTTTCTCTTGGAGATCGTCGGCTCGATTAACGATTTCCCTCTTCTCCTGTCCAAGGGAGACCAGACTCAACTCCAGACTGTTGTTGAGGCGACTGAACTCCTCTTTCACACTCTCTAGTCTGCAGGCAGTACTCATTGCGTCTTCAGCCTCCATCCGCAAGATATTCGAATGGTGTTTCGCTTTAACTTCTGCTGTAAGGAGCTGACCGCGAAGATCCGTACACACTTGCCGCTCCTCCTCAAGAATACCCTTTTTCACTGCTATCTCTTCATTGGCTGCATAAAGCTGTCGATCTGTGTCCTCGTACTTTTCGCGAAGTACCATCATCTCATTCTCGAGCCGCTGCTTCTCGCTCGTCGTCGTCTCCAGCCTCAAATTGGTTTCAGTCAGTCGCACTTCAACACCCTCTAGATGGAGAATAGCATCTTTCAGAGCCGACAGCTCCAGCATATGAAGGTGCTTTTCAGTGCGTAACCGCTCATCTTGTTCTGCAGTTGTTTCCTGTAGTAACCTCTGATACTGACACTGAATTTCTTCCGCCTGCATCGCGTAGAGCTCCACCTTCTCGTCAAGTCTCTGAGCCTCGTGTGTGAGGTTGTTAAACTGAATCTGTAGACGCTGCTTCTCCGTCGTCACAGTCTGTTTTTCCCTCGTCACAAGAATCAGCTCCTGCTCCTTGTCTAACAGTTCATCACACGCTTTCTTCACGTCTTCGGCAGCTTGCGCAGTTTCCAGCCGAAGTAACTCGATCCGTCGCTGTGCCTCTTCTCCTTGTCTCTGAGCAGTAACTAATGCCTGCTCCAGCCTCTCAATGGTCTGTTGGCTGAAATCGTTCTTCTGCTTCAATTCGTTCTGAGCACCGTGCAGTCTTCGGATTTCTCCGTTCTTGAGCTCAATCTCGCCCTCCGTGTGCTCCAGCTGCAACTTCATGTCCATCTGCATCCGCTTCATCTCTAAGCGCATATTCTCGAGGTTTAGACGCATGCTCTCCATCTTGAGCTCCGAGTTCTCGAGCATTCCCACCTTCTGGCTCATAGACTCCTCCACCATGGACAACTTGCCAGACTCCAGCCGAAGAGCATTTTTGGTCGCCTCTAGCTCCTTCGCCTTAGAAGATAACGTCTCTGTAGTCAGCTCCAGTATCTCAGTCTTAGTGTTTACTGTCTGGACAGTGTCAAGCAAGGCGTTCCGCAGCTTCTCGATCTCGTCGTCGCGACTTTTTACGACAAACGTAAGCTCCAGAATCGTGTTGGCCTTGACCTGTAGCTCTTCTTCAGCAGCTTTCAGGGATCGATTGGTGCTGTCAAGCGTCAAATCTTTCTCTGTGTTGAGCTGGTCGAGACGCCAGACCTCGTTCTCCAGTTCAGAGAGAGCCATGTTTTTCTGCTCAACGTGTTCTCGGGATTGCTCCACAAATTGATCGTGACGTTCATTCAGAGCCATTTCGATGGTCTCCAACACTTCAATGCGCTCTTGTCTGCAGTCTAGCTCAGCATCTTTCTCGCGTATCATGTCTTCAGTTTGCTTGCTTTGCTCCCGCATGGCCATCTCCAGAGCTAAAACTCTTGACGCATGAGCCTCTCGCAGCTGAATCACTTGAGCTTCCTGGAGCTGTACATTCTTGTCGTGCTGCTCCTTATTTGCTTGTTTCATAGTCTCCAGCTCCGTCTCGTAGCGAAGAATCAGTGCATATTTCTCGCGGCTTCGTTCGTTCTGCAGTGAGGCCACACTCGCTTCGTACTTGGAAATCAGCGCTTCTCTCGCTCGCCTCGCTTCCTCCTTGTTCCAAGTCATTTCAATTGCATGCGTCTCACTCATCTGCTGTAATCTGGTTTCGTATGACGCCATAGTCGTAGCTAGTTCCTGAGCGGCAGTTGAGCGGATACTTTCCGTCTTGGAAGCGTGTGTTTGCAGCATTAGATTCTTCTCGGCTTCGGATGTGGCTTTCAGTATCTCAACCTCTGACGTGTAGCGGTGATGCAGCTCTTCAATTTGCCTTGAAAACTTAGTCTTAGAGGCTCCCAGTTCGTCTTGCAGTGACTTGGTCTCTCGACATCGACGCTCTTCCATCCGACTGGACTGCTCAATCTCAAACATACGTAGACGAGCAACTTCCTCTGCATTTTTCTCCATCAAATACTCGCGTTCTTTAGTGTAGAAATACCTCAGTCGTTGGAGAGCTTCGTTACTCTGTTGGTGGTGACTCTGGAGGTCGAGCTCTGAACGTTCAGCTAGTGCAGCAAGGTTAGCTGCAGCCTTTTGCTTGAGGGATGAGATTTCAGCAGTTAACGCCTGTTTCACAGTCGCCAACTCATCCGTGGAAGACCGTTGGAGCTCAGTGAATTCCAACTGTGAACGCTGTTGTAGATCTGTGTACGCTGCTTCTGCGCTGGATCGAACAGCGTCGAGCTCAGTCTGTGCTTTTAGTTGTAGGGCTTCAAGTACAGCATTGGCAGATCGCTCCCTCTCCTCTCTTTCCACACGGTTTGACTCTTGGAGCGCTTGTAATTGAGTCTCCGTTGTCTGACGGAGGTCCTGTAATTCACCCACGTACTTCTTCTCCATTTCATTGTACTTTTCATCCAGCTTGGTTACCTTGTTACGAAAAGCTTGATCTGCTTCCTGAAGCTCTCGCTCGTGTGCTTGGAGTATCTCAGCTTTTTCATTGGCATGAGCCTCTGATAAGGTGACCATTTCTTCTGTATTATTGTTCATCGCAGCTTCGAACTGATTCGCCCTAGAGGAAACATGAGCAAATGTGAGGTCTAAAACATCAGCTGATCTCCCACAGACAAAAAGAATCTTCGTACATGTCATTCTTGGCACTTTCGTGTTGCTCGTGAAGCGTAGCGATGTCTGCCGAAAGCCCTTGCAAGGTGCACGCAGTCTGGTCGAATACGTCCGAAATACAGGGCAGTTGGCTGTGGATCTGATCCAAGTGCTGGTTAGCGGACATGGAGATCTCAAAGAACTTGTCGTTGCTAGCCACGAGTTGCTCCATATCGACGCGATACCGCTGTGCATTGGTGTTGATGTTGTCCTCTACAGACTGAAGGCGTAGTGGCGTGGCTATTGGAATCGAGCTGTTTTCATACTCACCGCTTCCTTCAGGTGCTGCGAAGAAAGAGGCCACTCGAGACCCTGTTGGTAGCTGAGAGACGGGATTTCGAGGTGTACACCAAGCCGCTTTAGCTGAGCGTCCGTCCGCCTCGTCCCCGTGGAAAGTTGGTGAATTCTCCTCACCCGGTACCTCGTCTTTGCTGGACGGTCGTCGAGGCAGCAGAATCGATAAACCTCCGCTCTTGGTCAATGCGGGTGACGAGATCAATGAAGGAGCATGAGGCTTCTGCGGCAAACGGTTGATTCGTGGTAAGACGGAAGTCGGCGTCGACCCTGGAGGGTGCTGGTTCTTGGACGCTGTTAAACGCGAAGCCTTCGCCTTCCCACCATACGCCGCTTTCATTGAGCTGGACGTCGCTCCTTTCGTTCGATGTGCGTCCGCCATAGCCCCAAACAGTGTTGGCACGAAGATGCAGAGGTCGCCGACGGTCGTTACAAAACGCAATTATCTGCGCCTCCCGTCACTTTGGGCGGATCGAGCAGAGCGAAGAACTCCTTGTGTGATTGAGTACGAGGGCTGGTGCAACAGAGCCTCCACAACCGTCACACGACTTCTTGACGATGGGGTTGTTGGACGCTTGAGTGATGTAGGTATACGTGCGCTACGCTTAAAGCTGCCACCGGCTGATGCAGATCTGCGTCGTTCACCTTGCTGCACTGGTAGCATTTGGTTTGAAACGATGGCAGTCGGGATATAGCGTGGAGGGGGTGTTGGGTGCAGCTTCACAGGATGCCAATCTGGTGCTGTACTCCATAGCTTCCGACCAGAAGATGTCGACGTTGGAGAGAAAGGTGTGGCTGTTGGGAGTTCTGGCGGTCGCAATTGGTTCTGGTAGAATATTCCCTTCAGATGCTGGGATTCCGCTGTGTTGCTAAGCTTATTCTGCTTGCTATTCCTTGTGCTAAGGAACCAACAAAACTCAACTCAAACTTTGGTGTTACAGTGAATACAAGCAAAAACGTACCGGATCCAGTCCCTGCGAGCACCACTGAGCACTCGAGTCACGTTCTTCCTCGCCTCTTTAAGACCTTCGTTAGTGTACGAAGTGACGAGTTTCTCCAGTGCCAATATTGAAGCCGTTTGATTCTCCACTTGCTTTTTGCTTGCAGTTATGCGCGCTACAGCCTTTTCGTTCAGTAAACACTGATCCTCATTCCGAGAGCTACTTCGTTTCGGTTCGCGATGTGTAAGCGGCACCGTAACAGCAATAAAAGCCCTCCACCGCGCCAATTCTGCCTTTCGTTGGTTCATCCGCTCGCGTTCAATCTTCCGGTCGAAGTTGGTGCCCTGGCCTGAAGCACTGGCCTCGTCGGCAGTAATATGCGCCATAATGTCCGTATGCGTCCACCCGCACGATATTTTCATGACCCTTTCCTTCTCTGGTAGCTCTATCATCTGTGGTGAGGCGTGAAATCCAACAAGAGCACTGTTGTCTTTCAGATTCAACCCCCATGTGTAGGCTCTTCCTGCAGACGTCACACACGTCGTATGGAACTCACCTAATGCAACGTCCGCCACTCCCTCCGTGATCAGTGCTGGGGTAGTCAGTAAGAACGGCCTAGAACGTGGCTTCTTGTCCTTACAGCCAAGTTGCCCAAAGTCATTCGCACCCCAAAGATACAGTAAGTCGCTGTCAGAGATAACAGCCATGTGCCTCGCTCCGCAGCGGACAGCGCGTGCGTGGATGGATGCCTCGCGTAGCAGCGCAACCCGTGTCGGTTTTGCCACGCTCTCGCCCAACTTGCCATCGCCCAGTCGACCGTCATCCCCGCACCCCCACGTGTACACGTCACCGTTACTGAGAGCGCACGCGCTGTGATTTTGACCTGCCGCGAGATCGAGAATACTCTGGTCTCGAAGCGATTCAACTGCGATCGGCGTGCAGCTACGCCAGCCCTTGCGCTGCTGTAGGCAATGACCGAGACCCAACTGACCTGCTTGGTTGTAACCCATGCCCAGTATCTGCTGCTGGTGCGTGACGAAAAGCGTGTGCGCAGCTCCACACGCGACGTGCGTGACATTGTTTCCGCCGCGCTGCACTGTGTGCATCACTCGCAGCGCTCGCCGGTGAGAGCTGAGCGTCGCGAGAGCGAAGTGAACTTCCTCCGGTTGTGTGCGCGACTGGAAGTCTCCCAGTCCCAACTGTCCGTGCTTATTACTGCCCCATGTGAATAGCCTCGCTTGGCCTGTGATCACTCCGACGTGGTGCTTCCCGCACGAAACGTGGACGACAGCTAACGGTTCCCTCGGAAGCTGCAAAGGAAGAGTGACAACCTGCTGAGGCGTAGGTGACGACGTCATGGTGCCATTTCCCAGCTCTCCGTTGGTGTTGAGTCCCCATGACAACAGTGTGGTGCCTTTAGGCTGCACCACAGCGGCCACAGAGAAATGGTAGCCGCTGGCTAGGTGGCTGACGCACCACGACGCTGAGCCTCCTTCTGCTGTATCCGTGGAGGTGTCTTCCGGTAGGGCAGCTAGAATATCCAATTCCGTCGAGTGCGTGGAGCCCATCGCCGCTGCTTTACGCTTGGTCATGTGGCCTCCAAACGTCAATAGCGGACATTCGAGGGGCGTCGCCTCCGTCTGCACTACGACGTCAGGTGTCACCGCGCGGTCATAGTTGCGGTCGAGACTGTAGAGACGATGTGTGACGACGCTCCACTGCGTGCGGTTCTCCAGCGCCTCCACACGCACGAGTTGCGGCTGTGAGCAGTTATCAGGCCTGAAGCAGAGGCGGTCGGACGAGAGACGCACGGCCGCGTCGCTTGGCAGCAGCAGATGCACCACTACCACAGACGTGCAGGGCTGCGCCAGCCACAGAGAATACACGGCCGACGCCCCGCCGAATGCCGCCCGCAGGAACGTCGCACTCACCACCAGCGCGTCGCTCGACTCGAAGGCGGCGGCGCCGCTCATTGTTTTTTATATGTTTAAGACAATAATGTCGCGCGAAGGTCGTGCTAAAACGGAAGGTAACGCCAAGACTGACTTGGTGTTTGTATGTCAGCGATTCTGCGGGTGCGCAAGGCTCAGTCCGAAAAGAGCCAAGAGGTCCAGAAGCAGCAGCCAGCAGAAGCCATGATGCACCGCAGTCTCATGCGATCCGGAACGACCTTGACCAAGCGAGTGGCGCCCCGCCCTACGACAGGTGTGCGCCACTTCCGCA
Organism: Phytophthora colocasiae; assembly: GCA_018806915.1. Classification (NCBI taxonomy): domain Eukaryota; phylum Oomycota; class Peronosporomycetes; order Peronosporales; family Peronosporaceae; genus Phytophthora; species Phytophthora colocasiae. The sequence goes on from JAGKQI010000098.1 coordinate 3,612,959, forward strand.
AGAGTACGTAGACCGTGTTTCGTCCTGCTGCCACCGCCTTGGAGCCTGCCAACAGGCGCGTTTATTGTGGGGTAAACTAACCTGTTGTTGTGTTTGCTTGCAGGCGCCCCCACTAAGTACACGGAGAACAAGGAGGTCACGGGCCTTGCGGGCATCGTGGAAGGTACGTCTTAATGTCCGAGATGGTCTGATATCAAGTGATCTAACGTCATTCCATTGCAGCCGACAACCACGCGCTTTCGGTAAAGCTGCAGCACCTGACGAGCATGGGTCTCATGGCCGCCGTACCACTTGCCTTTGTGCTCAGCCCGTCGCCGCTTGTGCTGCCTGTGGACCTGGCCCTGGGCGTGATCTTGCCTGTGCACGCGCACATCGGCATGAACAACGTCATTTCGGACTATGTGCCCAAGAATGTGCGCACGCTCGCGCGTCTGGGCTGGCTCGGAGCTACATCGCTCATGTTCTTGGGTCTGCTGCGTGTCAACCTAGAAGGTCCCGGCATCACGGAGGTGGTCAAGACGGTGTGGCGAGAGTCTCCCAACAAGAAGAAACTCGAGGCGTAGATGGTCGATAGCTGCTTCTCTGCTACATAGGGAAACGGAAAAGTAATTGTCGAATGAAAGCCGAGATGAAGGCACTCAGAGCGCAAGCCGAGGTGGTGGATGTGCATCGTTTAACCAGCAGCTAAATACGACGTTGGGTCTTCCTCTCCTCTAGCGCCGCTGTCAACTCCTCTTGCCATTTCCTCTAACTTGCCACGTGATTGGCTACAGTTGGTAGCAGCAGTGTAGCGTGTCCGTCGACGACGACGACGCCATCGTCTGCTTTCGTGCAAACGGTCTCACACTCGAGGAAGCGCTTGCGGACGCGAAGCACGCGGATGCGGGCCGTCACCTCCTCGTCCACCAGCAGTGGTGCTCTCCAGCGTAGATCCTGCTTGACGTAGACGGCTCCAGGCAGTGTTCGACCAAAAATGGTGGCAAAGAGGCTGGCTGATAGTAGACCTTGCACCACTGGTTTGCTCTCACCAGTGTGTTGGCGCGCGAAGGCTTCGTCCACATGCAGCGGGTTGTTGTCACCCGAGAGCTCGGCAAACGCGCGCGTGTCTTCAATGGAGAAAGTGTGAGTAAGTTGTGCCTTCACGCCCTCGGGCGGCACAACTCCTGCTGGCAGCTAACAAACAGCCTCTTTGATTAGAGAAACCCATTAGTACAATAGAAACCACAGACGCACCCGAGTGAGCTCTCCTTCCACAGTAAATAGACCTTCTCGAGTTGATGAGCTCAACGTCCGGCAGCAGGCAGGGCATCGCTTACGCAGCACGCGCCGTAGCATCATTGCTAGTCGTACTTAAACGGAATGAATACTTTTTGTGTGGACGAGTTCCAAAGCGAAAATGCGGCGGCTGTCGACGGCTTCAGCTTCATCGCGTCTGTCGCTACGGCGTCTGTTCCAGCACCAGCCCGTCGGTGAGAAGTGTGCGTCTTAGACGTACTGAACGGTATCGTACTAATGCTTTTGCCGTCCTTTATTTACTAGAGGATCTGCCCGAACTTCGGAGCATTCTGGCCGTGCAGAATCTGGTGGCCAAAGTCCCGGAGCAGCCCACGCCACGTCGCCTAAGCGAAGATGACGCGTACCGTCGGTGGATGGAGGTTTACCGCAGTAGCAACTCACAAGATGACCAGACGCAGCTGGACAAGGACGCCTTCGATGCGTTCGTGAAGGAGGCAGGCGCGTATCTGCAGACACAGGAGGAGGAGGCCTTCCAGGTCTGCGACAAGATCGGACCGATGGAGGAGGACGAGCTCAGTAGTCCCAAAGCAGATGCCTTCGTGGAGGCTATAAAGCTGAAGCTTTCGAGACACATTTTCGCGCAGGCTACGGGCAACTTCGAGCTCCTGGACAAGGATAAGGACGGTGAGTATGAATGCTTTTGTTATCTGATGAGGAAGTCTCTAATGTATTTTCGGGCGGTAACTATCAGGGAAGGTTCACATTGACGAGGTGGAGAAGCTACTGCAGGTTGCAGCTCAAGGCAACGGGAAGGAATGGCTACAGAGTAGGTTGCGTCAATGAGTCCCAGGATATATGAAACTGGAGTTAACCTTTTCGTGCTATTACATGTAGACCAATTCTACCAGTACGATGCAGATGGTGACAACGTTGTGAACGAGGTTGAGTCGAAACAGATTCTAGATTCCATGATCGCTACACAGAAGGCGGTCATGGTCGAGCTTTTTGCGACTCATGTAGGTGTACTATTCCCGATTTCGCTGGTACTTCCCGGTATCTGACCGCTTACACTGGGCTTGCTGCTACCAGGTCGATAATCTGCCTAAGAAGCACGAGAAGCTCTTTGCCAAGAGTCTATCGGAGGAAGATTTCAAGTCAAAAATCCCGGAGAAGGTGCGCTGCGTTTTCCACTTTGCCAACAAGCTGGACGAGCAGCGCAAGACGTATGATTGGGAGCTGTTCGAGGATTCCCAGGTGCGTTTTCTGAGGAGCTAATGGGATACTGGTAGATACTGAAAAGCTGATTCGTTTGCTGTTGTTCCTGCAGAAAGCGGAGTTCCCAGATCTGCACAATCTGCTCGCCATCTACGCCAAGGGGTTCTATGACGAAAGGTGAGAGCTGGAGCTTTACGGTTCTTTAGTGGTGGGTCTCTCTTTCTCTAACGTATTCTTTGTTCAGATTCATCTTCTACGAGCGCAAGCGGGAGAAGTGGAACACGCGATACAAAGGGCTGCTACTCGCCACTGCCATCGGCCTCGGCGACTACATTGCGGCTGTGATTTAGAGACACACTGGCCGTTATGTATGCTAGCATGAATGGGGAATAACACCACTTAAGAACATGCTTGCATATTGTCATATCCGACCAAATTATTAGCTCGGTTAAACCGAGTCGTTTAACAACAGGTCTAGATACCTGGGTGGAAATGTTATTTCGAGCAGAGTTTGCTGCGCGTGGCCCTTATGCGATCGATACATGGGTCTTCTTCGGCGGGCTGCAGGTAAAGGGCAAATTGCGGATTGACAGAATGGCACCAAGGCGCCAAGGCCTCACAGGACTTTAGGAAAGCTCCGCCTGCAGTGCTTCGAATTGAAAGCCTTCGATATTACATGCAGCTGCGATCGGCCAGCCAAGTTGATTCACGGCGTGGTGACAACTTGTCACCGACAAGTCGTGTAGGCCTCCCACCACCGGGAGCCTCCGGCGGAGGGGCCATTGCAATAGCGGCGTCACATGCGGTTTTCTTGATGACGCTAGACAAAAGCGGCGAGCATCATTGACCAAGGACCAAGTTGAAGTGGTTGCGTTGAGTGGGCAAGCTGCAGCACGGCAACATGCTCAAAAGTTTAAGACGGAGTGGACTCTGGTTCAACCAGTGGTTGCGCGTACAGTAGATCTTCGGCAAAAGAGCTCGCTTGGTCGACAACACGGGCATGGAGCAACGCGTGTTTAGCTCTGCTTGCGTGTAGTTCGTCCACGAGCCGATCTTGATGAGGGAGTAGGTGGTGGCGTGAAATACAGCGCCGCTACAACTTGCGCGACCTGCACTTCTTGCACAGGGAATACCTTTCCTATGTAATAATTCGTTGTCTGTTTAGCAAGCTTGGTCGGTTTGAAGACCAATCGGTTTATCAACCGCTCTCGGAGTAGGATAGAACTCGCAATAGACCACCACCTCGAATGAAGGTCTTCTTTACATGTGAAGCCATCTCGCGCGAAAGATCGTGACACGTGGCCTCGAACGTCTTGCTCCGTAAAGACCTGTTCATATCGTTGCAAAACATTATATACACGAGAGCTTTGCTACACAGTAAAAACAACATTGTTGTGATTAACGTCTCTACACTTACTAATATCAAGTAAAACTGATATTGAAGATGCTTGCGGAGTTTATGCTCTACACCCAATTCCCAGCAAAGCAGAAAGCGCACATTATAATTTGGTCCGCAACGTATCTTCCGTGCTTTTGAGCTTTTCGCCACCATGGCACTTTGGATTTTCACGAGTCCATCCCAGCCAGCCAGCAGAGAAGAGAAGAGTTCTCTTCGCCGGCTCGCCCAGAATGATGTTCATGAAGCAGGCGGCGCGCGTGTTGGCGCTGCTTTTCGCCGTGGCGCTGGTGGTGCGTGCGGCCGAGTTTGAGGAGGAGGAGGACGTGCTGGTGCTGACGGAGAGCAACTTCGCTGAGGCCGTCTCGGGCCACGACACGCTGCTGGTCGAATTCTACGCGCCTTGGTGTGGCCACTGCAAGAAACTTGCGCCTGAGTACTCGGTGGCGGCTAAGAACCTGAAGGAGCTGGACCCGCCCATCCGTCTCGCCAAGGTGGACGCCACGGCCGAGAGCAAGCTGGCCGAGCAGTTCGGCATCCGCGGTTTCCCCACGCTCAAGTTCTTCAAGGGCGACGTGGAGGCTGTCAAGGACTACGACGGAGGTCGCACGTCGGCTGAGATCGAGAAGTGGGTGGTGAAGAAGTCGGGCCCTGCCGTCAAGATCGTCGAGACCGCTGAGGAGCTGAAGGAGCTGAAGGAGGCCAACGATGTCGTCGTGTTCGCTGTCATTGACGCTGAGGAGGGCGAGTCGCGCACTCTTCTGGAGAAGGTGGCCGATGCTGACGACCTGGCCGTGTACGTGGCCTCCACCAGCACTGACGTGACGGAGGACGCCGCTGCCGTGAACAAGGTGGTGCTGTACAAGAAGTTCGACGAGGGCAAGGTCGTGTACGATGGCGAATTCGAGAAAGAGGCGCTGGGCGAGTTCGTCAAGGGCAACAGCCTGCCGCTCGTCATCACGTTCACCCAGGACAAGGCCCCTATGATCTTCGGTGGCGAAATGACCGAGCACGTGCTGGCTTTCGTTGACACGACCAAGGACTACGTGTCGGACATTGAGGCGGCCCTTAAGGCCCCTGCCAAGGAGAACAAGGGCAAGTTGCTGCACGTTATCATGCCCAGCACGGAGAAGCGCATTGTGGACTACTTCGGTCTGAAGGACGAGGAGATGCCTGCCATCATGCTCGTTAACATGGGCGGTGCCATGAAGAAGTACGGCTTCGACTACAAGGCGGATGACTTCGTTGCCAAGATGAAGGACGGCCTCGCCGAGGACCTGATCGCCTTCGAGAAGAACTACTTTGAGGGCAAGCTGACGCCCCAGCTCAAGTCTGCCGACCCGGAGGACGACAGCGAGGAGGCTGTGAAGGTCATTGTGGGCACGGAGTTCCAGTCGCGTGTGGTCGACAACGAGAAGGATGTGCTGCTTGAGTTCTACGCTCCCTGGTGCGGCCACTGCAAGGCTCTTGCCCCGAAGTACGAGGAGCTGGCCGAGAAGTTTGCGGACGTGGACAGCATCATGGTTGCCAAGATGGACGCCACGGCCAACGAGATCGACCACCCCGGCGTGGACGTGCGTGGCTTCCCAACGATTCTCTTCTTCCCTGCCCAAGACAAGCAGAACCCGATCGTGTACGAGGGCTCGCGCGACGTGGAGGGCTTCACGGAGTTCCTGAAGACCAACGCTCAGAAGTTCGAGCTGGACGGCTCGGAGCACGGTGCAGAGCAGGAGGAGTCGTCGGAAGAGGGCGACGAGAAGGAAGACGACGCGGACAAGGAAAAGAAGGGTGCCGAGCACGAGGAGTTGTAGAAAATCTTTTTAGGTGCCAATTGTTTTTGCTGCTGCGTACAGAGAAGACATGACGTAAAACAGGAAAAAAAATGCAGAGCCTAACGAGCGTTTAACCCATGTGCTATTTGGTTTCAATGGAATGAAGCGTCGCAGGTAGTATCCTGCAGTAGTTTTATCCTCCTATTAGGAGGCTCCTAACGATGGAGAAGGTAGAGATCGCCATCCGAGTGCTCAGCTTATGCTACGCCGTGGGGATATGCGTCATGATCCTTCGTCTACAGGGGCAAGACACCAGTAAGAAGACAAGTTGAGATTGCTGCGTTCTATCCTAGCAAGACTGACTTGCTGTGGGAATGCAGGCTCCATCATGCTGCAGGTGGTCTTCACAATGGTCTTCACTTGCCCCTGGTAGGCTCCGATTCCACCTAATAAAGTTGCTGGAGCTCATTCTCGTTGTACGCTGTGTGCAGTTTGTGGGCCATCATTAGGTACAGCTGTACATGTACTTAGTCACACTTTGCATCTCATTAATAGTTTTTTTTTTTCTCGTCAGGTTTTGCCGCGACTACGCTGCTCGCCGCAAAATGGTGGTGCTACCCGAGAAGAAGATAAAAAAGAAGCCGGATATCGCAGTGGCTACAGGCAAGGCAGTGCAGCGCACGCAGGCCGAGATCCTTGCAGAGCAGCGCGAGAGGGTGAAGAACCTCCACGGTGTCGGCGACAAGAAGCTTAAGCCTAAAGTGCCAAAGCGAAAGGGCCCTCCTCAAAAGAAGAGCTGAAAGATCCAAGGAGAGAGAGAGAGAGCACATTGGTTCCAACTGCTATTGCAGCAGCACTTAATATATTTATATGAAAAGTAAATAGGGGCTGGTAAAACACACGAGCGGGCAGCGAGCAGCAGCACGAAGACCAAACCGAACAAGGATGGACGGGAGCAAGCCGCGAACGCACGGGCTCATAGATAGATACAGAGCGCCACCTCTCCTTTTCGCTTCCGACGCCTTAATGGAAGCGCTCGAACACGCTCAGCCGGGGGCTCTCCTCATCGTTGCTGCTGCTACCCGAGCCGTTCTTAGAATCGCTGCCAGATGCGGCTGCAACACCATCGAACGGTTTGCTGTCAAGACTCAATGACAGACCCGTGGACCACGGCTGGGCTTGCAAGTCCTCGCCCGAGAACGACGTCGAGGAGGTCGACGGGAAGTCCTTCCACAGTTCGTCAGACTGCAGTGAAAACTCCGACTTCTTCGTGGTAGAAGCCGTTGCAGTGGAGGCGAGAGCAGGCGAGGAGACGCCAGAGAGGCGGCGGCCATGGCTCGGTTGGGTCAAAGTGGGCTCAGGAGGGGTGGTCGTGTCCGGGATCGGCTCGTCGTCCGACGTTAGCGAGAACTTCATCAATGCGTCGATGGCATCCTGGAGATCTGGGTAGCTCGGCGACGACGCGCTACTAGCAGCGTTGTTCACCGGGGCGGATCGTTGCTGGGCTGGGGGCAGACCGATGCTGCCGAGAGAGCCCTGTTGCTGCTTCAGAGAGGCACTACCGTAGTGCTCACCAGCATAATTAGGGAGGGTGGAGGGCGCGCTCAAAGCAGGCGCCCCCCAGGAGGAGCTATTGTCCAGCGAAGACAGCAGCGAGTAGTTTTCCTTGGCGTACGAGGGCATCATCTGGTGATGAGCGGGGCGGAGCTGTTGAAGGTGGTGCGGGGCGGGCTGTTCACTGTAGAGGCCACCGCCGTAGCCGAGGTCCACCGACGGCGGAGGTGGGGCCATCACACCTGCACCAAGGCCACTAAGGCGTTCCTTTTCGTGCATGAACATGCCACCGCCTAGATGGTTCGGAGGGCTATACTGAGGCTGAGCGTAGCCCTCGGCCTCCTCGTGAATGAAGCGACAGCGGCTTCCATACGGGCAGTGGCCAGAGCCCCAATACGACTTGCACTTGGTGGTTTTGTACTTGGGATGGCGTACGACATGGCGAAGCTCAGCGATGCCGTGAGCAAACTGGCACTTGGCTGAGAGAATCGAGTGAAAGTTAGTTACGTTAATAGGAAGAAGCAAAGATGCGAGTGAGGGTGACGCACCTCCGTAACGACAGTTCCCAAACTCCGAGAAGCGCTTACACAGCTCCGTTTTGTAGAGCGACGACTTGGTGCCGTTCTTGGGGCTGTTCTCCTCGTTCATGTACGATACAACGCCCAAGTCCTCGGGCGGCAGCGCGTAGCCGTCGGGGCCAGTGACGCCGGCGGAAGTGTCGAGTTCCAGAAAGTTGTTGTCCTTAGGCATCGAGTAATAGCCGAGGTGGTCCATGGACGAGAGCAGCATGGCGCTTAGGATAGAAGGGGGTCTCGGACGGAGGAGTCGCGGCGCGCGATACTATCGGTCTCTATAGTAGGAAAAACTGAGGGGGCTTCTCACTTGCTCTCACTATAGCGGCAGCCCGACACCAGTCAAGACCTCGAGGCGAGCAGAGAGAAGGCCGATGAAAAATTAGCTATGTCTTTGAGACTTGGAGCACTGAAGTAACGGGAAGAGGTGCGGTTCCCTCTTACTTCAAAGATGTCGTCCGGCCGATTAGGCAATCTGCCCGCCTTCGGACCACTTCTCGAACTTAGCTTCTAATGTTGCGTGAGAGTTGCTCCAGAATTTGAAGCAACATAATTTGATAATGAGGTGTCCCACAGTATCAGTGACTTGGTCCTGACCTTGCGACCTGATAACCAGCAATATCAAGCGAAACCTGCTGTTATCCTGAAGATATCACCGTTAGGTCATGACCTAAACTGGAGGCTTTTTATTGGACAAATTGTTAACACATTTTATACAGAACATTATTTTTCTTGGACCAGAGAAGCCATAAAGCAGAGAGACCGGAGAAGCCAAACAGCAGCAGAGCAATCGGAGAAGCGAAGCAGTAGAGCCGTGGTACGTGGTAAGCGTTGGTATTCTGCTTCAAGATCGTCATCATGACGCAGCTGCCTCTATGTGTGTTATACGTGTGCAGCAGGACAACGTCCAACGGGTAACACAAGGTGCTGGTCAAGGTGCAGACTACGAATCCATGAATACGGGCGTACTTGGCGCTACCCTCGAATGGTTGTGTACCCGCACGCACGTCGCAAGTCCAGTATGCCGACCAGAAGCTCCAGAGTGATGACCAAACTGCTGCTACAAAGCCGTAGATGATGCAGAAGCTGCTGGTGTTCGCTTCGGCGCAGCCGTAGCTGGGCTCTAGGTTTTTTTTTACTAGCCGTCAGTTTGCGTTACACACGCTTCAGAAGTCCCCGTGAGCCCATGATGCCAAGGTGAATATACTCATTAAGCTTGGGATTAACCTTAAATTCTTACTTTGTTTTTACTCTTCGTAGGTACTTAGAAAAAGCGTCAATACTCCTCCTCCCGCGTTCAATATCAGCTCTTTCAAGCGCGGCATCAATAGTAAGGCTACTACTCACTAAGGTATGCACGTAATTTATCACACAAAGGCGTCTCGAGTAAAACTTGGCTTCTTTTGAAGACTGACGCCACTTTGTCCCGTATGTATTCTCCAGATGCTGGATAGAAGGCTGGTTAGCGATACCGTCGTGCCACTCTGCCCATAGTTCCTTCACCGTTGAAACTCCTCTACTCATAGAGTATTGCTGCGGCGGTAAATCTTTGACTTGTGTGCGTGGAGGGGTGGCGTAATTTCTGACTACTTCACTGTGCCCGTCATCTGCAGATTCACTGCGCTCACGTTCACCATCGACAGCTGTACAGGACTCCGCAACTGGTGTGAGGCGAAACGTCATGTTTCCTTGTAGCAATGAGGTGAGGCTTTCTCGAGTTTCGGCAAGTTGCTGCAGCATCTCCTCATGGTGTGAGTCTAACTTGTTCATGGCTGCGAAATGTTGTGTAGCCAAGTGATCATACAGGAGGGGCATTGCGACTTGGAGATTCTTTTCCACTGGACTTTGGGTAGCTGCAGCAGCAGCTAAAGCTTGGGAACGAAACTGTGGTGAAGCGGACGAAATTTTTTCCCGGAGAGGCGATGTCAGCCACGAACCCGAATAGAGTCGGAACGAGCGACAGGGGGGACCGGTGATTGCCAGATCTGGGTCGAATCAGACGGAGGTACGATGGGTCCCGCCGGGAACAGGCAATGGAGACACCGGCGAAGAAGCAGGTGGAGCGGTGTTCGTGGGTGATCCGAATCCTGCCGTGGTGTTCGTGGGTGATCCGAATCCTGCCGGAGGAAGAATGGGGAAATCAAGGATGTTCTCGCGCGATCAACGATGACGGGTCCCCAAGCGAGCATGATCAGCTTACCCTGGCGCCCCGAAGCCTCTAACAGCACGATCCAACTTCCCCGGGCGGCGACGAAGCGAGATCACGCAAGATCGCGCAATGATCCTCTCCCGTATAAGTACGAGATCAGCTCCGGATCAAGGTCAACCCCAGGCGCGACGCAGACTCTTCTTGTGGCCTGATCCGGATTCTATGAAGGATCACCAAGCGGGATCAGGCAGTGATCAAGTCCCGATTAAGTGCGAGATCAAGTCCCGATTAAGTACGAGATCAAGCTCAGGTTAAGTGCGAGATCAAGCTTCGGTTAAGTGCGAGATCAAGCTTCGGTTAAGTGCGAGATCAAGCTTCGGTTAAGTGCGAGATCAAGCTTCGGTTAAGTACGAGATCAAGCTTCGGTTAAGTACGGAATCGGCTCAAGATCAGGGTTAGGGGAACCAAGCTAGTGATCAGCTATGTAGCCAGTGTCAGGTGATCGTAGGATAGTAAATCAGGATGGGATTAGTAGGCATAGGAATAACCATAAACAGAATCGAATTTGCCCTGAACCACTCAAGTGTCTTCGCTACGCCTGGAACCGGGAACTACATTGGCCCTACAAGCGTCAGGAAGGTAAGGATACGTGACCTAGTATAGCGGTTAAGTCTGGATAATATATTGGCCAGCTTTGCCCTATCTAGTGAACTATCCTTTAAGTGCATACATCGGATCGGAAGGAATTGGTTGTTTAGCCTAAGGATCCCGTCGAATCTCGCCCCCTCAAGACCCCCGCTATCGGAAGCGGAAAACAACGGAAAGGAAGGGACCGAATCCCGAACATTGGACTATTGGAAGACCTGGATCAAGAACCAGGCACCCGGATCAAGGCTCGAGAACTCGCCTACGACCGGGATCAAGTACCCCGAGGTGGAGTGAAGAACTTCCACGCCGCCTCAAACCCCTGCGTCACCCAAGACCTTCTTCTCGTCCTAAGACATCTTCAGAAGTTACCTGGAAGAGCGTAACCCGCCTACCGACGGGTACACAAGGTGAACACTACACGCAACAAGATCACGGATCATCGGGGGACCCCCTCCGTTAGTCGGTGTCTGGGCGCAAGTGGCGATCGCGATCGGCCTCAACCAGATTTTGGTCGGATCCGCTCCACCACAATGGTGCGCGTGCCCGGATCTTCTGGTGACTTCGGATATCACCGTGAGTCCCAAGAAGATGTCAAGATTAAAGAAGAACAAGGGGAAGAAGTGCCTACGAAGGTTGGATCAACGGAGGCACCGCTAAAAACGGAAAGATCCACAGATCAGCAGAGTTCTGGGAGGATCTCTACTGACAGACATGAGGCAGACCTGGATCGCAATCCAGATCTCGAAGAAAAACCTCGAATTCCTCCCAAGGCCCCGTCGAGGGCCATTGCGGATCTCGATGAGAATCGAGATCCGCACACGAGCGATAAGGAATCAGCAAAGCTGAAACCTAATCTGCTCACCAAGTCCACTGGTGCCTCAAGATCGACCAAGAAAAAGAAGATCAAGAGCACCCGGACGAAATTGAAGGCTCCAGACTCAGAGCCAGAGGATGTGATCAACCCAGGATCAACGATCACCAAGGACGCGATCGAACAGGCCTACTACAGGAAGAGGCTAAGCGAGACCTTGCTTAATGATCCTGTTCTTACGATCATACAAGTCCGCCAGATCGGTAACCTCACCGGCCCAGTGTCGAAGCCCCGGATTAGCTCTGACCGCCTGAACGCGGTGAAGATCCTACTTGATCTGCTCCAAGAAGCTGGTTTGGTGGCTGGAGAGTTTGACCCAAACTCTCTATTTGACTTGGAACTGCAAGCGATTCAATCTGCGACCCATGATCTATTCGACTCCCTCAAGATCTTGGTCGGCGAGCGCCTACTGACGCCCGACCCAGGCTATCAGACTGGGTCGTCATGCTACGCGTCAGCGACCTCGGAACCAGACTCAGATAGCCCGAGAGGGTTGCAACGCATGTCGTTAGGGCCCTCCGGCGCCAAGTTCCTGAAATCGCGTGTGAAGAAACAGGATACGCGATCGGTGGCCGCAAAGCTGGAGGTCAAGATGCCCGATCAGCAAGAAAATCGCCGGATCCGGACGGACCAGACCGCGCCGACGACTAATTCCACTGGATCGAGCAACAAGTTGGACGATTACTTTCAAATGGCGATGGATCGCTTCTTGAAAGAACGGAATCTCGCGACACCCCGATCGCCGATCAAAGGGGAGTTGGATGTTGAAATGGAGTCCGTCACGGCCTCGGATCCGGATGCATGGGAATACGATCCGGACGATATGGGCATACCAAGTTCTGGTGGACAGATGTCGAGCCGAGCAGCGATCGCATCCGCGGCAATCGGTCAAGGAGGATCGTCGATGATCCAGCGGGTCCGGATCTCAGCGATCTCGGATCTGAAAGATTTTGCGGGTAAAGATCTGGACGAAGATCGCGCTCGGGCCTGGATCAGTAAAGTCAAGTCAGCATTTCAGCGCGATCAGGCTACGGAAGAAGAGAAATGCCTCACATTTGCAGATCTGATGGTGGGACCGGCAAAGAACTGGTACAGGCAGCTCAGTCGAACGACGAAAACCAAGTGGGCAGATCTGTTGGACAGTTTCCAGACCCAGTATTGTGGGTTGGGTATGTCGGTCGCGTGGCAATACTATCACGCTCGCAAGCGATCGGAAGAGACTCCTCTCGATTATCTCTACCGGCTCAACGTGGCGGCTTTACGTGCTAGACTGAAGATCAAGGACGGGAGCCCTAAGGCCCGCCGAGAACATGTGGACCACTACATAGAGACATTGGGAGATCCGGAGTTAGCTGATCGGCTGACCCTACTCCGACTGAGTGACGTCGATGAGCTGGAGGAGGTACTTCGTGCCCGGGAACGGGCGAAAAGCAGACAGCGTAAATCTGCGTTCGGATCGAAGTATAGACAAAAAGCACCGGCCAGTGCCCCAGCAGCACCCACCCGAGCGGTGGTACGGGCGATCCAAACCCAAGATCCGAGCTCGGAATCAGAGGAAATATCCGGATCGGACGGATCCGACTCTGAAGGCGATCTCCGGAGAATATATATTGCTGCGTCGGAAGACAAGCAGATCGGCACTGGGGGCGTCCCCCACCAACAGGATCAGTCGCGATCGCAGGTGAACACGCAAGACCGAGGCCGGATCGCGGATCGCAGGGGTACGTCGGACCACGATCGAGGTCGCTGTTCACACTGTGGATCGCGGAAGCATACGGATCTGGACTGCTGGAGACGTCTAACCTGCGAAAAGTGCGGGAAGAGAGGTCATCCAACAGATCGCTGTCTGTATACCTGCCGTGGTTGTGGGGAGATCCATGAAGCTGGAGAATGCCCCATGGAAGAATTCTACAACCAGATCCGCAAGTGGTACGACCCGACCCGACATGCCGGATTGTTCCCCGAGAAGGTGGAAAAGATGTTAAACTAGGACGCTCGCCGGTTTGGAAACCGGTACGAGCCGAGCGTTCTGAGTACTGCATCTATGCATATGTGAACAAGAAATCGAGAGATCAAGATAGGGAGGAATTCCGGATCTGCGCGGTAATACATGTAAGTTGCATTCGTATACTGCTAAGATCGCGAGTCTTCCCCGGATCGATGAGTTCTCGCGATCTGGTGCGGAAGTGGCTTTGGATCTCAAGGAAGGAGAATCCAGGGGGTATTGGAAATACCACGCACCAGGAAAATGGTTCCGCCAAGCCAAGATCTCAGGCAAGATCAATCAGGAAAGAGCGATCTTGCTCCTGGACACTGGCGCCGAGGTATCCATCTTGGATACCACCTTTGCTCGTAAGGTTGGGTGCCACTTTGACACTAGTCAGAGACAGGAGTGTGTTGGGATCGGCGATAATGTGTACACCACCGAGGGAAGAACGAGGATCAAGATCACACTTGCGGGATATTTGGTCTACTTTTTCGATATTTGGATCGGAGATCTATCCGGACAAGATGCGATCCTGGGTATGGATTTCATGATCCCGGCTGGGGTCCGGATGGATCTGGCAGAGGGATCGATGTGCTTACCTAATGAAGTGGGGATACCACTTAGTGGTCGCAAAAGATTATACGGGGAGAAGGTGAGATCAGTGAAATTGGAGGAAGATCTACATATCCCAGTTGGGGGATCTGAAGAGACCGCCTCGAGAGTGAAATTATCGGCGACGGAGAAATTATGGGTGACCAGAGGCGACCGATGGGTACCCACCGTGGTAAATGGACCCGGCCGAACTCGGTACTTAGTGATCACGAATTTGAGCGAGAAGATTTTACGACTGGATCACAGATTACATGTCGGGATGGTACTTGATCAAGAAAAAGTTCCTCGCTACCCCGGGTTTGTGTCGGTCGGGTCCCGGCGTTACATGGAGTGGCAGAATCTAGCTCTAGAGGCGACAGTGGACGCAAGACCGGAACCGCAGGAAACCGTAGAGATCCCCTTACCGTCGGTCGAACGGCCGACCTACGTTACGCCGCGATCTATACTCCGTCGAGGTGGGGCAATCAAGACCGATCCTGATCCTGCACCAATATCGACATTGGAACCGCGATCACCGACCGATACGGCCGAAGTCAAGGTCGCATTCATCGATCCCCAACCGGATCCCACGGATACCCCACCGATCACGATCAGTTCCGACAAGACCCCGAGTGGCGAAGCTGGGGGCGGTGAGACTGAGACGAATGAGAGCTTGCCAGATCAGGCCCCAGGTCGGACAGATCGGACATGCGAAGAAGAGATCGAGGAAAAAACAGAAAAACCAGATTTTCAAATCGAGATCAAACATGAATCCGACGCCGATGCCGTCCCCATGGTTAAAGACACCCCGATCTTGACAGCCAAGGACGATAGGCTGCGTGATCAATCAACGGATGAACCGGATCCGACATCTCCTGAAGGAATCGAGAACGCCGATCAGACCCACTTACACGAAAGTGGCGATTTTTCGGCCGAAGATCTAGCCGATAATCTCGCAGTAGTACCAGAAATCCAGATCTCCACCACTGAAGAAGTCAAGATCGAAGATCTGCAAGTAGGAAATCCGGGATCGGCTACCCCGGAGGAGATCGAGAAACTTCGACAGATTATTTGGAAGAAGCGACATCTCCTGATCGGAAAGGGAAACGCACTTCCTCCAGCGGCCAAGGGTGTTATATGCGATATCGACGTGGGTGATGCAAAACCGATCGCACAACGAGTCCGAAAGGTGGCGCCACAGTTCCGCGAGAAAGTATCGGATCTCATCAAAGGCCTCCTAGCTGCCAAGATTATCCGGCCATCGACCTCGCCATGGGCATCGCCGATCGTGGTGATCATCAAGAAGAACGGTGTAGACATCCGACTATGTATTGATTATCGGCTGGTGAACGGTCTCACGAGGCTGATGATCTACCCAATGCCTCTGATCAATGACCTGTTAGAAGATCTTGACAAGGTTCTGTGGTACTGCTCATTAGACATGGCGAGTGGATTCTGGGTCGTATCAATGACCGATCGAGCTCGCGCGATCTCAGCTTTCATCACCCCGTTCGGCCTCTTCGAGTGGAATCGCATGCCGTTCGGGCTGAAGAACGCCCCTCAGATCTATCAACGTCTTGTGGATAACGCCCTATATGGATTTTTGAAGATCTCCCAGTCAGGGAATACGAAAGACTCTACAGATGTGTTTGAATCAGGGGTCCCGGAAGATCCTGGTCGCCCGTCGGTTCTAGGACGGAGATCTTACATCGACGATATCTTGATCACGGCTGGATCATGGGATCAAATGTGCGATCGGGTGGAAGACCTATTGGAGGCCTGTGATAAATGGAATCTCTCGATAAGTGTGGCGAAGAGCTTCTGGGGCATGGATAAGGTGGAATATCTCGGACACAAAGTGTCGATCGACGGATTGGAGGCAAACCCGAAAGACCTGGAGTCTCTGACAGATCTGCCATTCCCTGGGTCGCTCCGATCCATGCAATCGTTCCTGGGAAGTTTGAATTACTATAGTCGGTTCATCGAGGATTACGCGATCTATGCATCGGTCCTATATGAACTACGTGAAGTGGAGTTCGCAGAACTGAAGAAGCGACCAGATCTTCGAAAAATCATGGATAGTACGGACCCGATCAATCGAGATCCCGTTGCGCTTAAGTCGAATCAGGATGGATCACCCGACACCTTGACTCAAAAGGGGAATAGTACGCCGGATCTTAACTTGGGGGCGACGCCTCCCCCCTGTTCAAGCAAGGTCGGAGCCAATCTGGCCCAAAGAGCTGGCGACGAAAGGTGGGGTAGAGCACACAGGGCGTTTACAGCCTTGAAAACCAAGATCGCGTCGACCCCGATCCTCCGTCACTTCGACATGACAAAGTTACCCGTGGTGATCGTGTATGCCAGTGACTGGGCGATCTCTGCCGCATTAATGCAGGAACACGACCAGATCTACCACCCGGTCGCATTTGCCAGTCGAACCTTGAAGACGAACGAGTTAAACTATAATGTTGCCGAAAAGGAGGTGTTGGCTCTACTTCGGATCCTGGATCTACACTACACCCTGTTGGTGGGACGTCGGATCAAGGTCCTGACCAGACACTCCACGCTTGCCTGGCTGTTCAAGTCTGCCGGCCTTCAAGGGCGTCTGGGACAATGGTCCGCTCTCCTGTCCCCATGGACACTCGAGATCACGAAGTGTACGAAGGGAGAGGATGAGATACTGGGGGCGATCGCAGCTAATATAACGCCTAGATCGGAGATCGACGAAGCCCTGATCGCGATCGCGCCACAGAAGGAACCAAGGCGTAAGATCCAGATGCCGATTCCCACCGTAGATCCAGGCGAGGAGCTATGGGTAGTAAGTTTCGACGGCTCGGCACGCGTGAGACGAGGAGGAGGCGCTTTCAGCGCGATTGTGTGGAGTTTGCCGGAGTGGAAAGTGATCAAAGCTAGATCAGACTATGCGGAGAGTCTTACTGTCAATGAAGCGGAATACCGTGGGCTCTTGCTAGGTCTTGGCATGATCGCACAGTTAGAACGCCGCCGTTTGGTCATTTGTGGCGATTCGAACCTAGTGATCCGACAAGTCCGGGGCGAGATCGACTGCAAGGCGCCAGGATTGACGTTACTGAAACAGAAAGTGCTAGATCACTTGCGGAATTGGGGAGGTCATGAGCTAGTCCATGTGAAGAGAGACTGGAATGGGAGCGCAGACAGCTTGGCGAGCGCCGCGCTGCAGCGAGGAAGCGGGATCGAGGTCCACGATGAGACAGATCGGCGTGATCTGATCACCCTAAATCGGCTTGACGAGGTGTTGATCCCTCGAGTTGAAGATCGAACTGTGCAAGTGTCAGCAGTAGCCACGCGTGCAGCCCGAGCACGACCCGATGCCGCCGTCCTGCGAGAGGAACTGATCCGGGAGATGCGGGTTGATCGGATCAGGCGAGCCCAGGACGAGGAGGTCTGGATCGCCGGACTAAAGAAGTACCTGGCTGGGCAGATCGCGGATCTTACCCGAGCCGAGGCTGGATCTTACGCCAAGATCGCCTCCGAGTACGAGGTAGACGAACAGGATCTGCTATTTTACTGCCCACCAGGGCCGAGATCAAGAGGTGATCGCGACCGTCTGCTGAGACTCGTGGTTCCAGAAACGCTACAGCAGGATGTCCTCCACCACTACCATACGACTCTGGAAGGGGGACATCAAGGGATCGGACGCACTTATCAGCGGATCCGAGATCATTTCCACTGGAGGGGATTATATCGGAGTGTGCAGCGATACGTAGGCGAGTGTGTAGACTGTGAGACCGGAAAGGGGAGACCCACGATCCGAGGCGAGTCACCTGGGAATCTGCAAGCTACATACCCATTCCAGATCATAGCGATGGATCACATACCCTCTCTGCCCAGATCCAACAAAGGCAATACTGAACTGCTGATCTGGGTGGATCTGTTCACGGGATATGTGATCGCAAAGGCTAGTTCCTCCCGATCGGCCCAGACCGTCGCGGAATCTTATGAAGAATGCGTGTTCCGCAGATTTGGCGCTAGCGAGATGATCAGGCACGATCGAGAACCGGGTTTCATGTCCGACTTCTTCAGATCGTTCAATAAGATCCTGGGGCAGCGACAACGGGCGACGATGGCCTACCGGCCGCAAGCCAACGGGACTGCGGAACGGATGGTGCAAACGGCGACTAGGGCGATCAAGATGTATGTTCAAGATCTCGATCAGAAGGACTGGGATGAATACGCGGAGAGACTGACGTTCGCCATTAACACGGCTCACGATCGGGTTCGGGGAGATACCCCTCATTACCTGGTACATGGATGGGATCCGAGATCGACGTTGGAGGCAACGATCCCGATCGGATCGACCAGACGCCACGATCGCGATCCAAGACGGTGGAGGTATCGGGTTCAGAGATACTACCAGCAGTCGCGAGAGCAGGTCAACGCTAGACTACGAGAGGCGATTGCAGATCGAGCCGATCGGCACAATGAGGATGTCGATCCGCATCAGATCGAAGCTGGATCACGAGTTTGGTTATACCTAGATCGTGTGAAGGAAGGGTATGCACGTAAACTCGCTCACCTTTGGCACGGCCCGTTCCGTGTTGCAGAGAAGCTCAACGAATTCACGATCAAGCTGGAGATCGCGGGATCTGATTACCATATCTTCCCAGTGGTCCATGTTTCTAAGCTAAAGCTGGTGCGGAATTTTCCGGATCGACCGCGGGTCGAGTTGACTGTGGATGAAGCAGATCGGCTAGATTTCGATGAGATCCTCCTTCCGGAGGACAGTTGGGTCCCGGATCTGGATACCGATGAGTACGAAGTTGAACGGATCTCGGACATGCGAAGTGGGAAGCGAACTCGCTACGGCCGGATCTATCGTGAATTTCTGGTGCACTGGGTCGGTTATGATGAGCCAACGTGGGTCGACGAAGCTGATCTTAACTGTGGGGCCATACTGAGCGCGTTCCTACGTGACCACGCTAATCGGAACCGATTCGGCGTGATGCAGTCACATGAAGAGGTGTAAGGAGAGTCAGGCGAGGTGACAGGGTTGCCTCGCCGTGATCGAGGAAGCTGATGTGGAGGAGAATCCAGATCAGAGCGAGAGTTTTACATTTGTGTATGTGCATGTACGTAGGGAATTTGACGCTGGAAGATGGTGATCCGGGATGTCGAGATGGAGATGAAAGGGGATCACATTCTCAAAATGATGGAGTACGATGGAATGACTGTGGGAATGGAGAATACGATAATTACGAGTGGAGATTATGGGAGTTACGAATGGAGATGGAAGAATGCAGAACGGCCCTGGATGGGGTTCCGAATCCGGGCTCGGGGGAAGCCTCGAGCAGGTGATCGAAGTGGCACGATTTACGGAGAAGCGGGAGGAGGATTGAACTTGCCGATAAGTCGGGGAATCCTGGTAGCAGGATGGTTAACCGGGTCTTGCCGATACTGGTTACGCCACGGATCCGCCTCGTCACACTCCTCCAGAGCCTCGATCAGGTTCGTCGGCTCTGGGACGTTCGCGTTGGGATCCGCCAGGTTGGCACGCCGAGAGACCACTCCGGGATACCAACGAACCACATCCACCGACGGAATGGGGAGGTGAAGGAAGAACGGATCCAGCAGGATGTCGAGATCGAACCACTGATCGCGCATTATGGCGGGGAAGGAGGCGAGGAATTGGCGCCAAGCAGATCCAGCTCGACTCCGCCGGGCCTTGCGAGCAGCGTAATACCGCTGCAGTTCAAGATCCGCATCCTGCATGGCAGAGGTGATCTCGAAGTTGTGGGTGGCCTCCCAAAATGCTTGACGGTGCCGTTCCTCCAGAACGCGATAGGTGGCGGCCACGGCCGCGAGGGGTGTTCTCTCCCTCTCATGCAGATCGAGGTCGAACGTAAGGGGACCCGGGTTCGCGAAGTCGTTCCACGGCTCCAGAGCCAGCAGATCAAGCACGTTCACGCCCGTGATCAACTCGTGGAGGTATTCGGTGCGGGGGGTCGGTGCAGGCCCAGCCTGTATCTGGGAAGGGAACAGCCAACCCGAAGGGATCAACAACCGTTTGCCCAGAGAACTGGCGATCAGACCCACGATCGAATACTGCCCGATCACCTGCGGATCCCACGGCACGATGTCAGCAGCCGCGAAGGTACGCTGCCGATCGTACCCTGGAATGAAAGAGGCGACCGGGAACAGGGGTGGTCGGAGCCCGGGGGGCGAGGAACCGCCGGAAGGAGGTGGCGGCGGTGACGGGGAACCCGGAGGTGATCCTGGAGACGGCGGGCCTGATCCATCTGGAGATGGGCTTGAGCCGTCCGGAGACCCCGATCCACGGGTGCCAGAAGGTCCGGATCTCGGAACCTGACCAGACTCGCGCCGGTGCGTCGAGATAGATCGTTGGCGGCTCATGTGTAAAATATCATCATCCTCGGAGTCCTCCCGCCTCGTTGGAGCGTTCCTGATTCGGCTTCAGAACTAGTTCCATTGCTGGGTTCTGGACTTCCGTCCTCTTCGGACGGCGACGAGAATGGGTGCTGGGGATCGTAGTCGGAGTCTTCCTCGTCCTCATCCGGCGAACCACCCTCGGCGGGAAGTGATCCGGACTGATCCGTAGGCGCTGGGGTCGGATCAGGGCTGGAGTGTCGGTTTCCTCCCCTCCGGCTTGCCCAGAAGCTTGATCCGCCAACAGATCCAGCGGACTCGCCGTTGATCCTGCCGGGGTCGGGACCACCGTGGGTGTGACAGGCTGGGTTGACCCGGGAGCTTCGGTAGCTGCAGGTTTTAGATCACGGGGAGCTGAGGTGCTCCGAGCCGGACGCTTGCGTGAGGAAGGAGGAACGGCCGGGGAAGCGGAGGCGCTTCGAGATCTTTTGGTGGCACGAGCCGCCCGTCGATCCGCGATCCACGAGGACAACCGAGCAGAGGAATCCTCGGCGTGGTGCAGCTGTTGCTCGGCTTCGGCATAATCAGCGTCCAGCTCTTGGTGAGCCTGTCGAAGCTCCGCGTTCTGTCGCTGGAGTTGGTCGAGCTCCTGTGTCGCCGCATCCCGGGCGGAACGAGCCACGTCAAGGTCTGCGAGGGCAGACAAACGGTCTTGGGTGGCATCGTCCAGGTCGACCTGGATTCGATCACGGTCTGCCGTTACTCGATTGAGATCTTGCATTGCCTGATCCCGGTCGAGGCAGGCCTGATCCAGGTCTGCGACGGCCTGATCCCGCTCGGCAATGGCGGCACGATGCTGGACGGAGAGCTGGTCCCGGTCGTGCTGGATTATTTCCAGATTTCCCAAGGCGTCTGCCAGATCTTGCTCCAGGCTGGATACGGCGGCGGCATCGGCGGCTGCACCCAGAGGCGGAGCGCGAGAATCCGGGACGGATACGTCCTCCAAGGCGAGGTGTGCCCGAGCCAGTTCAACCTGGTGATCCTCTGCCTCGCGTTCCAGATACGCGACCTCGGCTCGAGCGGCGAGCAACTCCGCTTGGGTCCGCGTTAACTCCAACCTTAACCGAGCTTCCTCTGCCGTCGGGCGAGTCTGATCAGTAGGCATGGCCATAGCCGCTTGTGGACCTTGGGAGGAATCGTTCCTCTGCCAGCGCTCAAGGCTACGCTGAGTGAGGGTCAGGTCATGACGCACGGCGGCGAGCTCCCGTTCGCGATCCTGAAGCTCATCCCGGAGTTCAATCTCCGTCTCCCCGGCTATGCGAAGTTCGGCCAGCCGGAAGTCGAGATCCTCGAGCGCAGAGTCTAGCCGCGTCTGGATCCGGGCCAGTCGCTGCTCAGACTCCCGTCGTTCGGCGTCGTGCTGGGCCCGCTGATCCTGCAAGGCGGCGATCGCGTCCCCACCGATAGCATCTCCGGTTCCCGATCGCAGATGAACGATTTCGGCGTTCAGCCGCAAAATCTCCTCCGCTTGGTCGTCCCGGAAGCGCTCCATATCCTCCATGTCGGATCGCAACCGGCGAACGGTGTCGTCCAGGTGGTCCCGATCGCGGCTCAAGGTCTCGCGCATCCGTTGGCTATGGGCCAGCCTCGCTTGCAAGGTGACCAGCTCAGGGTTTACCCCGGGGGTTGAGAAGCGGGAGGCCGTGGATCGGGCGGATCGGAGCGAGTGCTCGCTCGAGGGCGTCCTCGGCGTCAAGGGGGGCGAGGAAGGCGGATCGGACATTTCGAGAGAGTGGTGGCGTTTGAACGACTTGTGTTCCAGGTGGTGAATGTGGAAATAAACCCGAAGTGAGCTGCGGCAGCTCAACTTACGTGCTGGGGGCGGATGTGGTGAAGCGGACGAAATTTTTTCCCGGAGAGGCGATGTCAGCCACGAACCCGAATAGAGTCGGAACGAGCGACAGGGGGGACCGGTGATTGCCAGATCTGGGTCGAATCAGACGGAGGTACGATGGGTCCCGCCGGGAACAGGCAATGGAGACACCGGCGAAGAAGCAGGTGGAGCGGTGTTCGTGGGTGATCCGAATCCTGCCGTGGTGTTCGTGGGTGATCCGAATCCTGCCGGAGGAAGAATGGGGAAATCAAGGATGTTCTCGCGCGATCAACGATGACGGGTCCCCAAGCGAGCATGATCAGCTTACCCTGGCGCCCCGAAGCCTCTAACAGCACGATCCAACTTCCCCGGGCGGCGACGAAGCGAGATCACGCAAGATCGCGCAATGATCCTCTCCCGTATAAGTACGAGATCAGCTCCGGATCAAGGTCAACCCCAGGCGCGACGCAGACTCTTCTTGTGGCCTGATCCGGATTCTATGAAGGATCACCAAGCGGGATCAGGCAGTGATCAAGTCCCGATTAAGTGCGAGATCAAGCTTCGGTTAAGTGCGAGATCAAGCTTCGGTTAAGTGCGAGATCAAGCTTCGGTTAAGTACGAGATCAAGCTTCGGTTAAGTACGGAATCGGCTCAAGATCAGGGTTAGGGGAACCAAGCTAGTGATCAGTTATGTAGCCAGTGTCAGGTGATCGTAGGATAGTAAATCAGGATGGGATTAGTAGGCATAGGAATAACCATAAACAGAATCGAATTTGCCCTGAACCACTCAAGTGTCTTCGCTACGCCTGGAACCGGGAACTACATTGGCCCTACAAGCGTCAGGAAGGTAAGGATACGTGACCTAGTATAGCGGTTAAGTCTGGATAATATATTGGCCAGCTTTGCCCTATCTAGTGAACTATCCTTTAAGTGCATACATCGGATCGGAAGGAATTGGTTGTTTAGCCTAAGGATCCCGTCGAATCTCGCCCCCTCAAGACCCCCGCTATCGGAAGCGGAAAACAACGGAAAGGAAGGGACCGAATCCCGAACATTGGACTATTGGAAGACCTGGATCAAGAACCAGGCACCCGGATCAAGGCTCGAGAACTCGCCTACGACCGGGATCAAGTACCCCGAGGTGGAGTGAAGAACTTCCACGCCGCCTCAAACCCCTGCGTCACCCAAGACCTTCTTCTCGTCCCAAGACATCTTCAGAAGTTACCTGGAAGAGCGTAACCCGCCTACCGACGGGTACACAAGGTGAACACTACACGCAACAAGATCACGGATCATCGGGGGACCCCCTCCGTTAGTCGGTGTCTGGGCGCAAGTGGCGATCGCGATCGGCCTCAACCAGATTTTGGTCGGATCCGCTCCACTACAAAACTGCTGAAAGGAATCTCCAAGCAGCGTGTGTAGACGAATTCGGGCAGGGAGTTTCTCAAAAAGAACGGTGGCATCTTGGAAAAATACAATTCTAAGGTATTGTAGCAAGTCCAGGAAACCTTGCGCTGCCAAATTATTCTCCCACTTGCCAGCTGAAAATTGTTCTTTGCAATACTCAATTTCAGGGAATATAAGGCGTTGGAGCTCCACAGGCGGATCAAGAGTTGCTCGCTGAATGTAATACAAGCGAGCCCGAGGCGGGTGACCAGAGAGAGCCCTCATGGCTTCGCGAGCAAGTGGTGCAGAGTATACACCCTCGCAGGTGTCCATTCCCCATCTACCGTGGCGACGAGTCTGGGAAATGTCAACATCGGCACTCTCCAGTTGGCGTACGCCCTGTTGGCGATTTAGGTGAGTTTTTTTTGTTAAACGTCAGCCCAAGATGTTTGAACACTGACTCATAGCTCTTCTTGTGTGTGTTGTAGGAAATAGACTTAGTCCGCTGCTGCCCACGTTAGAACTTAATGTCATACCAGTCTCTGGCAAACTTGAAAGAAGGAAAAGGCTCCAGGTTCACGTGAAAAATCTCAAAAAAAATAAAGCTACAGCTCCAACTGGACAAACGCCCAAGCGCGTACATCTTTGTTACGCATGTATCCAACATGCTGTAGTTTCCCGAATGAATTTGTCTTTCCGTGCTGAATCAAAAGAACGAGAGCCGTGCAGGGTTGAAACCCTTCTCGATCAAGAGTTTGCGAGAACATGTCGGCTAGCTCGAGATCTCGCACATTCTCTCCTCGCAGAAGTCCAAAGTGAGAGAGAAGAAATGCAGTGCGCCCACGAATGTCATCAAGCGTCAGAAATCCGTCAGAAATCTGCTGGAATTGTTCTGCTGATGAGTAGCCATCTAGTAGCGAGCCTATTCCTCTGTCCTCGTAGTTCCTTTTCCTTGTCGCTGTAGATTGAGCTTGTACATTCTTTATGAGTTGTTTGACTGATGTAGTTCGGGGATGTGGATTTGAATTTGTGCGAAGAGTGACTTGTTGGTTGTAAATGTCGACAATAGCATTAACGTAGCCACAAACAGTTGACCCTCCACCGTTTTGTCGTTGTTTTCTTTGACTTCCGACCTATTACAGTGGTAGATAGGAAGAGATGTAGCTTTCCACCAGTAACTGTGTCCCGATCTCGAAAATTTCGACCTTCACACCATTGCACAAACTCAGTTTGATACGCTCCATACTTTCTCTTAGTATTAACCGGACGAGAGTCTAGTGTCGTCTGTATTGTTCCTCTTTCGCTTTCGTCAATCTCAAACTGCACGCTGCGGTCATGTTCACTTTGTGTAATAGCGGTCATCGTTGCACCAGCACACGAGCGAATTGACAACCCCGAACTCCTTGCCATCTCAGCTTGCAGTCTCAAATGGAAACGCTGTGTCTGGAGTTAAATATAGGTATTTCAAAAAGGTCCAGAATCTGATACAGACTTGGGTCAGGACCCATACTACCGACCATACTGATACTCATTAAGTATCAGCGAAAAAGTCATGACTTGGTCCTGACCTTGCGACCTGATAACCAGCAATATCAAGCGAAACCTGCTGTTATCCTGAAGATATCACCGTTAGGTCATGACCTAAACTGGAGGCTTTTTATTGGACAAATTGTTAACACATTTTATACAGAACATTATTTTTCTTGGACCAGAGAAGCCATAAAGCAGAGAGACCGGAGAAGCCAAACAGCAGCAGAGCAATCGGAGAAGCGAAGCAGTAGAGCCGTGGTACGTGGTAAGCGTTGGTATTCTGCTTCAAGATCGTCATCATGACGCAGCTGCCTCTATGTGTGTTATACGTGTGCAGCAGGACAACGTCCAACGGGTAACACAAGGTGCTGGTCAAGGTGCAGACTACGAATCCATGAATACGGGCGTACTTGGCGCTACCCTCGAATGGTTGTGTACCCGCACGCACGCCGCAAGTCCAGTATGCCGACCAGAAGCTCCAGAGTGATGACCAAACTGCTGCTACAAAGCCGTAGATGATGCAGAAGCTGCTGGTGTTCGCTTCGGCGCAGCCGTAGCTGGGCTCTAGGTTTTTTACTAGCCGTCAGTTTGCGTTACACACGCTTCAGAAGTCCCCGTGAGCCCATGATGCCAAGGTGAATATACTCATTAAGCTTGGGATTAACCTTAAATTCTTACTTTGTTTTTACTCTTCGTAGGTACTTAGAAAAAGCGTCAATACTCCTCCTCCCGCGTTCAATATCAGCTCTTTCAAGCGCGGCATCAATAGTAAGGCTACTACTCACTAAGGTATGCACGTAATTTATCACACAAAGGCGTCTCGAGTAAAACTTGGCTTCTTTTGAAGACTGACGCCACTTTGTCCCGTATGTATTCTCCAGATGCTGGATAGAAGGCTGGTTAGCGATACCGTCGTGCCACTCTACCCATAGTTCCTTCACCGTTGAAACTCCTCTACTCATAGAGTATTGCTGCGGCGGTAAATCTTTGACTTGTGTGCGTGGAGGGGTGGCGTAATTTCTGACTACTTCACTGTGCCCGTCATCTGCAGATTCACTGCGCTCACGTTCACCATCGACAGCTGTACAGGACTCCGCAACTGGTGTGAGGCGAAACGTCATGTTTCCTTGTAGCAATGAGGTGAGGCTTTCTCGAGTTTCGGCAAGTTGCTGCAGCATCTCCTCATGGTGTGAGTCTAACTTGTTCATGGCTGCGAAATGTTGTGTAGCCAAGTGATCATACAGGAGGGGCATTGCGACTTGGAGATTCTTTTCCACTGGACTTTGGGTAGCTGCAGCAGCAGCTAAAGCTTGGGAACGAAACTGCTGAAAGGAATCTCCAAGCAGCGTGTGTAGACGAATTCGGGCAGGGAGTTTCTCAAAAAGAACGGTGGCATCTTGGAAAAATACAATTCTAAGGTATTGTAGCAAGTCCAGGAAACCTTGCGCTGCCAAATTATTCTCCCACTTGCCAGCTGAAAATTGTTCTTTGCAATACTCAATTTCAGGGAATATAAGGCGTTGGAGCTCCACAGGCGGATCAAGAGTTGCTCGCTGAATGTAATACAAGCGAGCCCGAGGCGGGTGACCAGAGAGAGCCCTCATGGCTTCGCGAGCAAGTGGTGCAGAGTATACACCCTCGCAGGTGTCCATTCCCCATCTACCGTGGCGACGAGTCTGGGAAATGTCAACATCGGCACTCTCCAGTTGGCGTACGCCCTGTTGGCGATTTAGGTGAGTTTTTTTTGTTAAACGTCAGCCCAAGATGTTTGAACACTGACTCATAGCTCTTCTTGTGTGTGTTGTAGGAAATAGACTTAGTCCGCTGCTGCCCACGTTAGAACTTAATGTCATACCAGTCTCTGGCAAACTTGAAAGAAGGAAAAGGCTCCAGGTTCACGTGAAAAATCTCAAAAAAAATAAAGCTACAGCTCCAACTGGACAAACGCCCAAGCGCGTACATCTTTGTTACGCATGTATCCAACATGCTGTAGTTTCCCGAATGAATTTGTCTTTCCGTGCTGAATCAAAAGAACGAGAGCCGTGCAGGGTTGAAACCCTTCTCGATCAAGAGTTTGCGAGAACATGTCGGCTAGCTCGAGATCTCGCACATTCTCTCCTCGCAGAAGTCCAAAGTGAGAGAGAAGAAATGCAGTGCGCCCACGAATGTCATCAAGCGTCAGAAATCCGTCAGAAATCTGCTGGAATTGTTCTGCTGATGAGTAGCCATCTAGTAGCGAGCCTATTCCTCTGTCCTCGTAGTTCCTTTTCCTTGTCGCTGTAGATTGAGCTTGTACATTCTTTATGAGTTGTTTGACTGATGTAGTTCGGGGATGTGGATTTGAATTTGTGCGAAGAGTGACTTGTTGGTTGTAAATGTCGACAATAGCATTAACGTAGCCACAAACAGTTGACCCTCCCACCGTTTTGTCGTTGTTTTTCTTTGACTTCCGACCTATTACAGTGGTAGATAGGAAGAGATGTAGCTTTCCACCAGTAACTGTGTCCCGATCTCGAAAATTTCGACCTTCACACCATTGCACAAACTCAGTTTGATACGCTCCATACTTTCTCTTAGTATTAACCGGACGAGAGTCTAGTGTCGTCTGTATTGTTCCTCTTTCGCTTTCGTCAATCTCAAACTGCACGCTGCGGTCATGTTCACTTTGTGTAATAGCGGTCATCGTTGCACCAGCACACGAGCGAATTGACAACCCCGAACTCCTTGCCATCTCAGCTTGCAGTCTCAAATGGAAACGCTGTGTCTGGAGTTAAATATAGGTATTTCAAAAAGGTCCAGAATCTGATACAGACTTGGGTCAGGACCCATACTACCGACCATACTGATACTCATTAAGTATCAGCGAAAAAGTCATGACTTGGTCCTGACCTTGCGACCTGATAACCAGCAATATCAAGCGAAACCTGCTGTTATCCTGAAGATATCACCGTTAGGTCATGACCTAAACTGGAGGCTTTTTATTGGACAAATTGTTAACACATTTTATACAGAACATTATTTTTCTTGGACCAGAGAAGCCATAAAGCAGAGAGACCGGAGAAGCCAAACAGCAGCAGAGCAATCGGAGAAGCGAAGCAGTAGAGCCGTGGTACGTGGTAAGCGTTGGTATTCTGCTTCAAGATCGTCATCATGACGCAGCTGCCTCTAT
Source organism: Phytophthora colocasiae (assembly GCA_018806915.1). Classification (NCBI taxonomy): domain Eukaryota; phylum Oomycota; class Peronosporomycetes; order Peronosporales; family Peronosporaceae; genus Phytophthora; species Phytophthora colocasiae. Next base: position 3,641,271 of record JAGKQI010000098.1, read on the forward strand.
GTGTGTTATACGTGTGCAGCAGGACAACGTCCAACGGGTAACACAAGGTGCTGGTCAAGGTGCAGACTACGAATCCATGAATACGGGCGTACTTGGCGCTACCCTCGAATGGTTGTGTACCCGCACGCACGCCGCAAGTCCAGTATGCCGACCAGAAGCTCCAGAGTGATGACCAAACTGCTGCTACAAAGCCGTAGATGATGCAGAAGCTGCTGGTGTTCGCTTCGGCGCAGCCGTAGCTGGGCTCTAGGTTTTTTTTTACTAGCCGTCAGTTTGCGTTACACACGCTTCAGAAGTCCCCGTGAGCCCATGATGCCAAGGTGAATATACTCATTAAGCTTGGGATTAACCTTAAATTCTTACTTTGTTTTTACTCTTCGTAGGTACTTAGAAAAAGCGTCAATACTCCTCCTCCCGCGTTCAATATCAGCTCTTTCAAGCGCGGCATCAATAGTAAGGCTACTACTCACTAAGGTATGCACGTAATTTATCACACAAAGGCGTCTCGAGTAAAACTTGGCTTCTTTTGAAGACTGACGCCACTTTGTCCCGTATGTATTCTCCAGATGCTGGATAGAAGGCTGGTTAGCGATACCGTCGTGCCACTCTACCCATAGTTCCTTCACCGTTGAAACTCCTCTACTCATAGAGTATTGCTGCGGCGGTAAATCTTTGACTTGTGTGCGTGGAGGGGTGGCGTAATTTCTGACTACTTCACTGTGCCCGTCATCTGCAGATTCACTGCGCTCACGTTCACCATCGACAGCTGTACAGAACTCCGCAACTGGTGTGAGGCGAAACGTCATGTTTCCTTGTAGCAATGAGGTGAGGCTTTCTCGAGTTTCGGCAAGTTGCTGCAGCATCTCCTCATAATTGTGAGTCTAACTTGTTCATGGCTGCGAAATGTTGTGTAGCCAAGTGATCATACAGGAGGGGCATTGCGACTTGGAGATTCTTTTCCACTGGACTTTGGGTAGCTGCAGCAGCAGCTAAAGCTTGGGAACGAAACTGCTGAAAGGAATCTCCAAGCAGCGTGTGTAGACGAATTCGGGCAGGGAGTTTCTCAAAAAGAACGGTGGCATCTTGGAAAAATACAATTCTAAGGTATTGTAGCAAGTCCAGGAAACCTTGCGCTGCCAAATTATTCTCCCACTTGCCAGCTGAAAATTGTTCTTTGCAATACTCAATTTCAGGGAATATAAGGCGTTGGAGCTCCACAGGCGGATCAAGAGTTGCTCGCTGAATGTAATACAAGCGAGCCCGAGGCGGGTGACCAGAGAGAGCCCTCATGGCTTCGCGAGCAAGTGGTGCAGAGTATACACCCTCGCAGGTGTCCATTCCCCATCTACCGTGGCGACGAGTCTGGGAAATGTCAACATCGGCACTCTCCAGTTGGCGTACGCCCTGTTGGCGATTTAGGTGAGTTTTTTTGTTAAACGTCAGCCCAAGATGTTTGAACACTGACTCATAGCTCTTCTTGTGTGTGTTGTAGGAAATAGACTTAGTCCGCTGCTGCCCACGTTAGAACTTAATGTCATACCAGTCTCTGGCAAACTTGAAAGAAGGAAAAGGCTCCAGGTTCACGTGAAAAATCTCAAAAAAAATAAAGCTACAGCTCCAACTGGACAAACGCCCAAACGCGTACATCTTTGTTACGCATGTATCCAACATGCTGTAGTTTCCCGAATGAATTTGTCTTTCCGTGCTGAATCAAAAGAACGAGAGCCGTGCAGGGTTGAACCCCTTCTCGATCAAGAGTTTGCGAGAACATGTCGGCTAGCTCGAGATCTCGCACATTCTCTCCTCGCAGAAGTCCAAAGTGAGAGAGAAGAAATGCAGTGCGCCCACGAATGTCATCAAGCGTCAGAAATCCGTCAGAAATCTGCTGGAATTGTTCTGCTGATGAGTAGCCATCTAGTAGCGAGCCTATTCCTCTGTCCTCGTAGTTCCTTTTCCTTGTCGCTGTAGATTGAGCTTGTACATTCTTTATGAGTTGTTTGACTGATGTAGTTCGGGGATGTGGATTTGAATTTGTGCGAAGAGTGACTTGTTGGTTGTAAATGTCGACAATAGCATTAACGTAGCCACAAACAGTTGACCCTCCCACCGTTTTGTCGTTGTTTTTCTTTGACTTCCGACCTATTACAGTGGTAGATAGGAAGAGATGTAGCTTTCCACCAGTAACTGTGTCCCGATCTCGAAAATTTCGACCTTCACACCATTGCACAAACTCAGTTTGATACGCTCCATACTTTCTCTTAGTATTAACCGGACGAGAGTCTAGTGTCGTCTGTATTGTTCCTCTTTCGCTTTCGTCAATCTCAAACTGCACGCTGCGGTCATGTTCACTTTGTGTAATAGCGGTCATCGTTGCACCAGCACACGAGCGAATTGACAACCCCGAACTCCTTGCCATCTCAGCTTGCAGTCTCAAATGGAAACGCTGTGTCTGGAGTTAAATATAGGTATTTCAAAAAGGTCCAGAATCTGATACAGACTTGGGTCAGGACCCATACTACCGACCATACTGATACTCATTAAGTAACAGTAACGTTAGCAGCAGTACCAGCTCAAATAGTAGGCTATTCAGACCCGTCTAATCGCTTCTATATATACAAATTGTATAATACAATATCAAAGAAGAGTAAAATCCCCCTCCCAAGGCTATCACGAGCGATAAAAGTATCTTACTTAAGGTTAGAGGGGTTAAAAGAAGTCTCAAAAGGAGCCTGTTCCGGGCTCTCCTCAAGGAGAGCTCCGGTTTTTGCTATTGTCAACTTTCATTGTGAAACTTGACAGACAAAGCGTTTCGTACTCTCGACCAGCATATGATGTACATTAGTTTGTTCGGTAAAATCACAATTATCGCTCCGGTTTTAAGCCTCAGGAACTAAAACGTGATTGTTATTACACTTGCTGTTTGTATGCTTTAAAAGTATAGTTCCGGTTTCATTTCTCTCACACCAACCACTGCCAACCACCCACTCCCCTCCTCGAGCCATTTTACGATTTCCAGTGACCAGTCCCCCAAGCATCAGCGCGCCTCCCCTCCAGCCCCCATGTCCAGCCACCCGAGCCATCACTATGCCGCCCTCCCTACCGAACAATACGATCTCAATGCCGTCGTTGCATTGACAGCGGATGAGATGGGGGCTGTGAGGTGGTGGCAAGAAGCAGGCGTCCTGGAGCGGGAGATGTACTGCCCAGGATGCAGGCAGCTCATGCGCGTCAAAACGTCGGCTAAGAAGCCGACGTGGAGATGTAGCAAGAGTAAAAAGCATGAAAACGGTAAAGAAGTTTGTATTAGTATGCTAACAAACACTTGGCTCTCGGGCACAAAGCTGTCGCTCAGCCAGGTTGCACGCTTGCTGTGCGCCTGGTGCATGCGGTTAAAGCTAGCTCAGATTGCCGAGATCGCCGACGTGTCCGAGACAACGGCGCATGAGTGGAGCGCTTTTGTGCGCTGCCTGTGCTCAAAACAGCTCAGAAAAGACAGTTTCCAGGTAATTGTATTTTATTTTACTGTATTTTTGTGTCATATCGTCGAGATAGATGAGACTAGCATGAAGAAGAAAAGCAAGTACCAGCGTGGACGGCAGTACCCTGACTACCGGTTATTTGGCGGTGTAGACCGGTCAACCGGCCAGTGGTTTGCGCGGTTCGTCGATGACGACAGAACGCAGGAAAGCATATTTCCAATCATCCGGAAGTTTATTAAGCCTGGGTAAGTTTTTTTGACTTGTATTGAGTATGGAAGGACATTTTTCTAAAAACTGTTTCTACAGCACTACAATTCACTCCGATATGTTCGCGACCTACGTGACTGAAAGGAAAACAAAACAGGGCACCAGGCTACGTACTCTAGCAAACAACCCCAAGCTAGCAGACATGAGTTACAACCACAAATATGTCAACCACACCGAAAACTACGTCAACCCAGAAGATGGTACGCACACAAACACTATAGAAGGCCTGTGGGAAATTCATATCAAGCGCCATATCAAGAACATGCGCGGTATGAAAAAATCCGAGTTGAACGGATACATCGACGAGTACATATGGAGATGCTGGTATTTCCCTAAGAAGGCGTCGACAGCTCAGATCATGAGTGGGTTAATGCCGCTAATTCAAAAACACGGTTCATAATTTGTCTCTAATACAAACTTCAATTGTCTGTCAAAATTCACAATGAAAGTTGACAATAGCAAAAACCGGAGCTCTCCTTGAGGAGAGCCCTGTTTCGCATACAAATTTCCATTGGGCCATTTTTGGCAATCCAGTGAGATGTTGAAACATCTGTCGGGTTTCGCATACCGAATTTCACATCAAAACTCTACAGGTCCAAAATGACAAATTCAATACGCTGACATGAGACTTTATATGGTAGAATATCGTGTCCGTTCGGACAAGTAGATTTTTACATTAGAATTCGACGAAACGATTTTATCAAATGAAAATACATTATCGCGTTTTTTCTGCCAATCAGCCACTGGACACTTTTTTTATTTATTGGAAGGTTGAGTTGTCCGACATCGCGGACATATTTTGTCCGAACACTCTCAAAATATCGGATATTTGCATAGTCAACTCAAGCTATTGGAACATCTGAAAAATATCGTATTAATTCGGAAAATTATCGAATAAGAGAGGGTCTGACAGACGAGGCGCACCAGCCATTCACCAAAAGGAACATGTCAACGAAGGCATTGATTCCAGACAACTCGCAGAGGGCTCGATTGACAGCTCTAAATGCGTTTGAGCGCTTTGCAACTGCATAGGATCTTACAGTGAAGACTATATGCCAGTTTATAGATAAGGATGAGTCCGGCGACATGCTCTATCTTATACTCGACAAATTTGCGATGTTTCTAGCGTTTACAGAAACCTCGAAAGGTTCGTTGCTATTTAATAACTCGGTGGCGAGCTATTTTGGCAATGTCAAAAAATCACCTTCTCGAGCTTTTTCCTGCTCTTAATGCTGTTTCTGGGAGAAGACTACAAAAAATTGCCTCCGTTTTCGACAAATATTGCGCCAAACGAGGCTCGGATTACACGCAGCAAGCGCCACAGTGTACTAAACTCGACCTACGATCACTATGCATGACTATTGGCAAGTGTGCTACTTCGGGAGACGACTACAAGGACATCGCGCTACTTAATCTGCTGTGGTATCTGCTGGGGCGGTCCTCAGATACTCTATCATTGATGAAAAACCAGGTTGCAGTTTACCCAGGTAAGTGGTTTTACTTTATTATTTTTAGGATTAATAGCTGATGGAAAGTTGCTGTAACAAGGTGGCTGTTTGTACATCAGCTTCAAGAGGATGAAGTCTGCATCTAGCCAAGGCGCTTCTCTATTTTACAATCCCGATGATACTTCGTCCTGTCCAATTCACGCTCTTGCAGTCGCCACGATCATGCAAACATCACCAAGTGAGGTTTTGCTGGATCAATTGCCTCGAGGAACGCAGTACGCACCTGCCACCCCAGCGGTCGCAATACCGCTTCATGAACTTCTTGAAGCTTCTATACAATCACCTTCAAGAAAGGATGATCTTGCCGCTGTGAAAGAATTAAACGACAAAGTTGTGAGCGTTCCTGTAATTCATGCCTACGTCAATCGTGTTCTTCAGAAGTGGGGTCCTAAATGCGTGGAAAATAATTACCGACTATCCAAGGGGCTGACATCGCATTCCTTTCGCAGAGGCGCTGCGCAAAATACCAACGGAAACAGCGACATTAGCACGCCTTGGATTCTTGATAGGGGGCGGCTGGACCATGTTGTGGTGAAGTGAATAAGAAGATTTCCCGGAAAGGTAATCCCAGCCACGAAGTCGGGAGAGCCGGAGGGAGCTACAGGGACCATCTGTGATACCCAGATCTGAGGCGAATCAGATAACGGTGTGGTGGATCCCGACCGGGAACAGACAAAAGGGACACCCGCAGCGGGTCGCCGCCGAACGGGCGACGGACCAAAATGGATTCAAATCAAGCCGGATATGATGCAGAACGACTACGATGGTGGGTGACGTGCGACATGGTGCTACGATAAGGACAGGTCCCTAGAACTGGGTACCTGATCTAGGGCGGATCCTAAGTTAGGATCCACTTGGCCTGGCTAACCTAAGTTCGGATCCCGCAGTCCTAAGTGCGGATCTCTGAGATCCAAGATCCTCGGATCCAGACGCCAGATCCTCAGGATCCAAGACCTTCGGATCCAGATACCGGATCCTCGGATCCAGATGCTAGATCCTCGGGATCCAAGACCTTCGGATCCAGACACCGGATCCCCTGATCCAGAAGCCGGTTCCTAGGATCCAGGCTCGGATCCTCAAGATCCAAGACATCAACGAAGTGAAGCAGTTGCAGGAGAGCCAGCATAATCCAAGATAGAGATTTGCGATGGGAAAAGATAGGGTACGGGATGAGAAACTGGATAACCATAAATCAGAGAGTCGAATTTACCTTCTAGTGCGCAAGTGTGGTAAAGCAAACGAGAAAATTTCACAGAAAGGCGATATCAGCCACATAACCGAAGAGAGCCGGAACAAGCGACAGGGGGGACCGGTGATACCCAGATCTGAGGCGAATCAGATGAGGGCACGAAGGATCCCGCCCGGGAACAGGTAAAGGAGACATCGGCTGAAGGTCGTTCGAGGGGCGGGGAGCGGTGTTCGTGGGTGATACCGGGTAGAAGAATAAGGAGATCAAGGGTTTTCTCGCTCGATCGGCGATGGCGGGGTCCCAAGTGAGCACGATCTTGACTCACGGTTCTCCCCGGCGCCCTGGAGTCTTCTAACGACATGATCCTGATTCTCTAGGCGGCGACGAAGCGGGATCACGCAGTGGTCCTCTCCCGTTTAAGTATGAGATCGGCTCCGGATCAAGCTCAGCCCCAGGCCCGACGCAGACTCTTCTGGTGGCCTGATCCTGATCGTCCGAACGACGACTCAGCGGGATCAGGCAGCGATCACCTCCCCGACTAAGTGCGAGATCAAGTCCCGATTAAGTGCGAGATCAATCCCCGATTAAGTACGAAATCGGCTCACGATTAGGGTTAGGGGAACCAAGCTAGGGATCAGCTATGTAGCCAGTGTCATGTGATCGTAGGATAGTAAATCAGGATGGGATTAGTAGGCATAGGGATAACCATAAACAGAATCGAATTTGCCCTGAACCACTCAAGTGCCTTCGCTACGCCTGGAACCGGGAACTACATTGGCCCTACAAGCGTCCAGAAGGTAAGGATACGTGACCTAGTATAGCGGTTAAGTCTGGATAATATATTGGCTAGCTTTGCCCTATCTAGTGAACTATCCTTTAAGTGCATACATCGGATCGGAAGGAATTGGTTGTTTAGCCTAAGGATCCCGTCTAATCTCGCCCCCTCAAGACCCCCGCTATCGGAAGCGGAAACAACGGAAAGGAAGGGATTGAATCCCGAACATTGGACTATTGGAAGACCTGGATCAAGGACCAGGCACCCGGATCAAGGCTCGAGGACTCGCCTACGACCGGGATCAAGTACCCCGAGGTGGAGTGAAGAACTTCCACGCTATCTCACACCCCCTACGTCACCCAAGACTTTCTTCTCGTCCCAAGACATCTTCAGAAGCCACCTGGAAGAGCGTAACCCGCCTACCGACGGGTACACAAGGTGAACTCTACACGCAGCAAGATCACGGATCATCGGGGGACCCCCTCCGTTAGTCGGTGTCTGGGCGCAAGTGGCGATCGCGATCGGCCTCAACCAGATTTTGGCCAGATCCGCTCCACCACAATGGTGCTCGTGCCCGGATCTTCTGGTGACTTCGGATATCACCGTGAGTCCCAAGAAGATGTCAAGATTAAAGAAGAACAAGGGGAAGAAGTGCCTACGAATGTTGGATCGACGGAGGCACCGCTGAAAACGGAAAGATCCACAGATCAGCAGAGTTCTGGGAGGATCTCTACTGACAGGCACGAGGCAGACCTGGATCGCAATCCAGATCTCGAAGAAAAACCTCGAATTCCTGCCAAGGCCCCTTCGGGAGCCACTGCGGATCCCGATGAGAATCGAGATCCCCAAACGAGCGACAAGGAATCGGTGAAACCGAAACCTAATCCGCTCACCAAGTCCACGGCTGCTTCAAGATCGACGAAGAAGAAGAAGATCAAGAACACCCGAGCGAAACTGAAAGCCCCAGATTCAGGATCCGAAGACGTCGTTAAGTCAGGGTCAAAGATCACCAACGATGCAATCGAGATAGCTTATTACCGGAAAGTACTAAGTGAGATCCTGCTCCAGGACCCTGTCCTGACGATCATACAGGCTCGCCAGATCGGAGAGCTTTCGGGTCCAGTGTCGAGACCCCCGACCACTACCGACCGCTTGAATGCGGTGAAGGTCTTGCTAGACCTACTCCAAGAAGCGGGTTTGGTAGCGGGAGAGTTCGATCCGAACTCTTTATTCGACATGGAACTTCGAACCATTCAGACTGCCTATTCGATGCCCTCAAGATCCTAGTCGCCGAGCGATCACGAACGCCGGAGCTAGGCTATCAGACCGGATCGTCGCATTATGCGTCAGCCACATCGGAACCGGACTCAGATAGCCCCAGAGGCCCGCCACGCATGTCGCTGGGCCCCTCCGGAGCTAAGTTCCTAAAGTCACGAGGCAAGAAGCAGGACCAGCGATCCACGGAGTTGAAAATGGAGCCAAAGATGCTTGACCAAGCGAAAAGTCGACAGGCAACAACTGATCACGTTAACCCAACAACCAGGCCTCACGGATCCGACGGAAAGCTGAACAAATACTTCGATATGGCCATGGATCGGTACCTGAAGGAACATAGTCAGCTAATCCCAAGAAACCCGACCCGGGGAACGTCCGATGTGGACATGGAGTTGGTAGCAACCCAGGGTCCGGACTCCTGGGAATACGATCCCGATGACTTGGGAATACCCACCACTGGCCAGCCTACATCAAGCCGAGCTGCAGTTGCCTTGGCCGCTATCGGACCAGGAGGGTCCTCAGTGATCCAAAGGGTTCGGATCTCAGCGATCTCGGATTTGAAGGAATTTGCCGGCAAGGATCTAGACGAAGATCGCGCTCGGGCCTGGATCAGCAAAGTCAAGTCGGCGTTTCAGCGTGATCAAGCCACGGAAGAAGAAAAATGCCTCACGTTCGCAGACCTGATGATCGGCCCAGCTAAGAATTGGTATCGCCAGCTAAGTCGGACTACGAAGACCTGTTGGGCAGATTTCAATACTGCGGACTGGGAATGTCCGTTGCGTGGCAATACTACCATTCCCGCAAACGGTCCGAAGAAACCCCTCTTGATTATCTTTATCGGCTCAACGTAGCCGCTCTAAGGGCTAAAATCAAAATCAAGGATGGGAGCCCCAAGGCTCGTAGGGGACACTTCGATCATTATATCGAGACATTGGGTGATCCCGAACTAGCCGATCGGCTGACCTTGCTTCGGCTCACGGATGTCGAAGATCTGGAGGAAGCTTCGCGCGCGAGAGAGGGCGAAAAGTAGACAGCGTAAGTCCGCATTCGGCTCGAAATATCGGCAGAAGATACCCGCTAGCGCCCAAGCAGCGCCAGCTCGGGCTGTGGTGCGTGCGATTCAGGCCCATGATCCAAGCTCAGAGTCAGAAGAAGTCTCAGGGTCGGACGGGTCCGACTCCGAAGGCGACCTCCGGAGAATTTATCTCGCTGCGGCAGATGACAAGTCAACCGGTACAGGGGGCGCTCCCCACCAGACGGATCAACCCCGATCTCACGCGAACATGCAAGATCGGAGCCGGATCTCGGATCGTCACGGCTCGTCGGATCATGATCGGAGCCGCTGTTCGCACTGCGGGTACCGGAAACACACGGATCTGGACTGTTGGAGGCGTCTGACCTGTGATAAGTGCGGGAAAAGAGGTCACCCAACGGACCGCTGTCTGTATACCTGTCGCGGTTGCGGGGAAATCCACGAGGCCGGAGAATGCCCCATGGAGGAATTCTACAACCAGATCCGCAAGTGGTACGATCCGACTCGACACGCTGGATTGTTCCCCGAGAAGGTGGAAAAGATGTTAAACTAGGACGCTCGCCGGTTTGGAAACCGGTACGAGCCGAGCGTTCTGAGTACTGCATCTATGCATATGTAAACGAGAAATCGAGAGATCAAGATAGGGAGAGTTCGGATCTGCGTGGTAATACATGTAAGTTGCATTCGTATACTGCTAAGATCGCGAGTCTTCCCCGGGTCGATGAGTTCTCTCGATCTGGCGCGGAGGTGGCCTTGGATCTCAAGGAAGGAGAATCCAGAGGGTATTGGAAATACCACGCACCAGGAAAATGGTTCCGTCAAGCCAAGATCTCAGGCAAGATCAATCATGAAAGAGCGATCTTGCTCCTGGACACTGGCGCCGAGGTATCCATCTTGGATACCGCCTTTGCTCGTAAGGTTGGGTGCCACTTTGACACTAGTCAGATGCAGGAGTGTGTTGGGATCGGGGACAATGTGTACACCACTGAGGGAAGGACGAGGGTCAAGATCACGCTTGCGGGATACTTGGTCTACTTTTTCGATATTTGGATCGGGATCTATCCGGGCAAGATGCTATTCTGGGTATGGATTTCATGATCCCGGCTGGGGTCCGGATGGATCTTGCGAAGGGATCGATGTGCTTGCCTAACGAAGTGGGGATCCCACTTAATGGTCGCTAGAGGTTATACGGGGAGAAGGTAAGATCAGTAAAATTGGAGGAAGATCTACATATCCCAGTTGGGGGATCTGAAGAGACCGCATCGAGAGTGAAATTATCGGCGACGGAGAAATTATGGGTGACCAGAGGCGACCGATGGGTGCCTACCGTGGTAAATGGACCTGGCCGGACTCGGTACCTAGTGATCACGAATTTGAGCGAGAAGATTTTACGATTGGATCACAGATTACATGTCGGAATGGTACTTGATCAAGAAAAAGTTCCTCGATACCCAGGGTTTGTGTCGGTTGGATCCCGGCGCTACATGGAATGGCAGAATCTGGCTCTGGAAGCGACGGTGGAAGCAAGACCAGAACCTCAGGAATTCATGGAGATCCCCTCACCGTCGGTCGAACGACCGACGTACGTTACGCCGCGTTCCATACTCCGCCGAGGTGGGACGACCAGGACCGATCCTGATCCTGCGCCAATATCGACATTGGAACCTCGATCACCAACCGATGCGGCCGAAGTCAAGGTCACATTCATCGATCCCCAACCGGATCCCATGGATACCCCACCGATTACGATCAGTTCCGACAAGACCCCGAGTGGCGAAGCTGGGGGCGGTGAGACTGAGACGAATGAGAACTTGCCAGATCAGGCCCCAGATCGGACAGATCGGACATGCGAAGAAGAGATCGAGGTAAAAACAGAAAAACCAGATTTCCAAATCGAGATCAAACATGTATCCGACGCTGACGCCGTCCCCACGATCGAGGATGCCCCGATCCTGACGGCCAAGGACGACAAACTTCATGATCCATCAACGAATGAACCCGGTCCGACATCTTCTGAAGGGATCAAAGACGCCGACCAGACCCACTTACACGAAAGCGGCGATTTTTCGGCCGAAGATCTAACCGATAATCTCGCGGTAGTGCCAGAGATCCAGATCTCCACCACTGAAGAAGTCAGGATTGAAGATCTGCAAGTAGGAAATCCGGGATCTGCTACCCCGGAGGAGATCGAGAAACTTCGGCAGAGGAAGCGACATCTCCTGATCGGGAAAGGGAACGCACTTCCTCCGGCGGCCAAGGGTGTTATATGCGATATCGACGTGGGGGATGCAAAGCCGATTGCACAACGAGTCCGAAAGGTGGCGCCACAGTTCCGGGAGAAAGTATCGGATCTCATCAAAGGACTCTTAGCTGCCAAGATCATTCGACCATCGACCTCACCGTGGGCATCGCCGATCGTAGTAATCATCAAGAAGAACGGTGTAGACATCCGATTATGTATCGACTATCGGCTGGTGAACGGTCTCACGAGGTTGATGATCTACCCGATGCCTCTGATCGAGGATCTTGACAAGGTTCTGTGGTATTGTTCATTAGACATGGCTAGTGGATTCTGGGTTGTATCGATGACTGATCGAGCCCGCGCTATCTCGGCTTTCATCACCCCGTTCGGCCTCTTCGAGTGGAACCGCATGCCCTTCGGACTAAAGAACGCTCCGCAGATCTACCAACGTCTTGTGGACAACGCTCTGTATGGATTTCTGAAGATCTCCCAGTCGGGGAATACGGAAGACTCTGCAGATATCTTTGAATCGCGGATCCCGGAGGATCCTGGTCGCCCGTCGGTTCTGGGACGGAGATCGTACATTGACGATATCTTGATCACAGCTGGATCATGGGACCAAATGTGCGATCGGGTGGAAGGCCTATTGGAGGCCTGTGATAAGTGGAATCTCTCTATCAGCGTGGCAAAGAGCTTCTGGGGCATGGATAAGGTGGAATATCTCGGGCACAAGGTATCGATCAATGGACTAGAGGCAAACCCGAAGGACCTGAAATCCCTAACGGATCTACCATTCCCAGGATCGCTCCGATCCATGCAGTCCTTCTTAGGGAGCCTGAACTATTATAGTCGGTTCATCGAGGATTACGCGATCTACGCATCGGTCCTGTATGAACTACGTGAAGTGGAGTTCGCAGAACTGAGGAGGCGACCGGATCTACGGAAGATCATGGACAGAACGAACCCGATCTCCCATGATCCTACTAAGCCGGAGTCAGATCGAGATGGATTGCGAGACATTTCGGGTCAAGAAATGGGTAGTGCCCCGGATCCAGAATTGGGGGCGACGTGTTCCTCTAGATCGAGCGAAATTAAGGTCGCCACGTAACTCAAGACGGAGGATGAGAGGTGGAGTAGAGCGTATGGGGCGTTCACAGCCTTGAAAACTAAGATCGCATCGACTCCGGTCCTCCGCCACTTCGATACGGCGAAAGTGCCTGTGGTGATTGTGTATGCCAGCGACTGGGCGATCTCCGCTGCGTTGACGCAAGAACATGACCAGATCTACCACCCGGTCGCGTTCGCCAGTCGAACCATGAAAACGAACGAACTGAACTACAATGTTGCAGAGAAAGAGGTGTTATCCCTGCTACGGATCCTGGATCTGTATTATACCATGTTGGTGGGTCGCCGGATCAAGGCATTCCACCCTTGCCTGGTTGTTCAAGTCAGCCGGTCTCCAAGGGCGCCTAGGTCAATGGTCTGCGCTCCTGTCCCCATGGTCGCTTGAGATCACGAAATGTACGAAAGGGGAAGTACTGGGGGCGATCGCGGCCAGCATGACGCCCAGAACGAAGGTCGACGACGCCCTGATCGCGATCACAAGCGCCGGATCCAAGCCCCCGTGCCCACGGTGGGTCAAGATGAAGAGCTGTGGGTGTTAAGCTTCGACGGATCAGCCCGGGTCAAACGAGGTGGGGGCGAGTTCAGCGCGATTGTGTGGAGACTACGGCTCCTCTTAGGGCTCGATATGCTCGCAGGTCGGGATCGTCGTCGCCTGGTGATTTGTGGGGACTCAAATCTTGTGATCCGTCAAGTTCGTGGTGAGATCGATTGCAAGGCGCCAGGATTAACGATATTGAAACAGAGGACACTAGATCGTCTGAAGGGATGGAGCGATCACGAGCTGGTTCATGTGAAGCGAGACTGGAACGGGAGCGCAGACAGCCTGGCAAGCGCCGCTCTACAACGCCAAAGCGGAACCGAGGTTCGAGCCGAGGAAGATCAGCAGGATCTGGTCACCTTAAATCGACTGGACGAGATCCTGATCCCCAAGACGGAGGATCGGGTGGTCCGAGTGTCCGCAGCAACTACGCGGGCCGCTCGAAGGAGGTCGGATGCCACCGTCCTACAAGAGGAACTGATCCGAGAGATGAGGATCGATCGGATCAAGCGAGCGCAGGATGAAGAAACCTGGATTGTGGGATTGAAGAAATACCTGATCGAGCCGATCACGGACCTCACCCAAGCGGAATCGCGATCCTATAGCAAAATCGCGTCCGACTACGAGGTGGACGAACACGATCTACTTTTCTACTGTCCCCCAACGCCGAAGTCGGACGCCGATCGGGACCGACTGATGAAGCTGGTGATCCCAAACAGGATATCCTGCACCATTATCATACGACTCTCGAAGGCGGACATCAGGGAATCGGGCGTACCTACCAACGGATCCGGGATCACTTCCACTGGAGAGGACTTTATAGGAGCGTGCAGAGGTAGGTAGGGGAATGTGTGGACTGCGAGACGGGAAAAGGCAGACCCACTATCCAAGGCGAATCCCCAGGGAATTTGCAAGCGACTTACCCGTTCCAAATTATATCAATGGATCATATACCGTCCTTGCCCAGATCCGACAAAGGCAACACCGAGTTACTGATCTGGGTTGATTTGTTTTCGGGATATGTGATCGCCAAGGCCAGTTCCTCTCGGTCCGCCCAAACGATCGCGGAATCTTATGAGGAGTGCGTGTTCCGAAGGTTTGGTGCCAGCGAGATCATCCAACACGATCGGGAGCCGGGTTTCATGTCCGACTTCTTTCGATCCTTCAACAGGATATTGGGACAACGGCAGCGAGCGACGATGGCATATCGCCCCCAAGCCAATGGAACGGCAGAACGAATGGTACAAACAGCAACGAGGGCGATCAAGATGTATGTCCAGGATCTCGATCAGAAGGACTGGGACGAGTACGCCGAACGGTTAACGTTCGCGATCAACACTGCCCACGACCGGATTCGGGGAGATACCCCTCATTATCTGGTGCACGGGTGGGATCCGGGTCTACCAGACATCACGATCGTGTTCCTCGTCGATGGCGATATAGGGTCCAAAGGTACTATCAGTAGTCACGGGAACAAGTCAATGCCCGGTTGCGGGAGGCGATCGCTGGCCGAGCTGATCGGCATAATGAGGGGATTGATCCTCACCGGATCGAAGCCGGATCCCGGGTTTGGCTGTACCTGGATCGGGTGAGAGAAGGTTACGCGCGCAAGCTGGTACACCTATGGCATGGCCCGTTCCGAGTGGCGGAGAAGATTAATGAGTTCACGATCAAGCTGGAGATTGCGGGATCGGGATACCACATATTCCCGATACTTCATGTCTCGAAGTTGAAGCTAGTGCGGAATTTCCCTGACCGACCTGAGTCGAGCCGACGGTGGACGAGGCCGATCGCCTGGATTTCGACGAGACCCTGCTGCCTGAGGATAGTTGGACCCCGGATCTAGAGGCTGATGAGTATGAGGTCGAACGAATCTCCGATATGCGGAGTGGAAAAAGGACCCGTTATGGCAGAATCTACCGGGAATTTCTGGTACATTGGGTCGGCTACGACGAACCGACTTGGGTCGATGAAGCTGATCTCAACTGTGAAGCTATACTAAGTGCGTTCCTGCGAGATCAGGTGAACCGAAACCGGTTTGGCGTGATGCAGTCGCACGAAGAGGTGTAAGTGGACGTCGGGTGCAGCAGCAGGGTTGCTTCACCGTGATCGAAGAAGCTGATGTGGAGTAAAATCCAGATCAGGGCGAGAATTTTATATTTGTGTATATGCATATGTGGTGAAGCGAACGAGGATCTTTCCCGGAGAGGCGATATCAGCCACGAAGCCGAAGAGAGCCGGAACAAGCGACAGGGGGGACCTGTGATGCCCATATCTGAGTCGAATCAGACAAAGGTACGATGGGTCCCGCCGGGGAACAGGCAACGGAGACACCGGCGGAGGAGCAAGTGGAGCGGTGTTCGTGGGTGATCCGAATCCTGCCGGAGGAAGAATGGGGAAATCAAGGATGTTCTCGCGCGATCAGCGATGACGGGGTCCCAAGTGAGCACGATCGGCTCACCCCGGCGCCCTGAAGCCTTCTAACAGCATGATCCTGATTCCCCGGGCGGCGACGAAGCGGGATCACGCAGTGATCCTCTCCCGTTTAAGTACGAGATCAGCTCCGGATCAAGCTCAGCCCCAGGCACGACGCAGACCCTTCTGGTGGCCTGATCCGGATTCTCCGAACGACTACCAAGCGGGATCAGGCAGCGATTAAGTCCCGATTAAGTGCGAGATCAAGTCCCGATTAAGTGCGAGATCAATCCCCGATTAAGTACGAAATCGGCTCACGATTAGGGTTAGGGGAACCAAGCTAGGGATCAGCTATGTAGCCAGTGTCATGTGATCGTAGGATGGTAAATCAGGATGGGATTAGTAGGCATAGGAATAACCATAAACAGACTCGAATTTGCCCTGAACCACTCAAGTGCCTTCGCTACGCCTGGAACCGGGAACTACATTGGCCCTACAAGCGTCCAGAAGGTAAAGATACGTGACCTAGTATAGCGGTTAAGTCTGGATAATATATTGGCCAGCTTTGCCCTATCTAGTGAACTATCCTGTAAGTGCATATATCGGATCGGAAAGAATTGGTTGTTTGGCCCAACGATCCCGTCGAATCTCGCCCCCTCAAGACCCCGCTATCGGAAGCGGAAAACAACGGAAAGGAAGGGACTGAATCCCGAACATTGGACTATTGGAAGACCTGGATCAAGAACCAGGCACCCGGATCAAGGCTCGAGAACTCGCCTACGACCGGGATCAAGTACCCCGAGGTGGAGTGAAGAACCTCCACGCCACCTCAAACCCCTGCGCCACCCAAGACCTTCTTCCGACCTTCAAGACATCCTCAGAAGTCACCTGAAAGAGCGTAACCCGCCTACCGACGGGTACACAAGGTGAAACTACACACAGCTAGATCACGGATCATCGGGGGACCCCCTCCGTTAGTCGGTGTCTGGGCGCAAGTGGTGATCGAGACCTGCCTTAACGAGATTTTGGCAGATCCGCTCCACCACACATATGAGCAGGAAATTTGACGACTGGAGAAAGGCGATCTTGAATGTCGAGATGGAGATGAAGAAGGATCACGTCCTCAAAACGATGGAGCACGATGGGAACGACTGTGGGAATGGAGATTACGAGAATCACGAATGGAGATTATGAGAATTACGGATGGAAATGTGAAGTATTCAGAGCAGCCCTAGCTTACGGGGAAGCGGCCCCGGCAGGAGGAGGATCGAACTTGCCAGGAAGGCGGGGAATCCTGGTAGCGGGGTGGTCGACTGGGTTACTCCGGTACTGGTTACGCCACGGATCCGCCTCGTCACATTCCTCTAGAGCCTCGATCAGGTTCGCTGGCTCTGGGACGTTCGCGTTGGGATCCGCCTGGTTGGCGCGCCGAGAAACCACGCCGGGATACCAACGAACCACATCCACCGCAGGAATGGGGAGGTGATGGAAGAGTGGATCCAATAGAATGTCGAGGTCAAACCACTGATTGCGCATCATGGCGGGGAAGAAGGCGAGAAATTGACGCCAAGCGGACCCAGCGCGACTCCGTCAGGCCTTGCGAGCGACGTAATACCGCTGCAGTTCGAGATCCGCGGCTTGCATGGCAGAAGTGATTTCGAGGTTGTGGGTAGCCTCCCAAAACGCCTGACGGTGCCGTTCTTCCAAGATACGATAAGTGGCGGCTACGGCTGCGAGTGGTGTTCCCATCCCGCTCATGTAGGTCGAGGTCGAACGTTGGGCCATCAGATCAAGCACGTTCATGTGGTGAAGCGCGAATAAGAAATCCGAGAAAAGGCAACATCAGGCCCAGAGAGAGAGAGTCGGATCAAGCGACAGGGGCCTCTGGCGAAGCAAGATACCGGTTGATGACCCCAGATTGCGCGAACGACGGCTGACGAATGGACCCGGGTCGATAATCGTCTTGATCTATCCGCAAGTGGATGATGGATGGCGTCTTGGTCGAGTGAGACTAAGCGATCAGAGAGCCCCTCCGTAAGGTCTCACGTAGTGGCTCAGCACCGGGGAGAAGGAGACCAAAGCAGCGGCAGATCGGGATAGGCGCGATCTGCTGTGGATTGACAACGACCTGATCGTGAGATGCCGCCGAAGGGGGGCCGATATCCAACGATCAGTGGGAATTGCACAAGATCAGTGACGTTACACACTGTATTAAGCCGAAGGAGATTCAAGGAGTGCCCGAGGAGGCGGCCATGCAGGGATCATCGCGAATGGAGATTTCTAGTCCGAACAATGGCGGCGGCATCGGTCGCACGGGAAGCGACGTTCGAGTTCAAGGAGATCACGATCTAGAATATCGACAACACGGGGATACGAGATCAAGTAAGAAGATTGCCGATCAAGATCATTGTTCAAGACTACTGTTCAAGATGGCTGACCAAGATCGATGATCGAGATGGTTGATCGAGATCGGTTGATCGATAGATCGGTAGATCGACATCGCGATCAAGGGTTAGGTGAGATCGAGATCGAAGATCGGAAGAGCAGCTGTGTAGCCGGATGTAGGTGATCGTAGGATAGAAGATGAGGATGGGACTAGTAGACATAGGAATAACCATAAAGTGAATCGAATTTGCTCTGGACCTCACAAGTGCCTTCATCCAAGACTGGAACCGGGAATTACTTTGGCCCACCAGCATCAAGAAGGTAAGGAGACGAGATCTAGTATAGAGGTTATAACTGGATAATATATTGGCCAGTTTTACCCTATCTAGTGATCTATCCTTTAAGTGCTTATTACGGATCGGAAGGAATTGGCTGCTTGGCCGGACGATCCCGTCGACTCTCAACTCATCAAGACCCCCGCTATAGGAATCGGCAAGCATTGTGGTGGAGCGGATCTGCTGGTTGAGGCCGATCGCGATCGCCACTTGCGCCCAGACCCCGACTAACGGAGGGGGTCCCCCGATGATCCGTGATCTAGCTGTGTGTAGTTTCACCTTGTGTACCCGTCGGTAGGCGGGTTACGCTCTTTCAGGTGACTTCTGAGGATGTCTTGTAGGTCGGAAGAAAGTCTTGCGTGACGCAGGGGTTGAGGTAGCGTGGAAGTTCTTCACTCCACCTCGGGGTACTTGATCCCGGTCGTAGGCGAGTTCTCGAGCCTTGATCCGGGTGCCTGGTTCTTGATCCAGGTCTTCCAATAGTCCAGTATTAGGGATTCGGTCCCTTCCTTTACGTTGCTTGCCGCTTCCTTTAGCGGGGGTCTTGAGGGGGCGAGATTCGACGGGATCGTCAGGCTAAACAACTAATTCCTTCCGATCCGATGTATGCACTTAAAGGATAGTTCACTAGATAGGGCAAAGCTGGCCAATATATTATCCAGACTTAACCGCTATACTAGGTCACGTATCCTTACCTTCCTGACGCTTGTAGGGCCAATGTAGTTCCCGGTTCCAGGCGTAGCGAAGACACTTGAGTGGTTCAGGGCAAATTCGAGTCTGTTTATGGTTATTCCTATGCCTACTAATCCCATCCTGATTTACCATCCTACGATCACATGACACTGGCTACATAGCTGATCCCTAGCTTGGTTCCCCTAACACTGAACGTGAGCCGATTTCGTACTTAACCGAAGCTTGATCTCGCACTTAATCGGGACTTGATCTCGCACTTAATCGGGACTTAATCGCTGCCTGATCCCGCTTGGTAGTCGTTCGGAGAATCCGGATCAGGCCACCAGAAGGGTCTGCGTCGTGCCTGGGGCTGAGCTTGATCCGGAGCTGATCTCGTACTTAAACGGGAGAGGATCACTGCGTGATCCCGCTTCGTCGCCGCCCGGGGAATCAGGATCATGCTGTTAGAAGGCTTCAGGGCGCCGGGGTGAGCCGATCGTGCTCACTTGGGACCCCGTCATCGCTGATCGCGCGAGAACATCCTTGATTTCCCCATTCTTCCTCCGGCAGGATTCGGATCACCCACGAACACCGCTCCACTTGCTCCTCCGCCGGTGTCTCCGTTGCCTGTTCCCCGGCGGGACCCATCGTACCTTCGTCTGATTCGACCCAGATCTGGGGATCACAGGTCCCCCCTGTCGCTCGTTCCGACTCTATTCGGGTTCGTGGCTGATATCGCCTCTCCGGGAAAAATTCTCGTCCGCTTCACCACATCCGCCCCCAGCACGTAAGTTGAGCTGCCGCAGCTCACTTCGGGCTTATTTCCACATTCACCATCCGGAACACAAGTCGTTCAAGCACCACCACTCCTTCACGATGTCCGATCCGCCTCCCTCGCCCCCTTTGACGCCGCGAACGCCCTCGAGCGAGCACTCGATCCAATCCGCTCGATCCACCGCCTCCCGTTTCTCAACCCCCGGGGTAAACCCTGAGCTGGTCACCTTGCAAGCGAGACTGGCCCATAGCCAACGGATGCGCGAAACCTTGAGTCGCGATCGGGACCACCTGGACGACACCGTTCGCCGGTTGCGATCCGACATGGAGGATATGGAGCGCTTCCGGGACGACCAGGCGGAGGAGATCTTGCGGCTGAACGCCGAAATCGCTCGTCTGCGGTCGGGAACCGGAGATGTTATCGGTGGGGACGCGATCGCCGC
The DNA here is from genome assembly GCA_018806915.1 of Phytophthora colocasiae. Taxonomy (NCBI): domain Eukaryota; phylum Oomycota; class Peronosporomycetes; order Peronosporales; family Peronosporaceae; genus Phytophthora; species Phytophthora colocasiae. The sequence continues at coordinate 3,661,726 of JAGKQI010000098.1, forward strand.
CTTGCAGGATCAGCGGGCTCAGCACGACGCCGAACGGCGGGAGTCCGAGCAGCGAATGGCCCGGATCCAGGCGCGGCTAGACTCTGCGCTCAAGGATCTCGACTTCCGGTTGGCCGGACTTCGCGTAGCAGGGGAGACAGAGATCGAACTCCGGGATGAGCTTCAGGATCGCGAACGGGAGCTCGCCGCCGTGCGCCATGACTTGACTCTCACTCAGCGTAGCCTCGACCGCTGGCAGAGGAACGATTCCTTCCAAGGCCCACCAGCGACCATGGCCACGTCCGCTGATCTGGCTCGTCCTTCAGCAGAGGAAGCTCGGTTGAGGTTGGAGTTGACGCGGGCTCAAGCGGAATTGCTCACGGCTCGAGCCGAGGTCGCGTACCTGGAACGCGAGGCAGAGGGCCACCAGGCAGAGCTGGCCCGGGCACATCTCGCCCTGGAGGATGTGTCTGCACCGGATTCTCGCGCTCCTCTCTCGGGCGCAACTACCGACGCCGCCGCCATCTCCAGTCTGGAGCAAGATCTGGCGGACGCTTTGGGAAATCTGGAAATAATTCAGCACGACCGAGACCAGCTCTCCGTCCAGCATCGTGCCGCGATGGTCTAGCGGGATCAGGCCGTCGCAGACCTGGATCAGGCCCGCCTCGACCGGGATCAGGCGATGCAAGATCTCAATCGAGTCACGGTGGATCGTGATCGAATCCAGGCCGACCTGGACGACGCCACCCAAGATCGTTTATCGGTCCTCGCAGACCTTGACGTGGCCCGTCCCGCCCGGGATGCGGCGACACAGGAACTCGACCAACTCCAGCGACAGAACGCGTCGGCCCTCGCTGACCTCGACCAACTCCAGCGACAGAACGCGGAGCTTCGACAGGCCCATCAAGAGCTGGACGCTGATTATGCCGAAGCCGAACAACAGCTGCATCACGCCGAGGATTCCTCTGCTCGGTTGTCCTCGTGGATCGCGGATCGACGGGCGGCTCGTGCCACCAAAAGATCTCGAAGCGCCTCCGCTTCCCCGGTCGTTCCTCCTTCCTCACGCAAGCGTCCAGCTCGGAGCTCCTCAGCACCCCGTGATCTAAAAACTGCGGCTCCCGAAGCTCCCGGATCAACCCAGCCTGTCACACCAACGGTAGTTCCGACCCCGGCAGGATCAACGGCGAGCCCGCTGGATCTGTTGGCGGACCAAGCTTCTGGGCAGGCCGGAGGGGAGGAAACCGACACTCCAGCCCCTGATCCGACCCCAGCACCGACGGATCAGCCCGGATCGCTCCCCGCCGATGGTGACTCGCAGGACGAGGAAGAGGAAGACTCCGACTACGATCCCCAGCACCCATTCTCATCGCCGTCCGAAGAGGACGAGAGTACAGAACCCAGCAATGGAACTAGTTCTGAGGCCGAATCGGAACGTTCCAACGAGGCGAAGGACTCCGAGGAGGACGATATTCTACACATGAGCCGCCAACGATCTATCTCGACGCACCGGCGCGAGTCCGGTCAGGTTCCGAGAGGCGGACCTTCTGGCGCTCGTGGATCGGGGTCTCCGGACGGCTCAAGCCCATCTCCGAATGGATCTGGTCCGCCGTCTCCAGGATCACCTCCGGGTTCTCCGTCACCGCCGCCACCTCCTCTCGGCGGTTCCCCGCCCCTCGGGCTCCGACCACCCCTGTTCCCGGTCGCCTCTTTCATTCCAGGGTACGATCGGCAGCGTACCTTCGCGGCCGCTGACATCGTACCGTGGGATCCGCAGGTGATCGGGCAGTATTCGATCGTGGGTCTGATTGCCAATTCTCTGGGCAAACGGTTGTTGATCCCTTCGGGTTGGCTGTTCCCTTCTCAGATACAGGCCGGGCCTGCACCGACCCCCGGCACCGAATACCTCAACGGGTTGATCACGGGCGTGAACGTGCTTGATCTGCTGGCTCTGGAGCCGTGGAACGACTTCGCGAACCCGGGTCCCCTCACGTTCGACCTCTATTTGCACGAGAGGGAGGGAACACCCCTCGCGGCCGTGGCCGCCACCTATCGCGTCCTGGAGGAACAGCACCGTCAGGCATTTTGGGAGGCCACCCATAACTTCGAGATCACCTCTGCCATGCAAGATGCGGATCTCGAACTGCAGCGGTATTACGTTGCTCGCAAGGCCAGGCGGAGTCGGGCTGGGTCTGCTTGGCGCCAGTTCCTCGCCTCCTTCCCCGCCATAATGCGCGACCAGTGGTTCGATCTCGACATCCTGTTGGATCCGTTCTTCCTTCACCTCCCCATTCCGGCAGTGGATGTGGTTCGTTGGTATCCCGGCGTGGTCTCTCGGCGTGCCAACCGGGCGGATCCCAACGCGAACGTCCCAGAGCCGGCGAACCTGATCGAGGCTCTGGAGGAGTGTGACGAGGCGGATCCGTGGCGTAACCAGTATCGGCAAGACCCGGTCAACCATCCCGCTACCAGGATCCCCCGCCTTATCGGCAAGTTCAATCCTCCTCCCGCTGGGGCCGCTTCTCCGTAAGTCGTGCTAACTTCGATCACCTGCAGCAAGGCTCGGGGCTTCTCTCCGAGTTCGGATTCGGAACCCCATCCATGGCCGTTCTGCATTCTTCCATCTCCATTCGTAACTCTCATAATCTCCACTCGTGATTCTCGTAATCTCCATTCCCACAGCCATTCCCATCGTACTCCATCATTTTGAGAATGTGATCCCCTTTCATCTCCATCTCGACATCCCGGATCACCATCTTCCAACGTCAAATTCCCTACGCACATGCATATACACAAATATAAAACTCTCGCTCTGATCTGGATTCTCCTCCACATCAGCTTCCTCGATCACGGCGAGGCAACCCTGTCACCTCGCCTGACTTCCCTTACACTTCTTCATGCGACTGCATCACGCCGAACTGGTTCCGATTAGCGTGGTCACGTAGGAACGCGCTCCATATGGCCCCACAGTTAAGATCAGCTTCGTCGACCCACGTTGGCTCATCATAACCGACCCAGTGCACCAGGAATTCACGATAGATCCGGCCGTAGCGAGTTCGTTTCCCACTTCGCATGTCCGAGATCCGTTCGACTTCGTACTCATCGGCATCCAGATCTGGGACCCAACTGTCCTCCGGAAGGAGGATCTCATCGAAATCGAGCCGATCTGCTTCATCTACCGTCAACTCGATCCGCGGTCGATCCGGGAAATTCCGTACCAGCTTTAGCTTAGAAACATGGACCACTGGGGAGATATGGTAATCAGATCCCGCGATCTCCAGCTTGATCGTGAATTCATTGAGCTTCTCTGCAACACGGAACGGGCCGTGCCAAAGGTGAGCGAGTTTACGTGCATACCCTTCCTTCACACGATCTAGGTATAGCCAAACTCGTGATCCAGCTTCGATCTGATGCGGATCGACATCCTCATTGTGCCGATCAGCTCGGTCTGCAATCGCCTCTCGCAGCTTAGCGTTGACCTGTTCTCTCGACTGCTGGTAGTATCTGTGAACGCGATATCTCCACCGTCTTGGATCACGGTCATGGTGCCTGGTCGACCCGATCGGGATCGTCGCTTCCAACGTCGATCTCGGATCCCATCCATGTACCAAATAGTGAGGAGTGTCTCCCCGAACCCGATCGTGAGCCGTGTTAATAGCGAACGTCAATCTCTCCGCGTATTCATCCCAGTCCTTTTGATCGAGATCTTGAACATACATCTTGATCGCCCTAGTGGCCGTTTGCACCATCCGTTCCGCAGTCCCATTGGCCTGTGGTCGGTAGGCCATCGTCGCCCGTTGTCGCTGCCCCAGGATCTTATTGAACGATCTGAAGAAGTCGGACATGAAGCCCGGTTCTCGATCGTGCCTGATCATCTCGCTAGCACCGAATCTGCGGAACACGCATTCTTCGTAAGATTCCGCGACGGTCTGGGCCGATCGGGAGGAACTAGCCTTTGCGATCACATATCCCGTGAACAGATCTACCCAGATCAGTAGTTCGGTGTTGCCTTTGTTGGATCTGGGCAGAGAGGGTATGTGATCCATCGCTATGATCTGGAATGGGTATGTCGCTTGCAGATTCCCAGGCGACTCGCCCCGGATCGTGGGTCTCCCCTTTCCGGTCTCACAGTCTACACACTCGCCTACGTATCGCTGCACGCTCCGATATAATCCCCTCCAGTGGAAATGATCTCGGATCCGCTGATAAGTGCGTCCGATCCCTTGATGTCCCCCTTCCAGAGTCGTATGGTAGTGGTGGAGGACATCCTGCTGTAGCGTTTCTGGGACCACAAGTCTCATCAGGCGATCGCGATCACCACTTGATCTCGGCCCTGGTGGGCAGTAAAATAGCAGATCTTGTTCGTCTACCTCGTACTCGGAGGCGATCTTGGCGTAAGATCCAGATTCGGCTCGAGTAAGATCCGCGATCTGCCCAGCCAGGTACTTCTTTAGTCCTGCGATCCAGACCTCCTCGTTCTGGGCTCGCCTGATCCGATCAACCCGCATCTCCCGGATCAGTTCCTCTCGCAGGACAGCGGCACCAGGTCGCGCTCGGGCTGCACGCATGGCTACGGCCGACACTTGCACAGTTCGATCTTCAACTCGAGGGATCAACACCTCATCAAGTCGATTCAAGGTGATCAGATCGCATCGATCTGCCTCATCGTGGACCTCGATCCCGCTTCCTCGTTGCAGCGCGGCACTCGCCAAGCTATTTGCACTCCCATTCCAGTCTCTCTTCACATGGACCAGCTCGTGATCTCCCCAATTCCGCAAGTGATCTAGCACCTTCTGTTTCAGTAACGTCAATCCTGGCGCCTTACAGTCGATCTCGCCCCGGACTTGTCGGATCACCAGGTTCGAATCGCCACAAACGACCAAACGGCGGCGCTCTAACTGTGCGATCATGCCAAGACCTAGCAAGAGCCCACGGTATTCCGCTTCATTGACAGTAAGACTCTCCGCATAGTCTGATCTAGCCTTGATCACTTTCCACTCCGGCAAACTCCACACGATCGCGCTGAAAGCGCCTCCTCCTCGTTTCACGCGTGCCGAGCCGTCGAAACTTACTACCCATAGCTCCTCACCTGGATCTACGGTGGGAATCGGCATCTGGATCTTACGTCTTGGTTCCTTCTGTGGCGCGATCGCGATCAGGGCTTCGTCGATCTCCGATCTAGGCGTTATATTAGCTGCGATCGCCCCCAGTATCTCATCCTCTCCCTTCGTACACTTCGTGATCTCGAGTGCCCATGGGGACAGGAGAGCAGACCATTGTCCCAGACGTCCTTGGAGGCCGGCAGACTTGAACAGCCAGGCAAGCGTGGAGTGTCTGGTTAGGACCTTGATCCGACGTCCCACTAACAGGGTGTAGTGTAGATCCAAGATCCGAAGTAGAGCCAGCACCTCCTTTTCGGCAACATTATAGTTTAGCTCGTTCGTCTTCAAGGTTCGGCTGGCAAACGCGACCGGGTGGTAGATCTGGTCGTGTTCCTGCATTAGTGCGGCGGAAATCGCCCAGTCACTAGCATACACGATCACCACGGGTAACTTTGTCATGTCGAAGTGACGAAGGATCGGGGTCGACGCGATCTTGGTTTTCAAGGCTGTAAACGCCCTGTGTGCCCTACCCCACCTCTCGTCGCCAGCTCTTTGGGCCAGATTGGCTTCGACCTTGCTTGAACAGGGGGGAGGCATCGCCCCCAAGTCAGGATCCGGTGTACTATCCCCCTTTTGAGTCGAGGTGTCGGGTGATCCATCCTGATTCGACTTAAGCGCAACGGGATCTCGAGTGATCGGGTCCGTACTATCCATGATCTTTCGTAGATCTGGTCGCTTCTTCAGTTCTGCGAACTCCACCTCACGTAGTTCATATAGGACCGATGCATAGATCGCATAATCCTCGATGAACCGACTATAGTAATTCAAACTTCCCAGGAACGATTGCATGGATCGGAGTGATCCAGGGAATGGTAGATCCGTCAGAGACTTCAGGTCTTTCGGGTTTGCCTCCAATCCGTCGATCGACACTTTGTGTCCGAGATATTCCACCTTATCCATGCCCCAGAAGCTCTTCGCCACACTGATCGAGAGATTCCACTTATCACAGGCCTCCAATAGGTCTTCCACCCGATCGCACATTTGATCCCATGTTCCAGCCGTGATCAAGATATCGTCGATGTATGATCTCCGTCCTAGAACTGACGGGCGACCAGGATCCTCCGGGATCCCTGATTCAAACACATCTGCCGAGTCTTCCGTGTTCCCTGTCGAGGAGATCTTCAAAAATCCATATAGAGCGTTGTCCACAAGACGTTGATAGATCTGAGGGGCGTTCTTCAGCCCGAACGGCATGCGATTCCACTCGAAAAGACCAAATGGAGTGATGAAAGCTGAAATCGCGCGAGCTCGATCGGTCATTGATACGACCCAGAATCCACTCGCCATGTCTAATGAACAATACCACAGAACCTTGTCAAGATCTTCTAACAGGTCATTGATCAGAGGCATCGGGTAGATCATCAACCTCGTGAGACCGTTCACCAGCCGATAGTCGATACATAATCGGATGTCTACACCGTTCTTCTTGATGATTACTACGATCGGCGATGCCCACGGTGAGGTCGATGGTCGGATGATCTTGGCAGCTAGGAGTCCTTTGATGAGATCCGATACTTTCTCTCGGAATTGTGGCGCCACCTTCCGGACTCGTTGTGCAATCGGTTTTGCATCCCCCACGTCGATATCGCATATAACACCCTTGGCTGCCGGAGGAAGTGCGTTTTCTTTCCCGATCAGGAGATGTCGCTTCTTCCAAATAATCTGTCGAAGTTTCTCGATCTCTTCCGGGGTAGCCGATCCCGGATTTCCTACTTGTAGATCTTCAATCCTGACTTCTTCAGTGGTGGAGATCTGGATTTCTGGTACTACTGCGAGATTATCGGCTAGATCTTCGGCCGAAAAATCGCCGCTTTCGTGTAAGTGGGTCTGATCGGCGTTCTCGATTCTTTCAGGAGGTGTCGGATCGGGTTCGTTCGTCGATGGATCACGGAGTCTATCGTCCTTGGCCATCAGGATCGGGGTGTCCTCAACCGTGGGGCCGACGTCGGATACATGTTTGATCTCGATTTGAAAATCTGTTTTTTCTGTTTTTACCTCGATCTCTTCTTCGCGTGTCCGATCTCTCCGATCTGGGGCCTGATCTGGCAAGTTCTCATTCGTCTCAGTCTCACCGCCCCCAGCTTCGCCACTCGGGGCCTTGTCGGAACTGATCGTAATCGGTGGGGTATCCATGGGATCCGGTTGGGGATCGATGAATGCGACCTTGACTTCAGCGGCATCGGTTGGTAATCGAGGTCCTAATGTCGATATTGGCGTAGGATCAGGATCGGTCTTGGTCGTTCCACCTCGGCGGAGTATGGATCGCGGTGTAACGTAGGTCGGCCGTTCGACTGACGATGAGGGAATCTCTACGGATTCCTGAGGTTCTGGTCTTGCGTCCACAGTCGCTTCTAGAGCTAGTTCTGCCACTCCATGTAGCGCCGGGACCCGACCGACACGAACCCGGGGAATCGAGGCACTTTTTCCTGATCAAGTACCATTCCAACATGTAATCGGTGATCCAATCGTAAAATCTTCTCGCTCAAATTCGTGATCACTAAGTACCGAGTTCGGCCGGGTCCATTTACCACGGTGGGTACCCATTGGTCGCTGGTCACCCATAATTTCTCCGTTGCCGATAATTTCACTCTCGATGCGGTCTCTTCAGATCCCCCAACTGGGATATGTAGATCTTCCTCCAATTTTACCGATCTTACTTTCTCCCCGTATAACCTCTTGCGACCACTAAGTGGGATCCCCACTTCGTTAGGCAAGCACATCGATCCCTTCGCAAGATCCATCCGGACCCCAGCCGGGATCATGAAATCCATACCCAGAATAGCATCTTGCCCGGATAGATCCCGATCCAAATATCGAAAAAGTAGACCAAGTATCCCGCAAGCGTGATCTTGACCCTCGTCCTTCCCTCGGTGGTGTACACATTATCACCGATCCCAACACACTCCTGTCTCTGACTAGTGTCAAAGTGGCACCCAACCTTACGAGCAAAGGCGGTATCCACGATGGATACCTCGGCGCCAGTGTCCAGGAGCAAGATCGCTCTTTCATGATTGATCTTGCCTGAGATCTTGGCTTGGCGGAACCATTTTCCTGGTGCGTGGTATTTCCAATATCCCCTGGATTCTCCTTCCTTGAGATCCAGAGCCACTTCCGCACCAGATCGCAAGAATTCATCGACCCGGGGAAGACTCGCGATCTTAGCAGTATACGAATGCAACTTACATGTATTACCGCGCAGATCCGAACTCTCCCTATCTTGATCTCTCGATTTCTTGTTCACATATGCATAGATGCAGTACTCAGAACGCTCGGCTCGTACCGGTTTCCAAACCGGCGAGCGTCCTAGTTTAACATCTTTTCCACCTTCTCGGGGAACAATCCGGCGTGTCGGGTCGGATCGTACCACTTGCGAATCTGGTTGTAAAATTCTTCCATGGGGCATTCTCCCGCTTCATGGATCTCCCCGCAACCACGGCATGTATATAAGCAGCGATCCGTTGGGTGACCTCTTTTCCCGCATTTGTCACAGTCTCGATATAGTGGTCCACATGTTCCCGGCGGGCCTTAGGGCTCCCATCCTTGATCTTCAGTCTAGCGCGTAAAGCTGCCACGTTGAGCCGGTAAAGATAATCGAGAGGGGTCTTTTCCGATCGCTTGCGAGCGTGATAGTATTACCACGCGACCGACATACCTAACCCACAATACTGGGTCTGGAAACTGTCCAACAGATCTGCCCACTTGGTTTTCGTCGTTCGACTGAGCTGCCTGTACCAGTTCTTTGCCGGTCCCACCATCAGATCTGCAAATGTGAGGCATTTCTCTTCTTCCGTAGCCTGATCGCGCTGAAATGCTGACTTGACTTTACTGATCCAGGCCCGAGCGCGATCTTCGTCCAGATCTTTACCCGCAAAATCATTCAGATCAGAAATCGCTGAGATCCGGACCCGCTGGACCATCGCCGATCCTCCTTGACCGATCGCCGCAGGTGCAATCGCTGCTCGACTCGACATCTGTCCACCGGAACCTGGTATACCCAGATCGTCCGGAACGTATTCCCATGTATCAGGGTCCGAGGCCGTAACGGACTCCATGTCGACATCCAACTCCCCTTTGACCGGGGATCGGGGTGTCGCGAGACTCCGTTCCTTTAAGAAACGATCCATCGCCATTTGGAAGTAGTCGTCCAACTTGTTGCTCGATCCCGTGGAATTAGTTGTCGGCGCGGTTTGATCTGTCCGGATCCGGCGATTTTCTTGCTGATCAGGCGTCTTGGCCTCCAGCTTCACAGCCACCGATCGTGTATCTTGTTTCTTCAAACGCGATTTCAGGAACTTGGCACCGAAGGGGCCCAACGACATGCGTTGCAGCCTTCTCGGGCTGTCGGAGTCTGGTTCCGAGGTCGCTGACGCGTAGCATGACGATCCGGTCTGATAGCCTGGATCGGGCGTCAGTGGGCGCTCGCCGACCAAGATCTTGAGGGAGTCGAATAGATCACTGGTCGCAGATTGAATCGCTTGCAGTTCCAAGTCAAATAGAGAGTTTGGGTCGAACTCTCCAGCCACTAAACCAGCTTCTAAGAGCAGATCAAGTAGAATCTTTACTGCGTTCAGGCGGTCCGAGCTAGTCCGGGGCTTCGACACCGGGCTGGTGAGGTTACCGATCTGGCGGACTTGTATGATCGTAAGAACGGGATCGTTAAGCAAGGTCTCCCTTAGCATCTTCCTGTAATAGGCCTGCTCGATCGCGTCCTTGGTGATCGTCGATCCTGGGTTGATCACATCTTCTGGCTCTGAGTCTGGAGCTTTCAATTTCGTCCGGGTGCTCTTAATCTTCTTTTTCTTGGTCGATCTTGAGGCAACAGTGGACTTGGTGAGCAGATTAGGTTTCAGCTTTGCTGATTCCTTATCGCTCGTGTGCGGATCTCGATTCTCATCGAGATCCGCAATGGCCCTCGACGGGGCCTTGGGAGGAATTCGAGGTTTTTCTTCAAGATCTGGATTGCGATCCAGGTCTGCCTCGTGTCTGTCAGTAGAGATCCTCCCAGAACTCTGCTGATCTGTGGATCTTTCCGTTTTCCGCGTTGCCTCCGTCGATCCAACATTCGTAGGCACTTCTCCCCTTGTTCTTCTTTTACCTTGACATCTTCTTGGGACTCACGGTAATATCCGAAGTCACCAGAAGTTCCAAGCACGGGCACCATTGTGGTGGAGCGGATCTGGCCAAAATCTTGTAGAGGCAGATCATGATCACCACTTGCGCCCAGACACCGACTAACGGAGGGGGTCCCCCGATGATCCGTGATCTTGCTGCGTGTAGTATTCACCTTGTGTACCCGTCGGTAGGCGGGTTACGCTCTTCCAGGTGACTTCTGAAGATGTCTTGAAGGTCGGAAGAAAGTCTTGCGTGACGCGGGGTTTTGAGGTATCGTGGAAGTTCTTCACTCCACCTCGGGGTACCTGATCCCGGTCGTAGGCGAGTCCTCGAGCCTTGATCCGGGTGCCTGGTCCTTGATCCAGGTCTTCCAATAGTCCAATGTTCGGGATTCAATCCCTTCCTTTCCGTTGTTTCCGCTTCCGATAGTGGGGGTCTTGAGGGGCGAGATTCGACGGGATCCTTAGGCTAAACAACCAATTCCTTCCGATCCAATGTATGCACTTAAAGGATAGTTCACTAGATAGGGCAAAGCTGGCCAATATATTATCCAGACTTAACCGCTATACTAGGTCACGTATCCTTACCTTCTTGACGCTTGTAGGGCCAATGTAGTTCCCGGTTCCAGGCGTATCGAAGACACTTGAGTGGTTCAGGGCAAATTCGAGTCTGTTTATGGTTATTCCTATGCCTACTAATCCCATCCTGATTTACTATCCTACGATCACATGACACTGGCTACATAGCTGATCCCTAGCTTGGTTCCCCTAACACTGAACGTGAGCCGATTTCGTACTTAACCGAAGCTTGATCTCGCACTTAATCGGGACTTGATCTCGCACTTAATCGGGACTTTATCTTGCACTTAACCGAGGAGGTAATCGCCGCCTGATCCCGCTTGGTAGTCGTCCGGAGAATCAGGATCAGGCCACCAGAAGAGTCTGCGTCGAGCCTGGGGCTGACCTTGATCCGGAGCTGATGCCGTACTTAAACGAGAGAGAGGGTCACTACGTGATCCCGTCTCACCGCAGCCTGAAGAATCGGGGTCAGGTGGTTAAGAGGCTTCCAGGCGCTGGGGCAAGTCGTGAGCCAGGATCGTACTCACTCAGGATCCCGTCATCTCCGATCGCGCGGAAACACCCTTGATCTTCTCGCTCTTCCACCCGGTACGGCTCCGATCACCGTAGACCACCGTTCCACGTTCTTCGGATGACCCTCCCAAGTATCTCCGTTGCCTGTTCCCGGGCGGGACTCTGATTCGCCTCAGATCTGGGTATCACAGGTTCCCCCTGTCGCTTGTTCCGGCTCTCGCCTCTCCAGGAAATTTCCCCGTGCGCTTTACCACAAACGCCGTCTTCACATCCATCTGGTGCACTGTGAGATTGTACTTGGCCGCCAAGCTGAGCAAAATCCTGATCGACGTGAACTTGGCCACCGGTGCGAACGTCTCTTCATAACCCGAAGCGAGAATCATACCACTAGACCACGACCAAACTTCTGCAAAAATCCCTTGGCCACCAGTCGCGCCTTGAATCGCTCGATGTCTCCTGCCTGGTTCTCCTTGATCCGAAACACTCATCTGCAGCCGATCGTCTTGCGTCCCTTCGGCAATGGCACCAGCACCCATGTCTCGTTCTTGAGAAGAGAGTTGATCTCCGAGTTGCACGCTTGTTTCCACTTGGCCGCGTTGTTGGAATCCATCGCCGATACGAACGTAGTCGGCATTTCCCCCACTGAATTCACAATGAAGGCCGCGTCGAAGCCTTCTTCTCTTGCAATCGCTGACATCTCGTCTAGCGTTTGCTGCCGATTGTGCCACTTTGACCTTGGGATCTCCACCTCTTCCTCTAACGACCGCGTCTGCTGATGTCGCTTGCTGCCGGGTTCGATGTCTTCATCCCGCGCAGCTTCTTCATCATCATCTTCTTCTAGTCCAGACGATGCTTCTTGGTCCGCCACAACTTCATCACGAAGTTCCACGACGTCTTCCATGAACTTCGCGTCGCGGGTCACTAACACGCGACCGCTCTTGATCTCTTCAAACCGATACGCTTTCTTATGCTCCGAGTACCCGAGAAACCGACAGCGCACCGAACGAGCGTCAAACTTGGTACGTTTCTCCTTCGGAACCGTTACGTACGCGTGGCAACCGAAGACTTTCAGGTTCGCCAACAGCGGCTTCTTGCCCGTCCAAACATGGTGTGGCGACTTGTCGTGGTTGATGGCACGTGTCGAACACCGATTACTAAGAAACGTAGCAGTCATCACCGCTTCACCCCAATATGACTTCGACAGTCCGGCATGTTCCTACATGCAACGCGCACACTCCACCAACATCCGGTTCATGCGCTAGGCGACTCCGTTCAGCTGAGGCGTGTATGGAGGCGTGAACTTCTGCATGATACCACGGCCGCTGCAGAACTTGGCCATTTCGCGTGAAGTGTACTCGCCACCATTGTCACTACGAAGCGTCTTCACACGCTTGACGGTCTGAGTTTCAGCAAATGCCACGAACTGCGCGAACTTGGCAGCCACCTCCGACTTGTTCCGCAGCAAGTACACCACACATAAGTGCGAGTACTCGTCGATAAACGTGACAAAGTGCTTCTTGCCATTGAACGTCGACGTTTTCATGGGCCGCAGACATCACTGTGAATGGCTTCTAACAGCTGCTTGGCGCGGTTCGGTGACTTGAGCATGTAGCTCACTCGCGTTTGCTTGCCGAGTGCACACCCGTCACACAACTCCCACTGCTTCACAACCGCCATGTTCATCCCAACGCCGTAGCCTTTCTTGACGATGGCGTCTAGACCGCCATGGCGTGTCCAAGTCGAAGGTGCCAGAGGTACGACGTGGTTCCCCTTTGCATTCCTTCAAACTTAATACATTTGCCTCGTCAGGCATGATCGGCTTCAAGCACAACTTGAACAGTCCCTTGCCTTCACGCGCTCCGAGCTGCCAATTGGTGTTCTTCGTCTCGGCGTAACATCCGTCGCGCTTGAACGTCACGGGTCCAACATCCTTAGTGAAACGCCCGACCGAAAACAGGTTTCGCGACAACATAGGAATGTGCCACACACCGGTGAGCACACCTTTTTTGATCCCACGTGGAGGCTTCATCGTCATCAGTTTGGTGAAGTAGATTCAAATCAAGCCGGATATGATGCAGAACAACCACGATGATGGGTGACGTGCGACATGGTGCCACGATAAGGGCAGATCCCTGAAAACTGGGTACTACTCTTGTAATGGGTCTACTTAGACCTATTAGGTGGCGTACACGTGCGCTTACGTGTATGAGGAAGCGTGCAATTAGAATAGACTTAATTTAAGTATACTTATTTAAATAAGTATAATTAAATCAAATATAACTAAATTAAACTGCAAAATACCGTAAAATGAGAACTGTTATTGAATTTGGCATAAGCCAATTATGGACCTCCTAAAACTGTTTGTTATCTATTTCTAAAGGGTCTGCCAACGTGTGGTTGGCAGAAACTCTGCTCAGTGATTGGTAGAAATCCGTTACTTTCTACCAATAATATGCACAAATGCACACGAACCACCCAATAATGTGGTTCGCCCATGTATCCTTTGGTGTGTACAGCACACCAAGGTCTGAGGCCCATTTCCAACCTCTAACAGTTATCCTAACTGTTAGAGTTACAAGTGATACAACCACTTGTACGTGTAACCCCGTTACACCATCCCCCCGTTAAGATTCGACGTATCGGTCTCGATACGTCAATCAACAGAACTTGACAAGACCGTCAAGTTCCCAAGAGAAATCCGAGTTCATTTCGCAATGGACTCGCCAACGCCCACGTCTCCGTCCGCTACTGCGGACGCGCAAGCCTCACCTGCTGCCTCTGCAGCAGGAACAACGACCTCAGCAGTGCTCACTAGCACTGCTGCTTCCAGCGGTCCGACAGAGAAGCTCTCTGTCACCAAGTACCATGCTCTCCATAAGGAGAAGCAAGAGAAGAAGAAGAAGTCTTCTTCTCTAGCAGAGATTAAGAATCCTGCTGTCCCTCTCAAAGAACTCTTTGGAGAGGACTACGAAGACATCCTCGACTACGACGAGGATGTTGAGGAGGGGGAGGTTGATGTCAAGGCTCCCGCTCCCGTGTCTTCGTCCGAAGACACGTCAGACCCACCCGTGGGATCTCGACGACCTCGTGTTGAGGTCTCGGACGCTTCAAGCTCGAAGCGTCCGCGCAGTGATGATGAAGCGTCCCCCATGTCGAGGGCGCTCACTGCACCGCGCACTGATCCGCCAGTGCGCACGCCATGGATGCCTACTGAGGCGGAGATCCATGACCGGTTCGGTGCTAGTGCACCACCGAACCCGATACTGTTGTACTCATGCAACAGTATCAACGACGACGACGTCGCCGCTAAGGTTGTCTTTGAGTCTCGGACTCAAAGACGCGACTACTATATCGGGCTCTTCCACGAGCTCCGATACTATGCAGCGAAGAAGACTTCGCGCAAGAGCAAAGTGCCAGAGTGGCAGGCACTTTGTCAGTCGTGGAACGCCTTTGTTGAAAACTTCAACAAAGACCCGAAGGCATACCGCGATCGCGTTGCTGCGGCTCGCGATCGCTACTACACTTACACTACACGTGGTAAGTGTGAACGCCTCCATGATCAGTCCATGGAAGCGGGGATCCCATGTGCCGTTCCCTTTGGCACACCCTGTCCGTGTTGCCCACCCTTGGCAACACGCCTTACCGAAAGTGATCTCCTGGGGTACACGGTCGTCCGTGTACCCGATCACATCAAGGAGCTCCGTGGTCGTATTGTGCCACGCGAAGCTCCGAGTGCTGTGGCTGACCGCAGCACTCCTCGTGCAGGGATTACCCCTGCAAGTTATGGTGGGCTTCGTACGCCCTCACCATTTCCGGAACGTCCTCCATCAGGACGTTCCGCGGCTCCCATGTATCTCGATGGGGAGGAAATCCTCTCCAACGAATACGAAAACGAACCCCTTGAGAGTTCGTTCTCTTATGAGCCACGATCCGCTCCACAATCCAGCGGATCGCTCCACGCGCGTCGCGCAACGGCGGCGAAGGGGTGGAACACTCCTCCGCATGGTCAACGCTATGACCATGACGATCGTGCCCTGCACGATCGAGTTGCTGCGCTGGAGCAGACACAGAGCGCTGAGATAGCTGCTCTGAAGCAGGAGGTTCGTGTCCTCCGTGCTGAGGTCTGCGAGGCAGCTCAGACTGCCTCGAACCTCTCGTCCGGTCTTGGGACGAGAGTGAACCAGTTGATCGACCGTGTCGACGGTCTCGAGAAGGCCTTCCAGGCCTCTCGCACTCCTCAGTCGGACTACCAACCCTAGGAGTCCGTGCTGCACGTACTGCTTCAACCGCCCGACGTAGAAGGTCGGGTGTAGCCTCATGCTGGACGGTATGTCCAGCCGGTACGCGTTACCATGCCGTTCAAGTACTTTGAACGGCCCAATGAATCTTGGAGCAAGCTTGCTTGCTCCAAAGTCAGACACTGCATGTTTAGGCAGGTTTTGTGTAGCTAACAAAACTAATGAACCCACTTTGAATTCATTTATGTTGCCCCTACCAACATTATCAGCGTTCAGCTTCTGTCGATCGACAGAAGCTGCGATAGCATCCTGGACAAACCGTATGACGGCTTGTCTTCGCTGGACAAAGTCTAGCGCACCCGAGCCGAGTCCTTTCAGCTTGTCGCCCTTTCCAGCAGCAGGCCCTGCCTGCTCGCTATCATCTCTCATGTCTGTGCCCGGCACAGACATCGCGCGCTCGTTCCTGCTCGAACGAGACGTCGCACGCGTCATCGCAGCTGATAGTGTGCTGCTATCAGTTGCATTCTGCGGTTGTTCGGACGCAACCGTAGATCCTCCCCCACTTAAGGAGGAAGCTACCCCGCCGAGCATGCTCGGCAATCGTGGATGCCTCATGGCGTTCACGTAGAACGGTGTATGCCCTGTCGAGGCATGCACCGAGTTGTTGATGGCAAACTCTGCCATCGGCAAGCACTCGCTCCAGTGCGGGAACGAGTGAGCGTAGCTCTTCAACGTGTCACCCAGTACACGGTTGACACGTTCGGTCTGTCCGTCCGTCTGCGGATGATCCGCAGTCGACATTGATAGCTGTGAACCAAGAAGTGTAAACACTTCTTGCCAGAACCGCGCTGTGAAGCGTGGATCACGGTCCGACACAATGTCGAGCGGCATGCCATGGTGTTTGAACACCATGTCAACAAACAGTCGCGCAGTCTGCGCGGCTGTAACAGTAGCTGGGACGGCAGCAAGATGAACCATCTTGCTGAATCGGTCCACAAAGACAACGATTCCCGTCCTCCGCTTGCTGTCAGGCGGAAGACCGAAGACAAAGTCCATGGCCATGGACTGCCAAACACTCTGACGGAGTCGGTAGTGATTGAAGAGGAGCCTGCGAGAACTGCGCAGGCTTCACGCGTTGACAAACCTCGCAAGCACGTACGTACTTGCGCACCCACTTGTACTGGTGGTGCCAGTAGAAGTCACGCGTGAGAAGAGTGTATGTCTTCTCACGACCCGGATGCCCTGCCGTGGGGGCATCGTGATACTCGAACATGATCCTCAACCGGAGGTCATGATCATTCGGAACGACAATGCGATCCGCATTGTCGTCTACTGCACTGTATAACAGTAGGCCTTCGTGTACACGATAGCGGTGTACACGAGCTCGAAGATGAGGGGTTAGCTTCCGACGTGCCACGTCGGAAGGTGCTGCGAGGAACTCCAGCAGCCCCTTCGCGTCTGCATACCTTGCATACGCGTTCTTCACGTCGTCAATCAACGTTGACGACGGCACACTTGTCCTCACGACGCCAACTGCGTTGGCGTCGACCGTCTCCGCGTAGTCAGGTCGACGCGATAACGCGTCGGTCACTACATTGAGTCTTCCGGGTTTGTACTCCACCCGGAAGTTGTACTCCGCGAAGAAGGACAACCATCTCGCCATACGTTGCGAGATGTGCGGCGACTTAATCGCCGTACGCAATGATGCGTGGTCTGTATAGACCACGAACGGTCTACTCCCAAGTAGATACACTCGGAACTTTGCGAGTGCATACTTCATGGCAAGGAGTTCCTTGTCATGTACGGGATAGTTACGCTCAGCTGGCTTCAGCTGACGCGATTGATAGTAGACTACACGATCACGCCCTTCGTGATCGTGTTGCATCAATGCACATCCGATTGCAAAGTCGGATGCATCGCACACTACGTGGAATGGACGATCTTGGTCCGCCACGGCCAAGATCGGCGCTTCAGTCAAGCCCTGCTTGACTGCACCGAATGCCTCCTCGCACTCGGTCGTCCAAATCCACTCAGCTTCTTTCTTAAGAAGCTGTGACAACGGGCGAATCTTGCCCGCATAGTTCTCCACGTACTTGCACAAATACGTGGCAAGCCCAAGGAACTGCCTCAGTTCCTTCACATTGGATGGCGTGGGCCATTCATTGATCACTCTGACCTTCTCTGGGTCAGGGCGCACGCCGTCTTTCCCCACGAGACACCCCAGCACGGGTATCTCGCTCGCCCCGAAGATACACTTCTTCAGGTTCGCATAGAGCTTATGTTTCCTCATAAGCTCTAGCAGCTTCCGGAGATGCACCTTGTGCATCTCAATGTCCGTCTTCCCGTTCACAGCCCGGCTGTGGACGAACACGTCGTCGAAGTAGCTCGGTGCGAAGTCGCGCACCGAGCGCAATAGATGTGTCACGCATCTATTGAACGTCGCAGGGGCGTTCTTAAGCCCCTGTGGCATGACGAGCCACTCCCAAAGCATACCGCTTGGGGTGCTTACCGCTGTGAGAGGGATGTCCCTCTCACGCATGAGGATCTGATAGAATCCATCACGCAGATCTAGAGCACTGAAGATAGTGCTCAAGGCCATCGAATCGATGATAACATCTTTTCGCGGTATCGGCATCTGCGCCGGTATCGTCGCATCGTTCAACTTGTTATACGCATGAACGATGCGCCAGCCGCCCTGTGGTTTCTTCACACAGAACGTTGGGGCACTGTGCGGGGACTTCGATTCCCGCACTTGACCTGCAAGACGACGACTTTCAAAGAAGTCGTCGATCGCTTGCACTTGTTCACGCGGCAGTGGCCACTGCCGTGTAACACAGTACTTCGTGCCCGGCACGAGATCAATCTCGTGCTGTACGCCCTTATCCTTCGGAAGCTCCGAAGGAATCTCGTCCGGGAGTACATCCTTGTACTCCCGCAGAATCTCGTAATAGGGACTCGACATCAACGAGTCCCAACTCTGCTCCTCGAAGCGTTGCTTCTTGGTCTTCGCACTGAGGGGGTCATCGCCCTCAGTGATGCCATCGACGACGAGCTGCTTCAGCTCTTCGGCTTCGCGATCCACTCTCTCGATATCCGAGAGAATGCAAATTTGTTCGATGCGTCCATCGTACAAGTCCCGCGCGAAGCGCTTCCAACTCATCGTTGGAAGTGCGGTCAACGCCGACGCACACGTCGGCGGATTCTCCAACCGCATCCTCTGGTACTGTAACCCAGTACCAGTACGTGTCAAGACGTTCAACGTCTCGACACTCGGTGTCTGCACTGCAGATACACCCGTCTCAGTCCCGGACTGAGACTCGCGCAGCTCCCTGAGCTTGCGCCGCGAAGATCTACCATGGAGCCCGGCTCCAGGTGCTCCACGTCCAAGGCATCGCACCTTGGACGGGACGTTATCGCCATCGTCAGCGGATTCCTTCCGCTGACTCGCACTATCAAGCCCGGCTTGAGTGCCGCTCATCGCGTGCAGCGCTGCTGCACGTGAGCACGCAGGTTGTTCGGGTGCTGGGCGTTTGCAACCGCCAGCACCTCCTGCCGCGCAGTCGGTTCCCTGAACCGCTGCGCCTCCATCCGCTCCCTGAGCGGATGAAGCAACCGCATCGTCGACTCCCGGAGTCGACGTGCTCTCGCTAGCTTCCTGCGCTAGCGAGTGTTCGCTTGTACACATATCGTCAGCTCCCAGAGCTGACGCACGATCGCTAGTTCCCGGAACTAGCAGCGAACGTTCGCTTGTACACGCATCATCAGCTCCCGGAGCTGATGCACGATCGCTAGTTCCCAGAACTAGCAGCGACGCGCCAGTGGCGTCAGCTCCCAGAGCTGACGCACGCCTTTCGGTTCCCCGAATTTTATTTATTTCGTCAACTCCCAGAGTTGACGCGACGTCGTCGGCGCGACCCTTGGGGGCTTGAAGTACCTCCAAGTATACCGGTAATACCGGTATTTTACCTTCTCTCAGGTGAATGCGATTCACCTGACCATCACTCATGTGACAAACATCATTCAGATGTTTACGCGTCAGGTGATTCACATTCACCTGACCATCACTCATGTGACCGCGACCCTTCGGCTCAGATTTCTGAGTCGACACACATTTTCTCCCAACGACTCCCTGAGTCGCTGGCGGTCGCCGGCGGCGATCGGAGGCAGCGGCGGCCGCTTCTGCCTCAACTGGGGATCCACATGCACCGGCCGGTGCATGTGCAGCACTGACAGGGCCATCGCTCTCTGTCGCGCGTGTGTTGTTGAAGCGTACGAGCGTACGCTTCTCCCAGTTGATCACCGGGTCATGCCGTGCAAGCCACGGCATGCCTAATACCAAGTCGAACTTATCGTCTAGATCCAAGACGATAAGGTCTTCTACAAACGTCCTTCGTTTGTAAGAGAAGCGCACACGGACCACGCGCTTCTCACTCCTTACGGTGGCACCTGTTGCCAACCGCACCTCCAACACGACGCGAGGCGTGTCGGTCTCTTCGAAGTCAAGCCTTCGAAGACTTCCCTGTCGAACAAAGTTGTTCGACGCGCCCGAGTCCACTAGGGCACGAAGAGAGTTCACTCTCTTCGACATCACGTTCAGGATGACAAGGCCTGGCTTGTCATCTTGCATCTCGCAGCGAGAAATCTTCTCGCTGGGGGCAGCAGCCTTCAACGTCGCGTGTCCGAGTTCGACACGCGAGACTGCATCACCAGTAGGACGCCCCGCGCCTACTGGTCCTTGGCGTTTTTTGAACGCCCGCCCGCTGTGCACTTGCGTGCATAGTGACCGATGTTACCACACAGGTAACATCGAACCTTGACGTTCTTACGCTGCTGTTGACCAGCAGTCGTAGCACTCCAGAGGTCCATAGGTTCCGGACCTCCCGTCTTCGCAACAGGACGCGCCGGCTTCGGCGCGTTCGCATGGAGTTTAGCTTGACGTCGGCTAAACTCCTCTTGCATCGCAAGGCTGATCGCCTCCTCGAGAGTATTCGGATACTCTCGGAAGAGATATGTTTTGACGGGACCGTCTCTTAGTCCCTTCATGAACGTGACGACCTTGGTCGCCTCGTCGATCGGGTTGGCCACTATGTTCGATACCAAGTATCGAGCACGCTGGGCAAAGGTGTGAACATCATCCTTGCCCTGCTGCAGATCGAGAAACTCCGCTCTCGATCTGAACTCGTTCTTCGGAGGCTCAAACGCAAGCTTGAGTTCCTCCTTGAACTCCTCGTACGTGCTGAAGCACGTAGGATCCGAGAGTCGGCGCCCATAGGCCCAACTCCTCGCACGTCCGCCAAGACATGACATGGCGAACGTGGCCTTCGACATCGGATCGACGATACGTCGAGCCGCAACGGCTGTGTCAAGTTCGACAAGCCAACGAAGGAGGGTCTCGTCCTCCTTCCCCGTGTAGGTACTCGCGTGGAGTTTCAACGACTCCACGCGTGGCTTCGGAGAAGCCACCGAGGCAGCAACATCTCGTTGCTCCTTCACAATGTACCCCAGAGCAACACCATGTTGCTCTGTTGGCGATAGCGTACGAAGCATCGTCGCTATCGCCGCCTCTCCAATGACTTGTGAAAGTCTTTGGAGAGCTTCCCACTCTGGGTCCGACAGGTGGGCACAGTCCGTGCGCGTCACGGACATGTGTGGGGTCCCAGTGGATCCCTGATCCATTGGGGAGTTCTCGACCCCGCGTTCGTATGACTCCATACGAACGAACTGCAGTCGGTCGTGGGACGGACTACAAAGTGCTACCAGGTGTAATGGGTCTACTTAGACCTATTAGGTGGCGTACACGTGCGCTTACGTGTATGAGGAAGCGTGCAATTAGAATAGACTTAATTTAAGTATACTTATTTAAATAAGTATAATTAAATCAAATATAACTAAATTAAACTGCAAAATACCGTAAAATGAGAACTGTTATTGAATTTGGCATAAGCCAATTATGGACCTCCTAAAACTGTTTGTTATCTATTTCTAAAGGGTCTGCCAACGTGTGGTTGGCAGAAACTCTGCTCAGTGATTGGTAGAAATCCGTTACTTTCTACCAATAATATGCACAAATGCACACGAACCACCCAATAATGTGGTTCGCCCATGTATCCTTTGGTGTGTACAGCACACCAAGGTCTGAGGCCCATTTCCAACCTCTAACAGTTATCCTAACTGTTAGAGTTACAAGTAATACAACCACTTGTACGTGTAACCCCGTTACAACTCTAGGGCGGATCATAAGTTAGGATCGGGCTGACCTGACCGTCCTAAGTGCGGATCCTACCGTCCTAAGTGCGGATCCCGATGCAAGATCCGCGATCCAAGGTCATCGGATCCAGAGCCAAGATCCCCGGATCCAGATCCAAGACCCTCGGATCCAGATCCAAGATCCTCGGATCCAGATGCCGGATCCTCAAGATCCAAGACCCTCGGATCCAGGTACCGAGACTCGAATCCTCAATATCTGAGACATCCACGAAGTGAAGCAGTTGCAGGAGAGCCAGCATGATCCAAGATAGAGATTTGCGATGGGAAATATAGGGTACATGATGAGAAACTGGATAACCATAAATCAGAGAGTCGAATTTACCTTCTAGTGCGCAAGTTGATTTCCTCAGGGCTCAAGACAAGGGAAGAGGATAGTGTATTGCCCCCCCCCCTTAGTGTTCCTGCAAGTCACTACGCCTACCTAGCTACAGCTAAGGCCGGATCCCCGATTTGGCCGGCTTACCTTGCGCTAGTGAAGACCCCAGATCCAACGGTGTTGATTGCTTAACTGTAGGATCCTTCGATATCTCCACACCCTCAAGACCAACCGCTACAGGTGGCGGCAAGCAAGACAGTAAAGGAAAGGAAAAGGAGCCCCACACCCACCAAGGCAACCTCGGATCCAAGGATCCACACGATCTTCGAGTCCAAGACCAAGATCCCCCAACCAGGACCAACCTCCCAAGTCCCCGCCAAGGACTTTCAAGCCCTCACGCCTGTGTGCAATCTCCCGTTCCTGAGAGAGCAGATCCCGCCCACTGACGGGTACACAAGGTGAGCCTCAGCAACCCCCACGGTTATCAGAGTACCCCCTCCGTTAGTCAGTGTCTGGGCGCCGTGTGTGAACGTTGGATCCCTGCTCATTCCAGCGGATCCACTACACCACAATGGTGCGCGTGCCCGGATCTTTTGGGGACGGCGGATATCACCGTGAGTCCGAAGAGACTGTACAGCTGAAGGAAGAACAGGGCAAAGAAGTGCTGACGGTCGTTGGATCGCCGTCAGCACCGCCGAACGCTAGATCCACAGATTGGCAGAGCCCTGGGAGGAGCTCTTTCGACAGGAAGGAGGCGAGTTTGGCAACACACTCGGAAGAAAAACCTACCCCTCCTCCCCAGGTCCCTTCGGGGGGGGGCCACTGATCGGAACGCGAGTTCCAATCCGCCGGGTGGGATTCAGCAGCGAAAACTGCTGTTGGAACTTCATCCACCACCGCGCAGATCTCAGGTGGTAAAACGTCGAAGAAGAAGACGAAGACTGCGCGGAAGAAGCTGAGAGCACCAGGATCCGATGACGAGAAGCCGGTGGTAAAAACGGAGTGGTCGTCGACCCAGCTGGAGGCTTCGTATCGCCGGATCGCGCTCGAGGACTTCCTCCGGGAAGACCCTGTGATGAGGATACTACAACCTCAGTTGGTTGGATCCCTCACCGGCCCGATCACAGCGCCGGCGCAGTCTACGAACAGTCTGGACAGCGCCTTCGATCTCCTCCGCCTGCTCGAGGAAGCTGGTTTTGCGGCAGCAGCTTTCGATGGGGACTACCTCTTCCGCTTGGACCACGACAGGATCCGTATCGCAGCGGCTTCACTATTCAACCGACTGAAGCCCCTTGTCGGTAAGTGACGAGCGATCCGGGATCCAATGTCCAAGCTAACGTCCCCTGCGTATCAGGCTGGATCCTCTCGATACGCCTCGGCGGAGTCTGAAGCAGGATCCGAACCTCGGCGTATGGATTTCGGTCCTGCAGGTGCTGGCAGCTCGTATGCCGACTGACATCCCGGATGCCAAGCCGACACGAACGTTGGACGCCCCGCATGATAGGCCCCGTGCCTTGGATCAGCCGCATGCATATCTACCAGCGGACTGCATGCTTACTTCCAATCGGCCATGGACAAGTTCTTGAAGGAGCGTCAGATGACTACAGTCCCACAAGCCACGACGCGAGCTGCGTATTCTGTATATCGGGACGTCGAGATGGAGTCAGTAGGATCACATCCCGAGAACTGGTAGTATGACCCCGACGATCTCGACGTACAGTATCTGCTCCGCAACGTATGGCAACGACAACTGCCGTGTCAGCTACAGTTCAACGGATCCGAATCTCAGCGGTATCAAATCTGAAGGAGTTCTCGGGCAAAGATCACGACGAGGAACGAGCAAGAGCATGGATTTGTAAAGTAGGTTAAGTCTGCCTTCACAAGACTCCAAGCATCCGACGAAGAAAAGTTCCTCCGATCTACAAGACGGAAGTGAAGTGATCTGTTGAAAGCCTTCCAGACGCAGTACTGTGGACTCGTAGTCTCGGTGGCGTGGCAATATTACCACGCTCGTAAGAGATCCGATGATTCGCCGCTGGAGTACCTGTATTGCTTGAACGTAGCAGGTCTCCGCACTCGAGTGATGATCAAGGATAGAGATGCCAAGGCTCGCCGCGAGACAGTACTGTGGACTCGGAGTCTCGGTGGCGTGGCAATATTGCCACGCTCGTAAGAGATCCGATGACGAGCATGTTGAACACTTCATCGAGACGCTTGAGGACGCAGATCTGGCAGATCAACAGACCTTACTTCGACTCGCGGATGCGGATCAACTCGAGGACGTATTGCAGGCTCGAGATCGTGCGAGATCCAGATAGAAGAAGCCGTCGTCAGGATCCAGCAAGTTCCGGCCGAAGCCTACAACGGCCCCGGAGCCAACTGGTCCAACGCGTGCGATCCGTTCCATGCAAGTCGTAGAGTCTGAAGGATCGGACTCCGACGACTCCGGATCCGATAGCGAGCTCCGCAGAGCATATGTAGCAGCCTCGAGTGACCAACCGACTACCTCGGCGTCAGCTAGATCAGCAGAGACCAAAACAGGAACTTCAAATCCTAAGAAGGATCCGGCTTCAACTCAAGTCAGCTCGGATCCAACGCCACGAGATCGTCGGCCACGGTTCTCCAATGAAGGGCAGCGTTGCTCGCACTGCGGATCCAGGAAACATTCGGATCTTGGCTGTTGGAAGCGTCTCACCTGCTAGAAGTGCGGCAAGAGGGATCACCCGTCGGATCGCTGCTTCTTC
Organism: Phytophthora colocasiae; assembly: GCA_018806915.1. Classification (NCBI taxonomy): domain Eukaryota; phylum Oomycota; class Peronosporomycetes; order Peronosporales; family Peronosporaceae; genus Phytophthora; species Phytophthora colocasiae. Next base: position 3,686,632 of record JAGKQI010000098.1, read on the forward strand.
GTAAGCCGCGGCTGCGGAGAACTTCACGATCACGGCAAGTGTCAGATGGAGGAGTTCTACAACCTTATCCGACAGTGGTTTGACCCTAGCAAGCACATGCTTCCGGAAGCTGCCGAGAAGATGTTAAACTAGGACGCTCGCCGGGTTTGAATCCGGTACGAGACGAGCGTTCAACGTCTTACATCTATGCATATGTGAACAAGAAGGCCATGGATCGAGTTAGCAACAAGCGAACGGATCTATTGGATAATACATGTGAACTTCATGGGAAACGTACGGCTAGAGTCGCAAGCTTCCGCCCTACAGACGATGAGTATCAGAGATCCAAGTCGCCATGTCCTTGGAACTTATGCCTGGAGAGTCACGCGGGTACTGGAAGTACCATGTCCCCAGAAAACACTTCAAGCAGGCCAAGGCAACGTGCAAGACCAACAATGCCAAGTCCACTGTGCTTCTTGACTCAGTATCCGAGGTGTCGATCATCGATTCCGCCTTTGCTCGTAAGGTTGGATCCCAGATTGATACTAGTCAAACACAAGAATGCCTCGGAATTGGTGAGCAGCTGTATATTGCAGCAGGCAAATGCAATGCGATCCTCGGCATGGACTTCATGGTACCGGCCGGGATCCGACTCGACTTGGGCGATGGATCCGTGTGCTTGCACGACGAGATCCGTGTGCGACTCCATGGACGACGACAGATCTTCAGCGGCCAGGCTCGCCCGCTACTCCTCCAGGAAGGTATACGACTGGAACCCGGCGAGGTCTTCGAGCATCCGGATCGGATCCATCTCAAGGAGTACGAGAAGCTGTGGCTACGCAGAGGCAAGCAATGGGTACCAACGTTAGCACAAGGTCCAGGCAAGATCCGCTATCTACAACTTACCAACATTGGTGAGAAAGCGGTCTCCCTCAACCACAACGAAGAGATCGGCATGTGGCTGGCCGGGGATCACGTTCCCCGCACCCCGGGTTTCATTTCCGTCGGATCCAGGAGCTACCACGAATGGCAGAACCTTGCCCTGAGCGCCACGACGGAGATCCCGCCGCCACCGCGTCCGAAGGAGCCGTGGGAGCTTGAGCCGGCGGTGGATCGTCCGAAGTACACCGAGCCGAAGGGGATCTTGAAGCGCCCCGTGCGACTGTCGTGTCACGCTGCCCCGGCTCGCCACCTACGTCGGACCGGATCCTTGAAGGGACGGTCAACTGGCGAGACGGGATCCAGTCCAGTGCATCCGATCCGTTGACGTTTGAACTCCAAGTGCACCGCTATGTCCGTTTTGAGCCAGAGACTGCAACAGATGACGCGCCAGCACCATCGGATCAAGACGCGCCCTCGTACACGTGGATCCGAGATCCACAGGCTCAAGGATACTCCGGATCCTCTTCAGCATGTCGGATTGAAGATCCGACAAGCTTTGGATCCAAGGTTTCGGAGTGCCCTGGAGCTCACAGGAATGCCCAGGAGCTCGGAGATCTACCATCATACGCGCCTGATCAAGACCTTTCAAATGAGGTGCCTCACGCCTCCCAACGACATCTACAAGCAAAGTCGGATCCTTACCTGACACATCTTGAAGATCGGTGTCGCACATGCGACATGGGTCAAGGACGGGGCAGGTCTAAACAGTCGTCTGATTGTGACTTTCAAGAACTACATCGAAGTACCTTACATGTATAACTCGTATTAAGGATATCATGGATAGCGAGCTTCCTGCAGACACTGTCATTTCGTTGACCACAGGTCGATCAGTGACCAACAATTGCATTTGCGACGAGAGCCCATGTGGTGTGCGTGGGGCTGGCCAGGAAGCCATTATCCTGGAGGAAGAGGAGGGGTGGACCGAAATCTGACCCGGTTTCAACATGGCCAGATGCAATTGGGACATGGAGATTGGACTGGCAGTGCCAGTCTGGTCGGTGAACGGCTCATAAAGCAAGGTTGGCCAGCGTTTATCGGAGCTATTTTAGATGGAAATTATACGATGGCGACCAGCATGTACACTGTAGTGCTATGGTGTGAGTGTTTGCCTCTCTTCTTCATTCCGAGGACTTCAACTCGATGTTCGAGCAGATCGGGAAGATCCGGTGTCGCGACAAGTGCTGTGAATTTTAGCACTACTTGCCCGTTCTGTACTCAGCCGATCTTCAGCGGGCACTCAAGGATAGGCTCAAGTGGAAGTGCCGACTAAAACGGTGCTTGGCTCCAATCGTGTCAGCTGGCTGAGAAAGACCGATGCTGATGGCCGCACTTAGTGGGGATCTGAGCTCCTCATTTTCACACAAATATGAGCGAGCGGCGGAGACGGCCTGCAGGAAGGCCACCGCCGATTGCGAGGCACCCAGGGCGATCTACGCGTGTACCAAGGGTGCTACAGATGCGCCTCGGCAAGGCGAGTGCCAAGGCAAGGTCGAAGACTCAGGGGGACCAAAAAAAGCTGGACGAAGACGTGACGGCGCAAGGAGATGGACCAACGGACGACGACGTGCGTGGAAGCAACGAAGACCCCAGAGGACGATCCAAGAGCTGGATGTGGTGCGCCGAAGGATGATCCTGCTGTTGGAATTGGTTCGGAAGCTGAAAGTGACGTTGGAAGGCCTGCCGAAGGGGGTGCCGCTCGTGGACCAGATCCTGCCACAAGAAAGCTGGATCCTGGGGGCCATCTAACAGCTAGCGATCCGCCAGCAGTGGAGGCGAGTGAGGATCCGTCACCAGCGTCAGAATGTGGAGATCGAGAAGACACGTCGGACCAGGGTCTCGTGGCTGGATCCCGACCGGATCTCGTGGCTGAATCCCAGCCGGATCTCGAGGTTGGTGCCCGATCGGATCCTGGAGCCTCTGCCAAGTCAGATCACACAGTCAGAGAAGCCCGTTGCTGAGTCTTGGCCGGATCCCAGTACCGCGGAAGATCACGTTGACAATTGAGTGTTCGTTCACGAGAATGGTGGATCCTACACGGAGGATCTCGAGAAGGGGATGGCAACGGTCGAAGAGAAGATTGAGGATCTCCAAATGGGGGATCCAGCCTGAGGAGATCCGACGACAGGGCAAGAAGGACCTGGTGGACTATGTCCAAGAGCTGCGCACACTCATTGCCGGTATGGCTGCCGACCCTCTACCTGAGGTGGTCACCGTGACCATCTTCATGGAAGGTTTGCGAGCTGGCGTGGCCAGGACGGAGACATTCCGTCAGAATCCTCGCACCTTCGAGGACGCTGTCAGCGTGGCACTGAATGCCGAACAGAACTTTAAGTTGTCGAGGGTCGGTGCTAACAGCACAGGGTCCGGGGGACCCGAGCCCATGGACCTCAGCTATGCTGAAGATGAGGTAGCCGAGCTACGAGCTGCGGTGCAGCGTATGAGCACCCGCCGGTGCTACACGTGTGGTAGCCCCACACATCTGAGGCCCAACTGCCCCCTGCGCAAAGAGCGCGCCGGCCAGAATGGCCGCAACCCTGCCGCGGGTCCCGCTTTGGGCTCTGCCCAGGGAAACGACGGCTCCCGGGGCGGTCTACTGGGGAAGAACTGAGTTCTGCAGTGCGTGAGAGGCACTGGGTCTCAGCCCCGAAGAGCTCCGTGCTCTTGAACACGGAACGTGGGAGCAAGCAGGGCTTGTTGGTCATCCATGTGGACGTGAAGGGCTTCGAGAAGCCGTGGATCGTGTTGATCGATTCGGGAGCGTCTGGCAACTACGTCAGACGCTCCACCGTTGAGGGTAGTCAGCAATATGCTGAGGCGCTTCGAGCGCGAAGAGGTGACACCGTCACTGTCCGTCTAGCGACGGGCGTCCGTGTCACGGCAGCCAAGGTCCCCATGGACCTACGGCTGAAGTTCTTGGACTTCGACAGCGTAGAACGCTGCTTGGTCTTGGACCTGGATTCGAGGTACGACCTCATCCTTGGTATGGCGTGGCTGGAGCGCCACGAGCCATGGATTGATTGGAGGTCGAAGACCTTAGGTGCTACGCACTTCTCTCCTAGTGGAGCTTTGGCGAGTCATGAACCCACCTCTGCTAGGAAGCAGAAGCGCTACTGGCGCGAGCATCGAGCCGAGTCGGCTATGATGCTGGAAGTCGGTGTGTCCGAGTTAGTGGACAGCACCGATAGCGAGGACCGCAGTCCTGTTGAGCGCGTAGCGCTGGTTGACAGTGAGTCAACGTGTGGGCAGAACCCACGTAATCCCTGTGGAGCGGCACGTACTCCGCCGAGCGATGCTGGTCGTGGACCAAGTCGATCGCTGAATGTCTCTGACATTAGACCAGCTACGGTCATTGATTGTGCAGCGGCACGTACTCCGCTGAGTGTCTCCGACACTGGGCCTGGTGTGGCCGAAACTTGTGCGACGGCACGTACTCCGTCGAGTAGACGCTCTTCGGCTAGGCGAAGACGTCGTAAGGCCCTTCGGGCGAGACGCTCTGCGTCTGAGTCATCCGTGACGTCAAGTGCCGACGCACCGGAGGGCTGTGGGCAGCTATACACTCTGGTTGATGGAGTGGGCGGCAGTGCCGAAGGCAGTGTCCTGCTGGACGACTTGCCGAGTGTTGACAAGCTCCTTGAGCTAGAGGAGATGTCCTTCGCCGACTTTGGCGATGCCTTGAAGGCTGGCGAACTCGCCGAGGTGGTCATCGTTCGACCTGAGGAGGAGTTAAACTCGTCGTCCCTCGTTGACGAGTCCGTCTTGGCCGAAGTCAAGAAGGCGTTGAACGCCAGGAGTGGATCGGAGATCCTCAAGAATCCCTCGGATCCCTTCTACTCCTTGTTGAAGGAATATGGAGACGTTGTCTCGAAGGAACCACCGAGCGGCCTGCCTCCTGACCGAGGCGTTCGTCATGAGATCGACTTAGTCCCTGGAACTAAATACTGCGTGACCCGGCAGTGGCCTCTTCCTAAAGAGCAATGCGACGTCATTGACGCCTTCTTCCGTGCGAAGCACGCGGCGGGTCTCTTGCGCGAGAGCAAGTCTTCGCACTCCGCGCCAACGTTCTGTGTCAGAAAGCCGAATGGCAAGTGGCGTATCGTTCACGCTTTTAACAAGCTCAACGCTGCCACGATTCCGGCGCAGACGCCGATTCCTAGGAAGGATGTTCTTCAGAACAACATGGTGGGTTGCACCATGTACAGTGCGCTCGACTTAGTAGATGGCTACTATCAGCTGCTCATGCGAGCCAGTGATATTCCGCTTACAGCGGTGAGCACCCCGAGCGGTATGCTCTGGGAGTGGCTCGTCATGCCCCAAGGGCTGTCGAATGCGCCTGCAACGTTCAATCGTCTAGTGACGCAGTTGTTCAGGCCCCTGCGGGCATTCGCACAGACGTACTTCAACGACGTGTTCGTCCACAGTCAGGCCGAACACGGCAAGACTGACGTCGAGGTACACGTGGAACACGTGAGAGCTGTGCTCGAGTGCATGCGCACGAACAAGTTGTACGCCAACGCAGACAAGTGCGTCTTTGGCGCGGAAGAAATCCCCTTCCTAGGGTGCTTCATTGGGAAGCATGGCCTTCGTGCTGATCCAGCAAAGGTCAAGGCCATTGTGGACTGGCCGGTTCCCTTGAACCAGAAGGACTTGCGTAAGTGGCTGGGCTTGGCCAACTACTTGCACAAGTATAGCGAGAACTACGCTGAGTTGGCTCGGCCACTGACGGATCTCCTTAAGAAGGATGCCGAGTGGGTATGGCGTGCCGAGCACGAGAATGCGTTCACTTGTATCAAGGATAGCCTGCTTCAGGCACCGATACTGGCGTTGCCAGACCCCGCTCGTCCGTTTATCGTCGTCTGTGACGCCTCGGACTTTGCCATCGGCAGTGCTTTGCTACAAGCGGACGCCGAAGGGCGCGAACGCGTCATTGCGTTTGAGTCTCGGCAGCTCAAGGCTGCTGAGAAGAACTATCCAGTTCATGACAAGGAGCTACTTGCGATGAAGTACGCTCTCGTCAAATTCAGGGTTCACCTGCTCGGCTCCAAGCCGTTTGTGATCTACACGGATCATGCGTCACTACGCACAGCGACGCAGTCGCCTCACCTCTCGCAGAGGATGGCCCGATGGCTCTCCTTCTTTGCGGAGTATAACTTCGAGGTGAAGTACAAGCCTGGCAGGCAGAACGTCCTCGCTGACGCGTTATCACGTCGCCCGGACTATGAGTTATCTCATGTCACCTCGGTGACATCGTCCGTGACGGACATGGTTCGAGCAGCGTACGCTCAGGATGACTCCTGTGTCGCGCTGCTTCAAGCTCTGGGGAGCGATGAGTTTAAAGACTCAAAGGTGACTCTGTCACGACGCCTAAAGGCGAGACTCCAACGCTACAGCCTGGAAGGCGGTCTGCTGTACTACAGCACGGGTCAGGATGACCCACCACGAGTGGTGGTTCCTCACGATGAGGATCTGAAGTACCGTATCCTCTATGAGGCCCATGACACACCCACAGGCGGCCACCTCGGTCGCGAGAAGACATACGGCTCGGTGAGCTCCATGTACTGGTGGCCGAAGATGTACAAGTGGGTCAGCACATATGTGCGCACGTGCGAGACGTGTCAGCGGGTTAAACCCTCGCCGCATGCGGCTGCGCCTTTGGCGAGCTTACCTGTACCCTCTGGGTGTTGGCAGTCCATAAGTATGGACTTTGTGTTTGGCCTGCCGAAGGACTCGGCAGGCAACACGGGCGTGGTGGTCTTTGTTGACCGTCTGAGCAAGATGGCTCACCTAGCGGCTGTGCCGGACACCGTCGATGGCGCTGGTACAGCGACGATCTTCATCGATCGGGTCTTCCGCCAGCATGGGCTGCCTGAGACCATTGTCTCGGATCGAGATCCCCGTTTCACGGGTCACTTCTGGACGTCCGTCTTCAAGGTGCTGGGCACTCGACTGGACATGTCCACGGCGGACCATCCGCAGACCGACGGTCAGACCGAACGCGTGAACCGCGTTCTGGAGGACATCCTCCGCAGCGTATGCGCTGAAACGCCGAAGCGTTGGAGCGCTATGCTCCCTCTCGTTGAGTTCTCCATGAACAATGCGGTGCATGCCTCGACAGGCTTCACCCCGTTCTACGTGAACGGCCTTGCGCACCCGCGCGTTCCGCTCACTCCGCCACGCGGTAGCCTTGGGCTTGGTGGGGGAGAGGCTGTGCCGTCGCTCGACTCCGAGCTTGCTGATATCAGCCCTTCTGCTGTGCGTAAACAAGTCGATGACTTCCTCTCGGTGAGATTGAGCGTATTGCGCCGTGTGCGTGACGCGATGGCTGAAAGCCAAGACGTTCAGAAGGAACAAGCTGATGCAAAAGGTAGAAGCAATGTATGGGAATTTAAGGTCGGTGACCAAGTTTTATTAAACGCTAAGAACCTACCTACACATGCAGTGTCGAGCGTCTTTAAGACGAAATTGCGTCCGCGTTTCATCGGACCATTTACGGTCGTGGCCAAGAAGGGCCTGGCATACACGCTTGACTTGCCAAAGCGGATGCGAACACACCCGGTGTTCTACGTCGGCTTGCTTAAGCCATATCGGGACCCCGCGGGGGTGAGCGCGGAGGCGCTGGCACCGACGACACGTGCCCAGGCTGCGTCATCTGCAGCAGCAACGTCACCTGACCCCGCAACTCAGCGAGCTGAAGCTCCTGCTGGTGCAGGCGAGCAGTCAGGGACTGAGGACCTTCGAGCCAAGCCATCCGGCTTTCAATCTCCTCTATGTCATGAGCGAGACGGGCATGCGAATGCCAAACGCTCTCCAGGTTCCCCTGAAGAGACTGAGTCTGACTCTGGAGAGTACCGATCGAGTGATCGAGTTGATACCAAGCGCGCTGCGACAAATAGCGCTCATCACACTCGTCGAGTATTGCGTTCCGCAGCGAATCGGCCTCCTCCGCCGTTGCTCGATGAGCAGGGGACTCCCCACTACCACGTGGAGCGCCTGATGGCGCGGCGTCGCCACCGTAGTCAAAACCAGTATCTGGTGAAGTGGCGTGGATATCCTCATTCCCAAAACTCGTGGGAGTTTGAAGGGCCCCTGAGGCAGGACTGCCCTGACGTCGTGGACGCTTTTGATCGCGAAGATCGGGGGCGCCCGAAGGGCTCGAGGTCGACCACTCGGTCGACACCCGCTTCTCACCACTAGTGTGAGAAGCTGACGGACTAGCAGCCGAGCTCAGGCTCTGGTCCGTGGCTGGCACAGCCAGCGAGTCTCCCTCGGAGACTGAAGGAGCATCCTGCGAAGCAGGGATAGTGGCCTGAGAGGCGGGAGCCACTGCCGTCGTGTGACGAGGAAAGCGGCCGGGCCGCACGCGTAGCTTCGCGTACTGGAAGAGTAGACCTCGAGCGAGGCGGACGTCCACCTCGGAAGAGCTCTCCATGAGCCGATCGAACGACGCGAGCTTCCGTGAAGCTTCGGCCCAGGTGGCCACATGGACCATGTAGTCCCGGGTAGTCTCTCCCGTTTGGAGAAGAAGTGGATACGTCCTCATCTGAGGCACCGACTCCCGTCGTCGTTGCTTGTCTAAGCGTTGCCGATACTCGGCGAGTGTGCACACCTGCGGGGTCAGGAAACGCTCATGGAGCCCCTGTCGCTGCTGAGTCTCAGCCACCGTACGTGGAGGATCGCCTATGGCGTAACCATGCAGGTTTGGCTGCGCCATCAACTGCTTCACCTGCTCGGCAGGGTCACGAGGCTCGAAGCCGTAGTCGCGTCGCGACGAAGTCCCAACGATGTCCCGTTGGACCGGTCGACGTGACTCTGGAGCACCGCTCATGGAAGCCTCCTGTGCCTCATCCAGAGGGTTGGTGATCGCGTCTTCGACGCCCTTGAGTGACTCTGGCTCATCGCGAGCAGGAAGTGGTGGTGCGTTGCGCAACGCGTTGAGCACGAGGCTCGAAGGTCCCTCCGGGAACGGATTGGGCTGCCGCAGCTGCCGAGGAATTGAGTACCGACGCGGATCACGTGGAGAGCGCAGCTCAGATCGAGTCGTCCGAGGGCTCGCAGGAGCAGGAGACGCATGGGCATCGCCCTGTTCGGACTCCTCGTAGTCCACTTCGACCTCGCCTTCCTCCGTAGGAGAGCGACGTGGGTCGCGCGTCGGCGACGCTGTCGTGTACTCGAAGGGTGAGCCACCGCTACCACTTGACGTCGGGCTGGCCTTGAACATCGCTCCGTAGCGAAGGCGAGACGCCGCGAAATACTCCGAAACGGAGAGCGTGAGAGGAGCCGAGGGCTCAGACCGGAAAGCGCTGAGGCGCTGAGGCGTAGACGCCTGGTCACGGGACACCTCAGGAGCGGTTGGCTCGCTGGGGAGAATTGGAGAATGTGCTCGTTGAGCCAGCGCGCACGCGCACTCTCGTTGAGAGATTTCTTTTATCGGAAAGTTGCCGGTGACAGGCCTTGACAAGGCAGTTATGTCTACAGTTGTAGATACTCCGTATCCACGGTTTGGTGGGGGAGGGTGTAACGGGGTTACACGGCGCTGCGCGCCTTGGCTATAATAGGTGTGGTATACACCATCCAGGTCACAAGTCACAGATCCGTGTACGACACATAGTGTTTCTCACACGTCACATATGTAGCCAGTTGCTGGCAGTTAGCTCAGAGCCACACATTGCATTTGATTAGGATTTAGTATGTTAGATACTAAATCCGTTACACTCAGGATTAGGGCAATAAAATAAATAAAAATCAGTTTGCATTTTACATAATTAGTGTTAGTTCCTTTGTTATAGGGACACTGATTGTATGAGTCCCGTATTTAGTGGACAACTTGGTTCTTGTATAGAACCGAAGGCTAGTGCCTTGCAAGCAGGACTCTACGAGTCAACTAAACTTCCTCTGTGCCGTGCACACCTACGCAGCCCCGCTGCAGCGAGAAACTCTCGGATCTGATCAAAGGGTTGTTACAAGCGAAGATTATCCAAGTCTCTACGTCACCGTGGGCCTTGCCAATTGTTGTGATCATTAACCCCCCCGCACTCACAAGCATTTATACTACATGTTAAAACCGTGTATACAACATGTTAAGATCAGGCATACTACAATTTTGTATGACCTGTTATAAGTACGAGTATTGGTTTTGAACTGCGGGAAGCTGGCTTGATTTGCCTGCTTGTGCACGTTCGTACGTGCTGTTGACGTCACTCTGCAGGAACAGAGCCGCCGCCTTCTTGTAGCTCTCGTATCGTTCGCTATTGCTACTGTTCAGACTGGTCACTTCAGCCAGATCCTCATGCTCCTCACAGATGAGGCTTCCTCCATAACATAGTAGTAACCTGGTGTTTCCCCACATTGAAGAGCGACGAAAGCTGCCGACTCGTTCACCCCTTCCTCGTCAGTATCAAATGTCGAGCGAAATAGAACCACATTGTAGCTCTTTTGATGACAATCGCGCTTCGCGAGTGCGCTGGTAGTAGCGCTTCTGCGCTGCATTAACGCGCTCCTTGTTAGCTTGGCATTGCTCAGGTGAGTACAATTCTTCATTTTAAGAATTTACGCATCGATCTTCCATTGCTTTCCTCACCATCCTGAGCAGCTGCTCGAGCTGCGGCATACGACGCCTCGTTACCCGTTGGAGGCTTGCGGGTGGAGGAGCGTTTAGTCGTGCGTGCAGGCGCCACGTTGTCTCTGAAGTCCGCGTCTTCTTCGCACTCCTCACCCAAGTAGGCCTTGTGCTCCTGAAGAAGACGGTAGCGCTCAACCTGGTCAAGTCCATCCAACCGCGCCATGAATACATCGTGTTCTTGGCGAGTCTGCCGGTGTGGAGGGGGCATTTTCACTTTTGGTCTTTGTGGCGTTTTCTCGAATGAGGGAGGATTTTCAGCCACCAGTTCACCTGAACATCCAGTCTTTCCCGCAGTCCATTTTTGTAATTTTTGCTAGTTTTTTGTAAATATTTTTACCGACACCTGTGCATTTCATGGATAAAAAGACGATGTGAACTTTTTCATAACATGTTGTCATATACAACATATGAGTGCGGGGGGGGGTTAAGAAGAACGGCGTTGACATCAGGCTTTGCATTGATTACCGCCTGGTAAACAGTTTGACGAGGTTGATGGTCTATCCTATGCCTCTCATCAATGATCTACTGGAGGATCTCGACGCTGTGTTGTGGTACTGTTCTCTCGATATGGCTAGTGGGTTTTGGGTTGTGTCTATGGCTGATCGTGCACGGGCCATCTCGGCATAAATCACCCCGTTTGGATTGAAACGAACGGTGAACAGTCCGTACTTGGACGAAGATCGTATATTGATGACATCTTAGTGACCGCTAGATCCTGGGATCACCTGTGTGAACGAGTGCGTCTGCTGCTGGAGGCTTGTAATAAGTGGAACTTGTCGATTAGCGTGACCAAGAGTTTTTGGGGCCTGAAGAAGGTCGATTACTTAGGACACCGAGTGTCTAGCGAGGGACTAGAGGCGCACCCGAAGAACCGAGAAGGGCTGGTGGATCTTGCGTTCCCGAGATCACTGTGGGCTATGCAATCTTTCCTGGGTAGCCTAAATTACTACGCTCGATTCATTGAGGATATGGCGGTCTACGCGTCGGTACTCTACGAGCTGAGAGAGGTCGACTTCGCGGAGTTGAGATCCAGCCGCAAGACGCTGCAGCCAACCGACTCCGTAATCAAGGATCCCAAGGATCCGTCGAGTCCACGAGATCCGGATGAGAAGTGGAGCGGCTCTGAAGAGGAAGATCGCTATGACTCCTACGCTTCGGCATTTCGATCCCGACAGGCAACCAGTGATGATTGTCTACGCCAGTGAATGGGCCATTTCAGCTTCCCTGACGCAGGATCACGACGGAATCTACATGCCGATAACGTTCGTTAGTTAGCAGATCCCTGAAGCCGAACGAAGTGAACTATGGGATCGTAGAGAAGGAAGTGCTGGCCCTGCTAAGGATCCTAGATCTCGGATATTCCGTGTTGGTTGGACGACAGATCAGGATCCTGACCAGGCACTCTACGCTCGGGTGGTTGTTCCGTTCTACTGGGCTACAAGGAAGATTGGGCCAATGGGCAGCGCTGTTATCACCTTGGAGATCACGAAGTGTACTAAGGGGGAAGACGAGATCCTCGGATCCCTCGCCGCAAGTATCACCGCGATATCCGAGGTGGATCAAGCTTTAGTGACATTACCCCGAGGAAGGAGCCGCGCCGAGGGATCCAGATGACAGTACCGACCGTAGGCCAGATGAAGGGTTGTGGGTGGTTAGTTTCGACGGATCCGCCAGAGTGAAACGCGGCGGAGGATCCTTCAGTCGATCGTTTGGAAGTTGCCTAAATGGACGGTGGTCAAGGCAGCATCTCGGTACGCAGAGAACCTGACGGTCGACGAAGCGGAGTACAACGGACTTTATTATGTTTCGAGTTGCTCAAGGATCTGACCAAAGGGCGACTCATTATCTGTGAGCAGCTGACGGATCTGACTGAGGCCGAAGCCAAGACGTGCCGTCTACTGGCAGACAACTTCGAGGTGGACGAGGATGAGTTGTTGTTAATTGTTGTTGTTAATTGTTGTTCTATTGCGCACTGTCACGTAGGGCCGAAGCTGATCGAATTGTTACGACTGGTTATAACGGAGACGCTCCAGGCAGACCTGTTGCACCACTATTATAACAGTTTAAAAGGAGGACATCAAGGGATCGGCCGTACGTACCAGAGGATCAAGGATCACTTCTACTGGAGAGGGCTTTTCAAGTCTGTACAGCATTTCGTCGGAGAATGTGTGGATTGCGAAACAGGCAAGGGGCGACCCACCATTCGTGGTGAGTCGCCAGGCAACATTCAAGCCACCTACCCGTTTCAAGTGATCGCCATGGATCACATACCCTCGCTACCAAGATCCGAGAAAGGGAACACCGAACTTCTGGTATGGGTGGATCTCTTCGTTGTGATCGTCAATGCTAATAACTCGCGAACGGCCTAGGCCATTGCGGTATCCTATGCGATCTGCGTGTTTCGTCGGTTTGGCGCCAGCCAGGTGATCCGACACGACCGAGAACTCGGCTTCATCCGTCAACAAACTCAGTGAATAACAGTTGAGAGGTGCCTTGATGCTGCAAGTCACAAGTTGACCAACCGCTTGAGGAACATGAGCCTTCTCGACTTCTTCTTGAGTTCAATCACCACACAGACCCCAGCCAGTGTTATAAGCGGATTCATCCTTCGTCCTTTGATAAGCAGTACGTCCGCAGTACCGCTCATTCGGAGTGGAAGTCTTGGGTCCTGATTTGTCAGAACCCCTTATCGTTTCCAATATCAGCCAACACGAAGTTTCCTCCATTCATCAGCGTCGCAAGATGTTGCTGTAAGTACGCCATATACCCAGTTCTCTGGCTCTGCCCATCAAAAAGCGACGGAGAACATGACGATCGACACTAACGTGCCCTCAGCGAAAGCAGCCGTGATGTTGTTTGGCACAAGGGCATCGAGCTGCAGTTGGAGGACATCAGTGAGCAGCGCTCCATCCGCACGTTCGTACGTGCTGTTGACGTCACTCTGCAGGAACAGAGCCGCCGCCTTCTTGTAGCTCTCGTATCGTTCGCTATTGCTACTGTTCAGACTGGTCACTTCAGCCAGATCCTCATGCTCCTCACAGATGAGGCTTCCTCCATAACATAGTAGTAACCTGGTGTTTCCCCACATTGAAGAGCGACGAAAGTTGCCGACTCGTTCACCCCTTCCTCGTCAGTATCAAATGTCGAGCGAAATAGAACCACATTGTAGCTCTTTTGATGACAATCGCGCTTCGCGAGTGCGCTGGTAGTAGCGCTTCTGCGCTGCATTAACGCGCTCCTTGTTAGCTTGGCATTGCTCAGGTGAGTACAATTCTTCATTTTAAGAATTTACGCATCGATCTTCCATTGCTTTCCTCACCATCCTGAGCAGCTGCTCGAGCTGCGGCATACGACGCCTCGTTACCCGTTGGAGGCTTGCGGGTGGAGGAGCGTTTAGTCGTGCGTGCAGGCGCCACGTTGTCTCTGAAGTCCGCGTCTTCTTCGCACTCCTCACCCAAGTAGGCCTTGTGCTCCTGAAGAAGACGGTAGCGCTCAACCTGGTCAAGTCCATCCAACCGCGCCATGAATACATCGTGTTCTTGGCGAGTCTGCCAGTAATGGAGGGGCATTTTCACTTTTGGTCTTTGTGGCGTTTTCTCGAATGAGGGAGGATTTTCAGCCACCAGTTCACCTGAACATCCAGTCTTTCCCGCAGTCCATTTTTGTAATTTTTGCTAGTTTTTTGTAAATATTTTTACCGACACCTGTGCATTTCATGGATAAAAAGACGATGTGAACTTTTTCATAACATGTTGTCATATACAACATATGAGTGCGGGGGGGGGTTAAGAAGAACGGCGTTGACATCAGGCTTTGCATTGATTACCGCCTGGTAAACAGTTTGACGAGGTTGATGGTCTATCCTATGCCTCTCATCAATGATCTACTGGAGGATCTCGACGCTGTGTTGTGGTACTGTTCTCTCGATATGGCTAGTGGGTTTTGGGTTGTGTCTATGGCTGATCGTGCACGGGCCATCTCGGCATAAATCACCCCGTTTGGATTGAAACGAACGGTGAACAGTCCGTACTTGGACGAAGATCGTATATTGATGACATCTTAGTGACCGCTAGATCCTGGGATCACCTGTGTGAACGAGTGCGTCTGCTGCTGGAGGCTTGTAATAAGTGGAACTTGTCGATTAGCGTGACCAAGAGTTTTTGGGGCCTGAAGAAGGTCGATTACTTAGGACACCGAGTGTCTAGCGAGGGACTAGAGGCGCATCCGAAGGACCGAGAAGGGCTGGTGGATCTTGCGTTCCCGAGATCACTGTGGGCTATGCAATCTTTCCTGGGTAGCCTAAATTACTACGCTCGATTCATTGAGGATATGGCGGTCTACGCGTCGGTACTCTACGAGCTGAGAGAGGTCGACTTCGCGGAGTTGAGATCCAGCCGCAAGACGCTGCAGCCAACCGACTCCGTAATCAAGGATCCCAAGGATCCGTCGAGTCCACGAGATCCGGATGAGAAGTGGAGCGGCTCTGAAGAGGAAGATCGCTATGACTCCTACGCTTCGGCATTTCGATCCCGACAGGCAACCAGTGATGATTGTCTACGCCAGTGAATGGGCCATTTCAGCTTCCCTGACGCAGGATCACGACGGAATCTACATGCCGATAACGTTCGTTAGTTAGCAGATCCCTGAAGCCGAACGAAGTGAACTATGGGATCGTAGAGAAGGAAGTGCTGGCCCTGCTAAGGATCCTAGATCTCGGATATTCCGTGTTGGTTGGACGACAGATCAGGATCCTGACCAGGCACTCTACGCTCGGGTGGTTGTTCCGTTCTACTGGGCTACAAGGAAGATTGGGCCAATGGGCAGCGCTGTTATCACCTTGGAGATCACGAAGTGTACTAAGGGGGAAGACGAGATCCTCGGATCCCTCGCCGCAAGTATCACCGCGATATCCGAGGTGGATCAAGCTTTTAGTGAACATTACCCCGAGGAAGGAGCCGCGCCGAGGGATCCAGATGACAGTACCGACCGTAGGCCAGATGAAGGGTTGTGGGTGGTTAGTTTCGACGGATCCGCCAGAGTGAAACGCGGCGGAGGATCCTTCAGTCGATCGTTTGGAAGTTGCCTAAATGGACGGTGGTCAAGGCAGCATCTCGGTACGCAGAGAACCTGACGGTCGACGAAGCGGAGTACAACGGACTTTATTATGTTTCGAGTTGCTCAAGGATCTGACCAAAGGGCGACTCATTATCTGTGAGCAGCTGACGGATCTGACTGAGGCCGAAGCCAAGACGTGCCGTCTACTGGCAGACAACTTCGAGGTGGACGAGGATGAGTTGTTGTTAATTGTTGTTGTTAATTGTTGTTCTATTGCGCACTGTCACGTAGGGCCGAAGCTGATCGAATTGTTACGACTGGTTATAACGGAGACGCTCCAGGCAGACCTGTTGCACCACTATTATAACAGTTTAAAAGGAGGACATCAAGGGATCGGCCGTACGTACCAGAGGATCAAGGATCACTTCTACTGGAGAGGGCTTTTCAAGTCTGTACAGCATTTCGTCGGAGAATGTGTGGATTGCGAAACAGGCAAGGGGCGACCCACCATTCGTGGTGAGTCGCCAGGCAACATTCAAGCCACCTACCCGTTTCAAGTGATCGCCATGGATCACATACCCTCGCTACCAAGATCCGAGAAAGGGAACACCGAACTTCTGGTATGGGTGGATCTCTTCGTTGTGATCGTCAATGCTAATAACTCGCGAACGGCCTAGGCCATTGCGGTATCCTATGCGATCTGCGTGTTTCGTCGGTTTGGCGCCAGCCAGGTGATCCGACACGACCGAGAACTCGGCTTCATCCGTCAACAAACTCAGTGAATAACAGTTGAGAGGTGCCTTGATGCTGCAAGTCACAAGTTGACCAACCGCTTGAGGAACATGAGCCTTCTCGACTTCTTCTTGAGTTCAATCACCACACAGACCCCAGCCAGTGTTATAAGCGGATTCATCCTTCGTCCTTTGATAAGCAGTACGTCCGCAGTACCGCTCATTCGGAGTGGAAGTCTTGGGTCCGCAATTGTCAGAACCCCCTTATCGTTTCCAATATCAGCCAACACGAAGTTTCCTCCATTCATCAGCGTCGCAAGATGTTGCTGTAAGTACGCCATATACCCAGTTCTCTGGCTCTGCCCATCAAAAAGCGACGGAGAACATGACGATCGACACTAACGTGCCCTCAGCGAAAGCAGCCGTGATGTTGTTTGGCACAAGGGCATCGAGCTGCAGTTGGAGGACATCAGTGAGCAGCGCTCCATCCGCACGTTCGTACGTGCTGTTGACGTCACTCTGCAGGAACAGAGCCGCCGCCTTCTTGTAGCTCTCGTATCGTTCGCTATTGCTACTGTTCAGACTGGTCACTTCAGCCAGATCCTCATGCTCCTCACAGATGAGGCTTCCTCCATAACATAGTAGTAACCTGGTGTTTCCCCACATTGAAGAGCGACGAAAGTTGCCGACTCGTTCACCCCTTCCTCGTCAGTATCAAATGTCGAGCGAAATAGAACCACATTGTAGCTCTTTTGATGACAATCGCGCTTCGCGAGTGCGCTGGTAGTAGCGCTTCTGCGCTGCATTAACGCGCTCCTTGTTAGCTTGGTATTGCTCAGGTGAGTACAATTCTTCATTTTAAGAATTTACGCATCGATCTTCCATTGCTTTCCTCACCATCCTGAGCAGCTGCTCGAGCTGCGGCATACGACGCCTCGTTACCCGTTGGAGGCTTGCGGGTGGAGGAGCGTTTAGTCGTGCGTGCAGGCGCCACGTTGTCTCTGAAGTCCGCGTCTTCTTCGCACTCCTCACCCAAGTAGGCCTTGTGCTCCTGAAGAAGACGGTAGCGCTCAACCTGGTCAAGTCCATCCAACCGCGCCATGAATACATCGTGTTCTTGGCGAGTCTGCCGGTGTGGAGGGGGCATTTTCACTTTTGGTCTTTGTGGCGTTTTCTCGAATGAGGGAGGATTTTCAGCCACCAGTTCACCTGAACATCCAGTCTTTCCCGCAGTCCATTTTTGTAATTTTTGCTAGTTTTTTGTAAATATTTTTACCGACACCTGTGCATTTCATGGATAAAAAGACGATGTGAACTTTTTCATAACATGTTGTCATATACAACATATGAGTGCGGGGGGGGGGGGTTAAGAAGAACGGCGTTGACATCAGGCTTTGCATTGATTACCGCCTGGTAAACAGTTTGACGAGGTTGATGGTCTATCCTATGCCTCTCATCAATGATCTACTGGAGGATCTCGACGCTGTGTTGTGGTACTGTTCTCTCGATATGGCTAGTGGGTTTTGGGTTGTGTCTATGGCTGATCGTGCACGGGCCATCTCGGCATAAATCACCCCGTTTGGATTGAAACGAACGGTGAACAGTCCGTACTTGGACGAAGATCGTATATTGATGACATCTTAGTGACCGCTAGATCCTGGGATCACCTGTGTGAACGAGTGCGTCTGCTGCTGGAGGCTTGTAATAAGTGGAACTTGTCGATTAGCGTGACCAAGAGTTTTTGGGGCCTGAAGAAGGTCGATTACTTAGGACACCGAGTGTCTAGCGAGGGACTAGAGGCGCATCCGAAGGACCGAGAAGGGCTGGTGGATCTTGCGTTCCCGAGATCACTGTGGGCTATGCAATCTTTCCTGGGTAGCCTAAATTACTACGCTCGATTCATTGAGGATATGGCGGTCTACGCGTCGGTACTCTACGAGCTGAGAGAGGTCGACTTCGCGGAGTTGAGATCCAGCCGCAAGACGCTGCAGCCAACCGACTCCGTAATCAAGGATCCCAAGGATCCGTCGAGTCCACGAGATCCGGATGAGAAGTGGAGCGGCTCTGAAGAGGAAGATCGCTATGACTCCTACGCTTCGGCATTTCGATCCCGACAGGCAACCAGTGATGATTGTCTACGCCAGTGAATGGGCCATTTCAGCTTCCCTGACGCAGGATCACGACGGAATCTACATGCCGATAACGTTCGTTAGTTAGCAGATCCCTGAAGCCGAACAGAAGTGAACTATGGGATCGTAGAGAAGGAAGTGCTGGCCCTGCTAAGGATCCTAGATCTCGGATATTCCGTGTTGGTTGGACGACAGATCAGGATCCTGACCAGGCACTCTACGCTCGGGTGGTTGTTCCGTTCTACTGGGCTACAAGGAAGATTGGGCCAATGGGCAGCGCTGTTATCACCTTGGAGATCACGAAGTGTACTAAGGGGGAAGACGAGATCCTCGGATCCCTCGCCGCAAGTATCACCGCGATATCCGAGGTGGATCAAGCTTTAGTGAACATTACCCCGAGGAAGGAGCCGCGCCGAGGGATCCAGATGACAGTACCGACCGTAGGCCAGATGAAGGGTTGTGGGTGGTTAGTTTCGACGGATCCGCCAGAGTGAAACGCGGCGGAGGATCCTTCAGTCGATCGTTTGGAAGTTGCCTAAATGGACGGTGGTCAAGGCAGCATCTCGGTACGCAGAGAACCTGACGGTCGACGAAGCGGAGTACAACGGACTTTATTATGTTTCGAGTTGCTCAAGGATCTGACCAAAGGGCGACTCATTATCTGTGAGCAGCTGACGGATCTGACTGAGGCCGAAGCCAAGACGTGCCGTCTACTGGCAGACAACTTCGAGGTGGACGAGGATGAGTTGTTGTTAATTGTTGTTGTTAATTGTTGTTCTATTGCGCACTGTCACGTAGGGCCGAAGCTGATCGAATTGTTACGACTGGTTATAACGGAGACGCTCCAGGCAGACCTGTTGCACCACTATTATAACAGTTTAAAAGGAGGACATCAAGGGATCGGCCGTACGTACCAGAGGATCAAGGATCACTTCTACTGGAGAGGGCTTTTCAAGTCTGTACAGCATTTCGTCGGAGAATGTGTGGATTGCGAAACAGGCAAGGGCGACCCACCATTCGTGGTGAGTCGCCAGGCAACATTCAAGCCACCTACCCGTTTCAAGTGATCGCCATGGATCACATACCCTCGCTACCAAGATCCGAGAAAGGGAACACCGAACTTCTGGTATGGGTGGATCTCTTCGTTGTGATCGTCAATGCTAATAACTCGCGAACGGCCTAGGCCATTTGCGGTATCCTATGCGATCTGCGTGTTTCGTCGGTTTGGCGCCAGCCAGGTGATCCGACACGACCGAGAACTCGGCTTCATCCGTCAACAAACTCAGTGAATAACAGTTGAGAGGTGCCTTGATGCTGCAAGTCACAAGTTGACCAACCGCTTGAGGAACATGAGCCTTCTCGACTTCTTCTTGAGTTCAATCACCACACAGACCCCAGCCAGTGTTATAAGCGGATTCATCCTTCGTCCTTTGATAAGCAGTACGTCCGCAGTACCGCTCATTCGGAGTGGAAGTCTTGGGTCCGCAATTGTCAGAACCCCCTTATCGTTTCCAATATCAGCCAACACGAAGTTTCCTCCATTCATCAGCGTCGCAAGATGTTGCTGTAAGTACGCCATATACCCAGTTCTCTGGCTCTGCCCATCAAAAAGCGACGGAGAACATGACGATCGACACTAACGTGCCCTCAGCGAAAGCAGCCGTGATGTTGTTTGGCACAAGGGCATCGAGCTGCAGTTGGAGGACATCAGTGAGCAGCGCTCCATCCGCACGTTCGTACGTGCTGTTGACGTCACTCTGCAGGAACAGAGCCGCCGCCTTCTTGTAGCTCTCGTATCGTTCGCTATTGCTACTGTTCAGACTGGTCACTTCAGCCAGATCCTCATGCTCCTCACAGATGAGGCTTCCTCCATAACATAGTAGTAACCTGGTGTTTCCCCACATTGAAGAGCGACGAAAGTTGCCGACTCGTTCACCCCTTCCTCGTCAGTATCAAATGTCGAGCGAAATAGAACCACATTGTAGCTCTTTTGATGACAATCGCGCTTCGCGAGTGCGCTGGTAGTAGCGCTTCTGCGCTGCATTAACGCGCTCCTTGTTAGCTTGGCATTGCTCAGGTGAGTACAATTCTTCATTTTAAGAATTTACGCATCGATCTTCCATTGCTTTCCTCACCATCCTGAGCAGCTGCTCGAGCTGCGGCATACGACGCCTCGTTACCCGTTGGAGGCTTGCGGGTGGAGGAGCGTTTAGTCGTGCGTGCAGGCGCCACGTTGTCTCTGAAGTCCGCGTCTTCTTCGCACTCCTCACCCAAGTAGGCCTTGTGCTCCTGAAGAAGACGGTAGCGCTCAACCTGGTCAAGTCCATCCAACCGCGCCATGAATACATCGTGCTCTTGGCGAGTCTGCCGGTGTGGAGGGGGCATTTTCACTTTTGGTCTTTGTGGCGTTTTCTCGAATGAGGGAGGATTTTCAGCCACCAGTTCACCTGAACATCCAGTCTTTCCCGCAGTCCATTTTTGTAATTTTTGCTAGTTTTTTGTAAATATTTTTACCGACACCTGTGCATTTCATGGATAAAAGACGATGTGAACTTTTTCATAACATGTTGTCATATACAACATATGAGTGCGGGGGGGGTTAAGAAGAACGGCGTTGACATCAGGCTTTGCATTGATTACCGCCTGGTAAACAGTTTGACGAGGTTGATGGTCTATCCTATGCCTCTCATCAATGATCTACTGGAGGATCTCGACGCTGTGTTGTGGTACTGTTCTCTCGATATGGCTAGTGGGTTTTGGGTTGTGTCTATGGCTGATCGTGCACGGGCCATCTCGGCATAAATCACCCCGTTTGGATTGAAACGAACGGTGAACAGTCCGTACTTGGACGAAGATCGTATATTGATGACATCTTAGTGACCGCTAGATCCTGGGATCACCTGTGTGAACGAGTGCGTCTGCTGCTGGAGGCTTGTAATAAGTGGAACTTGTCGATTAGCGTGACCAAGAGTTTTTGGGGCCTGAAGAAGGTCGATTACTTAGGACACCGAGTGTCTAGCGAGGGACTAGAGGCGCATCCGAAGGACCGAGAAGGGCTGGTGGATCTTGCGTTCCCGAGATCACTGTGGGCTATGCAATCTTTCCTGGGTAGCCTAAATTACTACGCTCGATTCATTGAGGATATGGCGGTCTACGCGTCGGTACTCTACGAGCTGAGAGAGGTCGACTTCGCGGAGTTGAGATCCAGCCGCAAGACGCTGCAGCCAACCGACTCCGTAATCAAGGATCCCAAGGATCCGTCGAGTCCACGAGATCCGGATGAGAAGTGGAGCGGCTCTGAAGAGGAAGATCGCTATGACTCCTACGCTTCGGCATTTCGATCCCGACAGGCAACCAGTGATGATTGTCTACGCCAGTGAATGGGCCATTTCAGCTTCCTGACGCAGGATCACGACGGAATCTACATGCCGATAACGTTCGTTAGTTAGCAGATCCCTGAAGCCGAACGAAGTGAACTATGGGATCGTAGAGAAGGAAGTGCTGGCCCTGCTAAGGATCCTAGATCTCGGATATTCCGTGTTGGTTGGACGACAGATCAGGATCCTGACCAGGCACTCTACGCTCGGGTGGTTGTTCCGTTCTACTGGGCTACAAGGAAGATTGGGCCAATGGGCAGCGCTGTTATCACCTTGGAGATCACGAAGTGTACTAAGGGGGAAGACGAGATCCTCGGATCCCTCGCCGCAAGTATCACCGCGATATCCGAGGTGGATCAAGCTTTAGTGAACATTACCCCGAGGAAGGAGCCGCGCCGAGGGATCCAGATGACAGTACCGACCGTAGGCCAGATGAAGGGTTGTGGGTGGTTAGTTTCGACGGATCCGCCAGAGTGAAACGCGGCGGAGGATCCTTCAGTCGATCGTTTGGAAGTTGCCTAAATGGACGGTGGTCAAGGCAGCATCTCGGTACGCAGAGAACCTGACGGTCGACGAAGCGGAGTACAACGGACTTTATTATGTTTCGAGTTGCTCAAGGATCTGACCAAAGGGCGACTCATTATCTGTGAGCAGCTGACGGATCTGACTGAGGCCGAAGCCAAGACGTGCCGTCTACTGGCAGACAACTTCGAGGTGGACGAGGATGAGTTGTTGTTAATTGTTGTTGTTAATTGTTGTTCTATTGCGCACTGTCACGTAGGGCCGAAGCTGATCGAATTGTTACGACTGGTTATAACGGAGACGCTCCAGGCAGACCTGTTGCACCACTATTATAACAGTTTAAAAGGAGGACATCAAGGGATCGGCCGTACGTACCAGAGGATCAAGGATCACTTCTACTGGAGAGGGCTTTTCAAGTCTGTACAGCATTTCGTCGGAGAATGTGTGGATTGCAGAAACAGGCAAGGGCGACCCACCATTCGTGGTGAGTCGCCAGGCAACATTCAAGCCACCTACCCGTTTCAAGTGATCGCCATGGATCACATACCCTCGCTACCAAGATCCGAGAAAGGGAACACCGAACTTCTGGTATGGGTGGATCTCTTCGTTGTGATCGTCAATGCTAATAACTCGCGAACGGCCTAGGCCATTGCGGTATCCTATGCGATCTGCGTGTTTCGTCGGTTTGGCGCCAGCCAGGTGATCCGACACGACCGAAAACTCGGCTTCATCCGTCAACAAACTCAGTGAATAACAGTTGAGAGGTGCCTTGATGCTGCAAGTCACAAGTTGACCAACCGCTTGAGGAACATGAGCCTTCTCGACTTCTTCTTGAGTTCAATCACCACACAGACCCCAGCCAGTGTTATAAGCGGATTCATCCTTCGTCCTTTGATAAGCAGTACGTCCGCAGTACCGCTCATTCGGAATGGAAGTCTTGGGTCCGCAATTGTCAGAACCCCCTTATCGTTTCCAATATCAGCCAACACGAAGTTTCCTCCATTCATCAGCGTCGCAAGATGTTGCTGTAAGTACGCCATATACCCAGTTCTCTGGCTCTGCCCATCAAAAAGCGACGGAGAACATGACGATCGACACTAACGTGCCCTCAGCGAAAGCAGCCGTGATGTTGTTTGGCACAAGGGCATCGAGCTGCAGTTGGAGGACATCAGTGAGCAGCGCTCCATCCGCACGTTCGTACGTGCTGTTGACGTCACTCTGCAGGAACAGAGCCGCCGCCTTCTTGTAGCTCTCGTATCGTTCGCTATTGCTACTGTTCAGACTGGTCACTTCAGCCAGATCCTCATGCTCCTCACAGATGAGGCTTCCTCCATAACATAGTAGTAACCTGGTGTTTCCCCACATTGAAGAGCGACGAAAGCTGCCGACTCGTTCACCCCTTCCTCGTCAGTATCAAATGTCGAGCGAAATAGAACCACATTGTAGCTCTTTTGATGACAATCGCGCTTCGCGAGTGCGCTGGTAGTAGCGCTTCTGCGCTGCATTAACGCGCTCCTTGTTAGCTTGGCATTGCTCAGGTGAGTACAATTCTTCATTTTAAGAATTTACGCATCGATCTTCCATTGCTTTCCTCACCATCCTGAGCAGCTGCTCGAGCTGCGGCATACGACGCCTCGTTACCCGTTGGAGGCTTGCGGGTGGAGGAGCGTTTAGTCGTGCGTGCAGACGCCACGTTGTCTCTGAAGTCCGCGTCTTCTTCGCACTCCTCACCCAAGTAGGCCTTGTGCTCCTGAAGAAGACGGTAGCGCTCAACCTGGTCAAGTCCATCCAACCGCGCCATGAATACATCGTGTTCTTGGCGAGTCTGCCGGTGTGGAGGGGCATTTTCACTTTTGGTCTTTGTGGCGTTTTCTCGAATGAGGGAGGATTTTCAGCCACCAGTTCACCTGAACATCCAGTCTTCCCGCAGTCCATTTTTGTAATTTTTGCTAGTTTTTTGTAAATATTTTTACCGACACCTGTGCATTTCATGGATAAAAAGACGATGTGAACTTTTTCATAACATGTTGTCATATACAACATATGAGTGCGGGGGGGGTTAAGAAGAACGGCGTTGACATCAGGCTTTGCATTGATTACCGCCTGGTAAACAGTTTGACGAGGTTGATGGTCTATCCTATGCCTCTCATCAATGATCTACTGGAGGATCTCGACGCTGTGTTGTGGTACTGTTCTCTCGATATGGCTAGTGGGTTTTGGGTTGTGTCTATGGCTGATCGTGCACGGGCCATCTCGGCATAAATCACCCCGTTTGGATTGAAACGAACGGTGAACAGTCCGTACTTGGACGAAGATCGTATATTGATGACATCTTAGTGACCGCTAGATCCTGGGATCACCTGTGTGAACGAGTGCGTCTGCTGCTGGAGGCTTGTAATAAGTGGAACTTGTCGATTAGCGTGACCAAGAGTTTTTGGGGCCTGAAGAAGGTCGATTACTTAGGACACCGAGTGTCTAGCGAGGGACTAGAGGCGCATCCGAAGGGACCGAGAAGGGCTGGTGGATCTTGCGTTCCCGAGATCACTGTGGGCTATGCAATCTTTCCTGGGTAGCCTAAATTACTACGCTCGATTCATTGAGGATATGGCGGTCTACGCGTCGGTACTCTACGAGCTGAGAGAGGTCGACTTCGCGGAGTTGAGATCCAGCCGCAAGACGCTGCAGCCAACCGACTCCGTAATCAAGGATCCCAAGGATCCGTCGAGTCCACGAGATCCGGATGAGAAGTGGAGCGGCTCTGAAGAGGAAGATCGCTATGACTCCTACGCTTCGGCATTTCGATCCCGACAGGCAACCAGTGATGATTGTCTACGCCAGTGAATGGGCCATTTCAGCTTCCCTGACGCAGGATCACGACGGAATCTACATGCCGATAACGTTCGTTAGTTAGCAGATCCCTGAAGCCGAACGAAGTGAACTATGGGATCGTAGAGAAGGAAGTGCTGGCCCTGCTAAGGATCCTAGATCTCGGATATTCCGTGTTGGTTGGACGACAGATCAGGATCCTGACCAGGCACTCTACGCTCGGGTGGTTGTTCCGTTCTACTGGGCTACAAGGAAGATTGGGCCAATGGGCAGCGCTGTTATCACCTTGGAGATCACGAAGTGTACTAAGGGGGAAGACGAGATCCTCGGATCCCTCGCCGCAAGTATCACCGCGATATCCGAGGTGGATCAAGCTTTAGTGAACATTACCCCGAGGAAGGAGCCGCGCCGAGGATCCAGATGACAGTACCGACCGTAGGCCAGATGAAGGGTTGTGGGTGGTTAGTTTCGACGGATCCGCCAGAGTGAAACGCGGCGGAGGATCCTTCAGTCGATCGTTTGGAAGTTGCCTAAATGGACGGTGGTCAAGGCAGCATCTCGGTACGCAGAGAACCTGACGGTCGACGAAGCGGAGTACAACGGACTTTATTATGTTTCGAGTTGCTCAAGGATCTGACCAAAGGGCGACTCATTATCTGTGAGCAGCTGACGGATCTGACTGAGGCCGAAGCCAAGACGTGCCGTCTACTGGCAGACAACTTCGAGGTGGACGAGGATGAGTTGTTGTTAATTGTTGTTGTTAATTGTTGTTCTATTGCGCACTGTCACGTAGGGCCGAAGCTGATCGAATTGTTACGACTGGTTATAACGGAGACGCTCCAGGCAGACCTGTTGCACCACTATTATAACAGTTTAAAAGGAGGACATCAAGGGATCGGCCGTACGTACCAGAGGATCAAGGATCACTTCTACTGGAGAGGGCTTTTCAAGTCTGTACAGCATTTCGTCGGAGAATGTGTGGATTGCGAAACAGGCAAGGGGCGACCCACCATTCGTGGTGAGTCGCCAGGCAACATTCAAGCCACCTACCCGTTTCAAGTGATCGCCATGGATCACATACCCTCGCTACCAAGATCCGAGAAAGGGAACACCGAACTTCTGGTATGGGTGGATCTAGATCCGAGAAAGGGAACACCGAACTTCTGGTATGGGTGGATCTCTTCGTTGTAATGTCAATGCTAATAACTCGCGAACGGCCTAGGCCATTGCGGTATCCTATGCGATCCGCGTGTTTCGTCGGTTTGGCGCCAGCCAGGTGATCCGACACGACCGAAAACTCGGCTTCATCCGTCAACAAACTCAGTGAATAACAGTTGAGAGGTGCCTTGATGCTGCAAGTCACAAGTTGACCAACCGCTTGAGGAACATGAGCCTTCTCGACTTCTTCTTGAGTTCAATCACCACACAGACCCCAGCCAGTGTTATAAGCGGATTCATCCTTCGTCCTTTGATAAGCAGTACGTCCGCAGTACCGCTCATTCGGAATGGAAGTCTTGGGTCCGCAATTGTCAGAACCCCCTTATCGTTTCCAATATCAGCCAACACGAAGTTTCCTCCATTCATCAGCGTCGCAAGATGTTGCTGTAAGTACGCCATATACCCAGTTCTCTGGCTCTGCCCATCAAAAAGCGACGGAGAACATGACGATCGACACTAACGTGCCCTCAGCGAAAGCAGCCGTGATGTTGTTTGGCACAAGGGCATCGAGCTGCAGTTGGAGGACATCAGTGAGCAGCGCTCCATCCGCACGTTCGTACGTGCTGTTGACGTCACTCTGCAGGAACAGAGCCGCCGCCTTCTTGTAGCTCTCGTATCGTTCGCTATTGCTACTGTTCAGACTGGTCACTTCAGCCAGATCCTCATGCTCCTCACAGATGAGGCTTCCTCCATAACATAGTAGTAACCTGGTGTTTCCCACATTGAAGAGCGACGAAAGCTGCCGACTCGTTCACCCCTTCCTCGTCAGTATCAAATGTCGAGCGAAATAGAACCACATTGTAGCTCTTTTGATGACAATCGCGCTTCGCGAGTGCGCTGGTAGTAGCGCTTCTGCGCTGCATTAACGCGCTCCTTGTTAGCTTGGCATTGCTCAGGTGAGTACAATTCTTCATTTTAAGAATTTACGCATCGATCTTCCATTGCTTTCCTCACCATCCTGAGCAGCTGCTCGAGCTGCGGCATACGACGCCTCGTTACAATGTTGAGGCTTGCGGGTGGAGGAGCGTTTAGTCGTGCGTGCAGGCGCCACGTTGTCTCTGAAGTCCGCGTCTTCTTCGCACTCCTCACCCAAGTAGGCCTTGTGCTCCTGAAGAAGACGGTAGCGCTCAACCTGGTCAAGTCCATCCAACCGCGCCATGAATACATCGTGTTCTTGGCGAGTCTGCCGGTGTGGAGGGGGCATTTTCACTTTTGGTCTTTGTGGCGTTTTCTCGAATGAGGGAGGATTTTCAGCCACCAGTTCACCTGAACATCCAGTCTTTCCCGCAGTCCATTTTTGTAATTTTTGCTAGTTTTTTGTAAATATTTTTACCGACACCTGTGCATTTCATGGATAAAAAGACGATGTGAACTTTTTCATAACATGTTGTCATATACAACATATGAGTGCGGGGGGGGGTTAAGAAGAACGGCGTTGACATCAGGCTTTGCATTGATTACCGCCTGGTAAACAGTTTGACGAGGTTGATGGTCTATCCTATGCCTCTCATCAATGATCTACTGGAGGATCTCGACGCTGTGTTGTGGTACTGTTCTCTCGATATGGCTAGTGGGTTTTGGGTTGTGTCTATGGCTGATCGTGCACGGGCCATCTCGGCATAAATCACCCCGTTTGGATTGAAACGAACGGTGAACAGTCCGTACTTGGACGAAGATCGTATATTGATGACATCTTAGTGACCGCTAGATCCTGGGATCACCTGTGTGAACGAGTGCGTCTGCTGCTGGAGGCTTGTAATAAGTGGAACTTGTCGATTAGCGTGACCAAGAGTTTTTGGGGCCTGAAGAAGGTCGATTACTTAGGACACCGAGTGTCTAGCGAGGGACTAGAGGCGCATCCGAAGGACCGAGAAGGGCTGGTGGATCTTGCGTTCCCGAGATCACTGTGGGCTATGCAATCTTTCCTGGGTAGCCTAAATTACTACGCTCGATTCATTGAGGATATGGCGGTCTACGCGTCGGTACTCTACGAGCTGAGAGAGGTCGACTTCGCGGAGTTGAGATCCAGCCGCAAGACGCTGCAGCCAACCGACTCCGTAATCAAGGATCCCAAGGATCCGTCGAGTCCACGAGATCCGGATGAGAAGTGGAGCGGCTCTGAAGAGGAAGATCGCTATGACTCCTACGCTTCGGCATTTCGATCCCGACAGGCAACCAGTGATGATTGTCTACGCCAGTGAATGGGCCATTTCAGCTTCCCTGACGCAGGATCACGACGGAATCTACATGCCGATAACGTTCGTTAGTTAGCAGATCCTGAAGCCGAACGAAGTGAACTATGGGATCGTAGAGAAGGAAGTGCTGGCCCTGCTAAGGATCCTAGATCTCGGATATTCCGTGTTGGTTGGACGACAGATCAGGATCCTGACCAGGCACTCTACGCTCGGGTGGTTGTTCCGTTCTACTGGGCTACAAGGAAGATTGGGCCAATGGGCAGCGCTGTTATCACCTTGGAGATCACGAAGTGTACTAAGGGGGAAGACGAGATCCTCGGATCCCTCGCCGCAAGTATCACCGCGATATCCGAGGTGGATCAAGCTTTAGTGAACATTACCCCGAGGAAGGAGCCGCGCCGAGGGATCCAGATGACAGTACCGACCGTAGGCCAGATGAAGGGTTGTGGGTGGTTAGTTTCGACGGATCCGCCAGAGTGAAACGCGGCGGAGGATCCTTCAGTCGATCGTTTGGAAGTTGCCTAAATGGACGGTGGTCAAGGCAGCATCTCGGTACGCAGAGAACCTGACGGTCGACGAAGCGGAGTACAACGGACTTTATTATGTTTCGAGTTGCTCAAGGATCTGACCAAAGGGCGACTCATTATCTGTGAGCAGCTGACGGATCTGACTGAGGCCGAAGCCAAGACGTGCCGTCTACTGGCAGACAACTTCGAGGTGGACGAGGATGAGTTGTTGTTAATTGTTGTTGTTAATTGTTGTTCTATTGCGCACTGTCACGTAGGGCCGAAGCTGATCGAATTGTTACGACTGGTTATAACGGAGACGCTCCAGGCAGACCTGTTGCACCACTATTATAACAGTTTAAAAGGAGGACATCAAGGGATCGGCCGTACGTACCAGAGGATCAAGGATCACTTCTACTGGAGAGGGCTTTTCAAGTCTGTACAGCATTTCGTCGGAGAATGTGTGGATTGCGAAACAGGCAAGGGGCGACCCACCATTCGTGGTGAGTCGCCAGGCAACATTCAAGCCACCTACCCGTTTCAAGTGATCGCCATGGATCACATACCCTCGCTACCAAGATCCGAGAAAGGGAACACCGAACTTCTGGTATGGGTGGATCTCTTCGTTGTGATCGTCAATGCTAATAACTCGCGAACGGCCTAGGCCATTGCGGTATCCTATGCGATCTGCGTGTTTCGTCGGTTTGGCGCCAGCCAGGTGATCCGACACGACCGAGAACTCGGCTTCATCCGTCAACAAACTCAGTGAATAACAGTTGAGAGGTGCCTTGATGCTGCAAGTCACAAGTTGACCAACCGCTTGAGGAACATGAGCCTTCTCGACTTCTTCTTGAGTTCAATCACCACACAGACCCCAGCCAGTGTTATAAGCGGATTCATCCTTCGTCCTTTGATAAGCAGTACGTCCGCAGTACCGCTCATTCGGAATGGAAGTCTTGGGTCCGCAATTGTCAGAACCCCCTTATCGTTTCCAATATCAGCCAACACGAAGTTTCCTCCATTCATCAGCGTCGCAAGATGTTGCTGTAAGTACGCCATATACCCAGTTCTCTGGCTCTGCCCATCAAAAAGCGACGGAGAACATGACGATCGACACTAACGTGCCCTCAGCGAAAGCAGCCGTGATGTTGTTTGGCACAAGGGCATCGAGCTGCAGTTGGAGGGCATCAGTGAGCAGCGCTCCATCCGCACGTTCGTACGTGCTGTTGACGTATCTCTGCAGGAACAGAGCCGCCGCCTTCTTGTAGCTCTCGTATCGTTCGCTAGTGCTACTGTACAGACTGTAGCTCTTTTGATGACAATCGCTTCGCGAGTGCCCTACGCCAGTACATCGGCTGAGTCGAGTCACCATCATCATCGTCTTCAGATTTGGCTTCTTGATGGTCGGAGTCTGGAGCGCTTGCTTCTTCTAATCCAGCACTGCGACGCGGTCGACGAACATGTTCACGATCCTTGGTGTTAGAACGAGCCTTGCGTTTCCTCGCCTGCTTGAATTCACGCGTTCTATGGTCGTTCGAAATCTCGAGGTCTTCAAGGATATCCGCAGCATCTTCGACATCTTCATCATCAACAACAGCATTGGCGTCGTCGAAGGTCGATTCGTCGAAAGTGACATCGCGAGAAATCACTACCTGGCCCGCCTCGATGTCTTAATCGCGATACGCCTTCGAACGCTCTTCATAGCCCATGAAAATTCCTTCACGAGCCTTGGGGTACCACTGAGTCGCTTCTCCTTCGGCGTCAGTTGTACCCGAAAACGCGCATGTGCTTCACGTTGGGCTTCCTCTTGTACACAATCTCAAACGGCGTCTTCCCTGGGACCTTGGGCGGCAGTCGATTCTTGATGTAAATTGCCGTCATCGCCGCTTCCGCCCAAAACGTCTTGTCCAAACGTGTGAAGTGAAGGCTGCGCCCGATAGTCACAATCGTCCGGTTGGCGCGTTCCGCAGTAGCATTCGTCTGATGCGCATATCGAACCGTCGGCTGGACTTCAATGTCATGATTGTCGTAAAAGGCCTCTTCGTCAGTGATCAGCAGTAGATACTTGCTGCCACCAAGCGACTCTTTCTCCATGGCGCCACAAAGGTCGAAGTGCAGGAACTCGAATGGCTTGTACTTGGGCTTGTCCGGGTTACTCGGAAAGGGTTTTTGGACCATCTTACCTACCGCGGCATCCGCTTGAGTTCTTCGACGAGGTCGGCATTTTCGCGCCCGTCACCATACCGCTCGAAACCATCTTCCGTAGCACGTCGTTCGGAGCATGACCCATCCGCGCATGAAGATCGACACTGTTGATCGAGGCCGTAGTCGTCGAATTGGCAGAACCCTTGGGTACTCGTAGCCAGTAGAGTCCGTCGATCAGGTCCGCGGAAGCAACGATCTTCTTCGACGACTTGCGCGCAATGTGCATCTCGGAGCCGTCAAACACCACCTTGAAGGCTCCACCTCGGTTGATCTGAGGCACAGACAGCAGGTTCTTGTTCATACTCGGCACGTAGAGAGCATCTTCGATTCGGACGTCGCGCACACTCCGGTTGGGCAGAATCACTTGTTGCACAACGGTACCAACTCCCAAAATCTTGGTTTGACCGTTGGCAACTGTGAGTTCGCCTTCGTCGCGCAAGTTGATGTCGATGAACTTGGACTTGTCGTTGCAGATGTGGTGGGTTGCACCACTGTCGATCGCCCATGAGCCTTGAAATTTCTTGCCCGACGACACTCCACACGCTGTCGACATGGAAACCGCGAACGCGATGTAGTCGTCATCGTCGTCGCACCACTCAACGTTGCTGGCACCGCGACCACCTCGGCCGCGTCGTGCTCCTCGATTTTCTTCTTTCTGCTTGGTCCAGCACTTGTCGATCAGGTGCCCCAATTTTCCGCAGTAGTCACACCGGCGAGTTTGACGCTCGGCGTTGAAGGCCTTCGCTGTTTCCTCGATTTTCACCGCCGCAGTCTTCTCGCCTTGTCGCTTGATATGCTCATTCGTGAGCACCTTCACCACATCTTGCGTCCGCAGCTCTGCATTGCTCATCTCCATGATGAGCACGACGTTCTCGTAGCTCTTGGGCAGACTGCGCAGCAAGCAGATCGCCACATCCTCGTCCTCCATCTTGGCGTCGATACTGCTAAGCTTCGCGCTGATGTTGAGGACCTCGTTGCAATGATGAAGGATGTTTCCGCCTTCTGCCATCTCCATGCTGAAGAGCTGACGCTTGAGATATATCCGTCCAGCCTTCTGCGATCCACCGTAAGGTGTACGCAAGCGCGCCCACGCGACCCAGGCTTCCTCGTAGTCGTCGACAACATGATGGTAGTCCGCGTCCATGTGGAGGAGCATCAGACCGAAGGCGACGTTACTCGACTTGACATACTCGTCCTTGGCCCTGGAGTCCGTGAACGTAGGCGTCGTCTCGCGGTTCACCACATTCCACACCGACTTGGTCAGGAACACGCCACGCATGTAACAGTTCCACGTGGCGTAGTTCTCGCCGTTGAACTTGTCGATGGAGATCTTGGTATCTTGGACAGATGACATGGTACTTGGGCTCATAACCTGAAGAAGGTCGTGGTAGAGGTTGTCTTGCGAGGAGAGGACTGCCGATCCTTTGAGGCGAGGAGGCCGAGGCGAGGGAAGTCACTTGAGGGGTAGAATGGAAATTCAGAAGTGATTGATTGATACGAGCTTACACTGTCTTCTCTACCTATCCTGCATCCAATCATTTGGTGTATCCAATCACCAACACTCTGTACTCGTCCAATCATCCTACTCGTCTAATCATCGGTGGCGTAAACATCTTACCGTAATTATTGCGGAATCGTATTGGATCACCTGCAACAGAGTTTCCTCTTGCTCTTTTGCGTACGAGATCGTCAAGAGCTTGATGACGAGCAACTGCCTTCCTTCCCGCTCCTTGGATTTTGAGCGGAGCGTTGCCTCAGCTTCCACGCGAGCCACAGCTCTGGCCTCCTTCGCTGCCTTTTCCTCCCGTGCAATCGCTGTTAACTGCTTCTTCGTAACTTTCCTTGTTGCTGTGCCAGGCTTCCGTTGCACCTTCGTAGCCCGTTTCTTCGATCTTCCATTGCTTTCCTCACCATCCTGAGCAGCTGCTCGAGCTGCGGCATACGACGCCTCGTTACCCGTTGGAGGCTTGCGGGTGGAGGAGCGTTTAGTCGTGCGTGCAGGCGCCACGTTGTCTCTGAAGTCCGCGTCTTCTTCGCACTCCTCACCCAAGTAGGCCTTGTGCTCCTGAAGAAGACGGTAGCGCTCAACCTGGTCAAGTCCATCCAACCGCGCCATGAATACATCGTGTTCTTGGCGACTCTGCCGGTGTGGAGGGCATTTTCACTTTTGGTCTTTGTGGCGTTTTCTCGAATGAGGGAGGATTTTCAGCCACCAGTTCACCTGAACATCCAGTCTTTCCCGCAGTCCATTTTTGTAATTTTTGCTAGTTTTTTGTAAATATTTTTACCTGCACCTGTGCATTTCAGGGATAAAAAGACGATGTGAACTTTTTCATAACATGTTGTCATATACAACATATGAGTGCGGGGGGGGGTTAAGAAGAACGGCGTTGACATCAGGCTTTGCATTGATTACCGCCTGGTAAACAGTTTGACGAGGTTGATGGTCTATCCTATGCCTCTCATCAATGATCTACTGGAGGATCTCGACGCTGTGTTGTGGTACTGTTCTCTCGATATGGCTAGTGGGTTTTGGGTTGTGTCTATGGCTGATCGTGCACGGGCCATCTCGGCATAAATCACCCCGTTTGGATTGAAACGAACGGTGAACAGTCCGTACTTGGACGAAGATCGTATATTGATGACATCTTAGTGACCGCTAGATCCTGGGATCACCTGTGTGAACGAGTGCGTCTGCTGCTGGAGGCTTGTAATAAGTGGAACTTGTCGATTAGCGTGACCAAGAGTTTTTGGGGCCTGAAGAAGGTCGATTACTTAGGACACCGAGTGTCTAGCGAGGGACTAGAGGCGCACCCGAAGAACCGAGAAGGGCTGGTGGATCTTGCGTTCCCGAGATCACTGTGGGCTATGCAATCTTTCCTGGGTAGCCTAAATTACTACGCTCGATTCATTGAGGATATGGCGGTCTACGCGTCGGTACTCTACGAGCTGAGAGAGGTCGACTTCGCGGAGTTGAGATCCAGCCGCAAGACGCTGCAGCCAACCGACTCCGTAATCAAGGATCCCAAGGATCCGTCGAGTCCACGAGATCCGGATGAGAAGTGGAGCGGCTCTGAAGAGGAAGATCGCTATGACTCCTACGCTTCGGCATTTCGATCCCGACAGGCAACCAGTGATGATTGTCTACGCCAGTGAATGGGCCATTTCAGCTTCCCTGACGCAGGATCACGACGGAATCTACATGCCGATAACGTTCGTTAGTTAGCAGATCCCTGAAGCCGAACGAAGTGAACTATGGGATCGTAGAGAAGGAAGTGCTGGCCCTGCTAAGGATCCTAGATCTCGGATATTCCGTGTTGGTTGGACGACAGATCAGGATCCTGACCAGGCACTCTACGCTCGGGTGGTTGTTCCGTTCTACTGGGCTACAAGGAAGATTGGGCCAATGGGCAGCGCTGTTATCACCTTGGAGATCACGAAGTGTACTAAGGGGGAAGACGAGATCCTCGGATCCCTCGCCGCAAGTATCACCGCGATATCCGAGGTGGATCAAGCTTTAGTGAACATTACCCCGAGGAAGGAGCCGCGCCGAGGGATCCAGATGACAGTACCGACCGTAGGCCAGATGAAGGGTTGTGGGTGGTTAGTTTCGACGGATCCGCCAGAGTGAAACGCGGCGGAGGATCCTTCAGTCGATCGTTTGGAAGTTGCCTAAATGGACGGTGGTCAAGGCAGCATCTCGGTACGCAGAGAACCTGACGGTCGACGAAGCGGAGTACAACGGACTTTATTATGTTTCGAGTTGCTCAGGATCTGACCAAAGGGCGACTCATTATCTGTGAGCAGCTGACGGATCTGACTGAGGCCGAAGCCAAGACGTGCCGTCTACTGGCAGACAACTTCGAGGTGGACGAGGATGAGTTGTTGTTAATTGTTGTTGTTAATTGTTGTTCTATTGCGCACTGTCACGTAGGGCCGAAGCTGATCGAATTGTTACGACTGGTTATAACGGAGACGCTCCAGGCAGACCTGTTGCACCACTATTATAACAGTTTAAAAGGAGGACATCAAGGGATCGGCCGTACGTACCAGAGGATCAAGGATCACTTCTACTGGAGAGGGCTTTTCAAGTCTGTACAGCATTTCGTCGGAGAATGTGTGGATTGCGAAACAGGCAAGGGGCGACCCACCATTCGTGGTGAGTCGCCAGGCAACATTCAAGCCACCTACCCGTTTCAAGTGATCGCCATGGATCACATACCCTCGCTACCAAGATCCGAGAAAGGGAACACCGAACTTCTGGTATGGGTGGATCTAGATCCGAGAAAGGGAACACCGAACTTCTGGTATGGGTGGATCTCTTCGTTGTGATCGTCAATGCTAATAACTCGCGAACGGCCTAGGCCATTGCGGTATCCTATGCGATCCGCGTGTTTCGTCGGTTTGGCGCCAGCCAGGTGATCCGACACGACCGAAAACTCGGCTTCATCCGTCAACAAACTCAGTGAATAACAGTTGAGAGGTGCCTTGATGCTGCAAGTCACAAGTTGACCAACCGCTTGAGGAACATGAGCCTTCTCGACTTCTTCTTGAGTTCAATCACCACACAGACCCCAGCCAGTGTTATAAGCGGATTCATCCTTCGTCCTTTGATAAGCAGTACGTCCGCAGTACCGCTCATTCGGAATGGAAGTCTTGGGTCCGCAATTGTCAGAACCCCCTTATCGTTTCCAATATCAGCCAACACGAAGTTTCCTCCATTCATCAGCGTCGCAAGATGTTGCTGTAAGTACGCCATATACCCAGTTCTCTGGCTCTGCCCATCAAAAAGCGACGGAGAACATGACGATCGACACTAACGTGCCCTCAGCGAAAGCAGCCGTGATGTTGTTTGGCACAAGGGCATCGAGCTGCAGTTGGAGGACATCAGTGAGCAGCGCTCCATCCGCACGTTCGTACGTGCTGTTGACGTCACTCTGCAGGAACAGAGCCGCCGCCTTCTTGTAGCTCTCGTATCGTTCGCTATTGCTACTGTTCAGACTGGTCACTTCAGCCAGATCCTCATGCTCCTCACAGATGAGGCTTCCTCCATAACATAGTAGTAACCTGGTGTTTCCCACATTGAAGAGCGACGAAAGCTGCCGACTCGTTCACCCCTTCCTCGTCAGTATCAAATGTCGAGCGAAATAGAACCACATTGTAGCTCTTTTGATGACAATCGCGCTTCATGAGTGCGCTGGTAGTAGCGCTTCTGCGCTGCATTAACGCGCTCCTTGTTAGCTTGGCATTGCTCAGGTGAGTACAATTCTTCATTTTAAGAATTTACGCATCGATCTTCCATTGCTTTCCTCACCATCCTGAGCAGCTGCTCGAGCTGCGGCATACGACGCCTCGTTACACGTTGGAGGCTTGCGGGTGGAGGAGCGTTTAGTCGTGCGTGCAGGCGCCACGTTGTCTCTGAAGTCCGCGTCTTCTTCGCACTCCTCACCCAAGTAGGCCTTGTGCTCCTGAAGAAGACGGTAGCGCTCAACCTGGTCAAGTCCATCCAACCGCGCCATGAATACATCGTGTTCTTGGCGAGTCTGCCGTGGAGGGGGCATTTTCACTTTTGGTCTTTGTGGCGTTTTCTCGAATGAGGGAGGATTTTCAGCCACCAGTTCACCTGAACATCCAGTCTTTCCCGCAGTCCATTTTTGTAATTTTTGCTAGTTTTTTGTAAATATTTTTACCGACACCTGTGCATTTCATGGATAAAAAGACGATGCGAACTTTTTCATAACATGTTGTCATATACAACATATGAGTGCGGGGGTTAAGAAGAACGGCGTTGACATCAGGCTTTGCATTGATTACCGCCTGGTAAACAGTTTGACGAGGTTGATGGTCTATCCTATGCCTCTCATCAATGATCTACTGGAGGATCTCGACGCTGTGTTGTGGTACTGTTCTCTCGATATGGCTAGTGGGTTTTGGGTTGTGTCTATGGCTGATCGTGCACGGGCCATCTCGGCATAAATCACCCTGTTTGGATTGAAACGAACGGTGAACAGTCCGTACTTGGACGAAGATCGTATATTGATGACATCTTAGTGACCGCTAGATCCTGGGATCACCTGTGTGAACGAGTGCGTCTGCTGCTGGAGGCTTGTAATAAGTGGAACTTGTCGATTAGCGTGACCAAGAGTTTTTGGGGCCTGAAGAAGGTCGATTACTTAGGACACCGAGTGTCTAGCGAGGGACTAGAGGCGCATCCGAAGGACCGAGAAGGGCTGGTGGATCTTGCGTTCCCGAGATCACTGTGGGCTATGCAATCTTTCCTGGGTAGCCTAAATTACTACGCTCGATTCATTGAGGATATGGCGGTCTACGCGTCGGTACTCTACGAGCTGAGAGAGGTCGACTTCGCGGAGTTGAGATCCAGCCGCAAGACGCTGCAGCCAACCGACTCCGTAATCAAGGATCCCAAGGATCCGTCGAGTCCACGAGATCCGGATGAGAAGTGGAGCGGCTCTGAAGAGGAAGATCGCTATGACTCCTACGCTTCGGCATTTCGATCCCGACAGGCAACCAGTGATGATTGTCTACGCCAGTGAATGGGCCATTTCAGCTTCCTGACGCAGGATCACGACGGAATCTACATGCCGATAACGTTCGTTAGTTAGCAGATCCCTGAAGCCGAACGAAGTGAACTATGGGATCGTAGAGAAGGAAGTGCTGGCCCTGCTAAGGATCCTAGATCTCGGATATTCCGTGTTGGTTGGACGACAGATCAGGATCCTGACCAGGCACTCTACGCTCGGGTGGTTGTTCCGTTCTACTGGGCTACAAGGAAGATTGGGCCAATGGGCAGCGCTGTTATCACCTTGGAGATCACGAAGTGTACTAAGGGGGAAGACGAGATCCTCGGATCCCTCGCCGCAAGTATCACCGCGATATCCGAGGTGGATCAAGCTTTAGTGAACATTACCCCGAGGAAGGAGCCGCGCCGAGGGATCCAGATGACAGTACCGACCGTAGGCCAGATGAAGGGTTGTGGGTGGTTAGTTTCGACGGATCCGCCAGAGTGAAACGCGGCGGAGGATCCTTCAGTCGATCGTTTGGAAGTTGCCTAAATGGACGGTGGTCAAGGCAGCATCTCGGTACGCAGAGAACCTGACGGTCGACGAAGCGGAGTACAACGGACTTTATTATGTTTCGAGTTGCTCAAGGATCTGACCAAAGGGCGACTCATTATCTGTGAGCAGCTGACGGATCTGACTGAGGCCGAAGCCAAGACGTGCCGTCTACTGGCAGACAACTTCGAGGTGGACGAGGATGAGTTGTTGTTAATTGTTGTTGTTAATTGTTGTTCTATTGCGCACTGTCACGTAGGGCCGAAGCTGATCGAATTGTTACGACTGGTTATAACGGAGACGCTCCAGGCAGACCTGTTGCACCACTATTATAACAGTTTAAAAGGAGGACATCAAGGGATCGGCCGTACGTACCAGAGGATCAAGGATCACTTCTACTGGAGAGGGCTTTTCAAGTCTGTACAGCATTTCGTCGGAGAATGTGTGGATTGCGAAACAGGCAAGGGGCGACCCACCATTCGTGGTGAGTCGCCAGGCAACATTCAAGCCACCTACCCGTTTCAAGTGATCGCCATGGATCACATACCCTCGCTACCAAGATCCGAGAAAGGGAACACCGAACTTCTGGTATGGGTGGATCTCTTCGTTGTGATCGTCAATGCTAATAACTCGCGAACGGCCTAGGCCATTGCGGTATCCTATGCGATCTGCGTGTTTCGTCGGTTTGGCGCCAGCCAGGTGATCCGACACGACCGAGAACTCGGCTTCATCCGTCAACAAACTCAGTGAATAACAGTTGAGAGGTGCCTTGATGCTGCAAGTCACAAGTTGACCAACCGCTTGAGGAACATGAGCCTTCTCGACTTCTTCTTGAGTTCAATCACCACACAGACCCCAGCCAGTGTTATAAGCGGATTCATCCTTCGTCCTTTGATAAGCAGTACGTCCGCAGTACCGCTCATTCGGAATGGAAGTCTTGGGTCCGCAATTGTCAGAACCCCCTTATCGTTTCCAATATCAGCCAACACGAAGTTTCCTCCATTCATCAGCGTCGCAAGATGTTGCTGTAAGTACGCCATATACCCAGTTCTCTGGCTCTGCCCATCAAAAAGCGACGGAGAACATGACGATCGACACTAACGTGCCCTCAGCGAAAGCAGCCGTGATGTTGTTTGGCACAAGGGCATCGAGCTGCAGTTGGAGGGCATCAGTGAGCAGCGCTCCATCCGCACGTTCGTACGTGCTGTTGACGTCACTCTGCAGGAACAGAGCCGCCGCCTTCTTGTAGCTCTCGTATCGTTCGCTAGTGCTACTGTACAGACTGTAGCTCTTTTGATGACAATCGCTTCGCGAGTGCCCTACGCCAGTACATCGGCTGAGTCGAGTCACCATCATCATCGTCTTCAGATTTGGCTTCTTGATGGTCGGAGTCTGGAGCGCTTGCTTCTTCTAATCCAGCACTGCGACGCGGTCGACGAACATGTTCACGATCCTTGGTGTTAGAACGAGCCTTGCGTTTCCTCGCCTGCTTGAATTCACGCGTTCTATGGTCGTTCGAAATCTCGAGGTCTTCAAGGATATCCGCAGCATCTTCGACATCTTCATCATCAACAACAGCATTGGCGTCGTCGAAGGTCGATTCGTCGAAAGTGACATCGCGAGAAATCACTACCTGGCCCGCCTCGATGTCTTAATCGCGATACGCCTTCGAACGCTCTTCATAGCCCATGAAAATTCCTTCACGAGCCTTGGGGTACCACTGAGTCGCTTCTCCTTCGGCGTCAGTTGTACCCGAAAACGCGCATGTGCTTCACGTTGGGCTTCCTCTTGTACACAATCTCAAACGGCGTCTTCCCTGGGACCTTGGGCGGCAGTCGATTCTTGATGTAAATTGCCGTCATCGCCGCTTCCGCCCAAAACGTCTTGTCCAAACGTGTGAAGTGAAGGCTGCGCCCGATAGTCACAATCGTCCGGTTGGCGCGTTCCGCAGTAGCATTCGTCTGATGCGCATATCGAACCGTCGGCTGGACTTCAATGTCATGATTGTCGTAAAAGGCCTCTTCGTCAGTGATCAGCAGTAGATACTTGCTGCCACCAAGCGACTCTTTCTCCATGGCGCCACAAAGGTCGAAGTGCAGGAACTCGAATGGCTTGTACTTGGGCTTGTCCGGGTTACTCGGAAAGGGTTTTGGACCATCTTACCTACCGCGGCATCCGCTTGAGTTCTTCGACGAGGTCGGCATTTTCGCGCCCGTCACCATACCGCTCGAAACCATCTTCCGTAGCACGTCGTTCGGAGCATGACCCATCCGCGCATGAAGATCGACACTGTTGATCGAGGCCGTAGTCGTCGAATTGGCAGAACCCTTGGGTACTCGTAGCCAGTAGAGTCCGTCGATCAGGTCCGCGGAAGCAACGATCTTCTTCGACGACTTGCGCGCAATGTGCATCTCGGAGCCGTCAAACACCACCTTGAAGGCTCCACCTCGGTTGATCTGAGGCACAGACAGCAGGTTCTTGTTCATACTCGGCACGTAGAGAGCATCTTCGATTCGGACGTCGCGCACACTCCGGTTGGGCAGAATCACTTGTTGCACAACGGTACCAACTCCCAAAATCTTGGTTTGACCGTTGGCAACTGTGAGTTCGCCTTCGTCGCGCAAGTTGATGTCGATGAACTTGGACTTGTCGTTGCAGATGTGGTGGGTTGCACCACTGTCGATCGCCCATGAGCCTTGAAATTTCTTGCCCGACGACACTCCACACGCTGTCGACATGGAAACCGCGAACGCGATGTAGTCGTCATCGTCGTCGCACCACTCAACGTTGCTGGCACCGCGACCACCTCGGCCGCGTCGTGCTCCTCGATTTTCTTCTTTCTGCTTGGTCCAGCACTTGTCGATCAGGTGCCCCAATTTTCCGCAGTAGTCACACCGGCGAGTTTGACGCTCGGCGTTGAAGGCCTTCGCTGTTTCCTCGATTTTCACCGCCGCAGTCTTCTCGCCTTGTCGCTTGATATGCTCATTCGTGAGCACCTTCACCACATCTTGC
Source organism: Phytophthora colocasiae (assembly GCA_018806915.1). Taxonomy (NCBI): domain Eukaryota; phylum Oomycota; class Peronosporomycetes; order Peronosporales; family Peronosporaceae; genus Phytophthora; species Phytophthora colocasiae. Next base: position 3,728,018 of record JAGKQI010000098.1, read on the forward strand.
GTCCGCAGCTCTGCATTGCTCATCTCCATGATGAGCACGACGTTCTCGTAGCTCTTGGGCAGACTGCGCAGCAAGCAGATCGCCACATCCTCGTCCTCCATCTTGGCGTCGATACTGCTAAGCTTCGCGCTGATGTTGAGGACCTCGTTGCAATGATGAAGGATGTTTCCGCCTTCTGCCATCTCCATGCTGGAAGAGCTGACGCTTGAGATATATCCGTCCAGCCTTCTGCGATCCACCGTAAGGTGTACGCAAGCGCGCCCACGCGACCCAGGCTTCCTCGTAGTCGTCGACAACATGATGGTAGTCCGCGTCCATGTGGAGGAGCATCAGACCGAAGGCGACGTTACTCGACTTGACATACTCGTCCTTGGCCCTGGAGTCCGTGAACGTAGGCGTCGTCTCGCGGTTCACCACATTCCACACCGACTTGGTCAGGAACACGCCACGCATGTAACAGTTCCACGTGGCGTAGTTCTCGCCGTTGAACTTGTCGATGGAGATCTTGGTATCTTGGACAGATGACATGGTACTTGGGCTCATAACCTGAAGAAGGTCGTGGTAGAGGTTGTCTTGCGAGGAGAGGACTGCCGATCCTTTGAGGCGAGGAGGCCGAGGCGAGGGAAGTCACTTGAGGGGTAGAATGGAAATTCAGAAGTGATTGATTGATACGAGCTTACACTGTCTTCTCTACCTATCCTGCATCCAATCATTTGGTGTATCCAATCACCAACACTCTGTACTCGTCCAATCATCCTACTCGTCTAATCATCGGTGGCGTAAACATCTTACCGTAATTATTGCGGAATCGTATTGGATCACCTGCAACAGAGTTTCCTCTTGCTCTTTTGCGTACGAGATCGTCAAGAGCTTGATGACGAGCAACTGCCTTCCTTCCCGCTCCTTGGATTTTGAGCGGAGCGTTGCCTCAGCTTCCACGCGAGCCACAGCTCTGGCCTCCTTCGCTGCCTTTTCCTCCCGTGCAATCGCTGTTAACTGCTTCTTCGTAACTTTCCTTGTTGCTGTGCCAGGCTTCCGTTGCACCTTCGTAGCCCGTTTCTTCGATCTTCCATTGCTTTCCTCACCATCCTGAGCAGCTGCTCGAGCTGCGGCATACGACGCCTCGTTACCCGTTGGAGGCTTGCGGGTGGAGGAGCGTTTAGTCGTGCGTGCAGGCGCCACGTTGTCTCTGAAGTCCGCGTCTTCTTCGCACTCCTCACCCAAGTAGGCCTTGTGCTCCTGAAGAAGACGGTAGCGCTCAACCTGGTCAAGTCCATCCAACCGCGCCATGAATACATCGTGTTCTTGGCGACTCTGCCGGTGTGGAGGGGGCATTTTCACTTTTGGTCTTTGTGGCGTTTTCTCGAATGAGGGAGGATTTTCAGCCACCAGTTCACCTGAACATCCAGTCTTTCCCGCAGTCCATTTTTGTAATTTTTGCTAGTTTTTTGTAAATATTTTTACCTGCACCTGTGCATTTCAGGGATAAAAAGACGATGTGAACTTTTTCATAACATGTTGTCATATACAACATATGAGTGCGGGGGGGGGTTAAGAAGAACGGCGTTGACATCAGGCTTTGCATTGATTACCGCCTGGTAAACAGTTTGACGAGGTTGATGGTCTATCCTATGCCTCTCATCAATGATCTACTGGAGGATCTCGACGCTGTGTTGTGGTACTGTTCTCTCGATATGGCTAGTGGGTTTTGGGTTGTGTCTATGGCTGATCGTGCACGGGCCATCTCGGCATAAATCACCCCGTTTGGATTGAAACGAACGGTGAACAGTCCGTACTTGGACGAAGATCGTATATTGATGACATCTTAGTGACCGCTAGATCCTGGGATCACCTGTGTGAACGAGTGCGTCTGCTGCTGGAGGCTTGTAATAAGTGGAACTTGTCGATTAGCGTGACCAAGAGTTTTGGGGCCTGAAGAAGGTCGATTACTTAGGACACCGAGTGTCTAGCGAGGGACTAGAGGCGCACCCGAAGAACCGAGAAGGGCTGGTGGATCTTGCGTTCCCGAGATCACTGTGGGCTATGCAATCTTTCCTGGGTAGCCTAAATTACTACGCTCGATTCATTGAGGATATGGCGGTCTACGCGTCGGTACTCTACGAGCTGAGAGAGGTCGACTTCGCGGAGTTGAGATCCAGCCGCAAGACGCTGCAGCCAACCGACTCCGTAATCAAGGATCCCAAGGATCCGTCGAGTCCACGAGATCCGGATGAGAAGTGGAGCGGCTCTGAAGAGGAAGATCGCTATGACTCCTACGCTTCGGCATTTCGATCCCGACAGGCAACCAGTGATGATTGTCTACGCCAGTGAATGGGCCATTTCAGCTTCCCTGACGCAGGATCACGACGGAATCTACATGCCGATAACGTTCGTTAGTTAGCAGATCCCTGAAGCCGAACGAAGTGAACTATGGGATCGTAGAGAAGGAAGTGCTGGCCCTGCTAAGGATCCTAGATCTCGGATATTCCGTGTTGGTTGGACGACAGATCAGGATCCTGACCAGGCACTCTACGCTCGGGTGGTTGTTCCGTTCTACTGGGCTACAAGGAAGATTGGGCCAATGGGCAGCGCTGTTATCACCTTGGAGATCACGAAGTGTACTAAGGGGGAAGACGAGATCCTCGGATCCCTCGCCGCAAGTATCACCGCGATATCCGAGCAACTCGAAACATAATAAAGTCCGTTGTACTCCGCTTCGTCGACCGTCAGGTTCTCTGCGTACCGAGATGCTGCCTTGACCACCGTCCATTTAGGCAACTTCCAAATGATCGACTGAAGGATCCTCCGCCGCGTTTCACTCACGGATCCGTCGAAACTAACCACCCACAACCCTTCATCTGGCCTACGGTCGGTACTGGACCAAATGGCGACTCATTACCTGTGAGCAGCTGACGGATCTGACTGAGGCCGAAGCCAAGACGTGCCGTCTACTGGCAGACAACTTCGAGGTGGACGAGGATGCGGAGTCGGTTGGCTGCAGCGTCTTGTGGCTGGATCTCAACTCCGCGAAGTCGACCTCTCTCAGCTCGTAGAGTACCGACGCGTAGACCGCCATATCCTCAATGAATCGAGCGTACCGGAAACAGGTGATAGTCTGTACCGGCGATCTCCAAGCGAATTGCGTACTCTTTTCTCATTTCAGCCCAAGGTTCATGCCGAGCAACAAACAATCAATAACCCCCAAAGTTGTTGTTAATTGTTGTTGTTAATTGTTGTTCTATTGCGCACTGTCACGAAGGGCCGAAGCTGATCGAGATAGATTGTTACGACTGGTTTTTCCGGAGACGCTCCAGGCAGACCTGTTGCACCACAGTTTAGAAGGACCAGAGGATCAAGGATCACTTCTACTGGAGAGGGCTTTTCAAGTCTGTACAGCATTTCGTCGAAGAATGTGTGGATTGCGAAACAGGCAAGGGGCGTGTTGCAGGTGATCCAATACGATCCCGCAATGATTACGGTAAGATGTTTACGCCACCGATGATTAGACGAGTAGGATGATTGGACGAGTACAGAATGTTGGTGATTGGATGCACCAAATGATTGGATGCAGACCAGGTAGAGAAAACAGTGTAAGCTCATATCAATCAATCACTTCTGAATTTCCATTCTACCCCTCAAGTGACTTCCCTCGCCTCGGCCTCCTCGCCCCAAGCTTCGGCAGTCCTCCCCTCGCAAGACAACCTCTACCACGACCTTCTTCAGGTTATGAGCCCAAGTACCATGTCATCTGTCCAAGATACCAAGATCTCCATCGACAAGTTCAACGGCGAGAACTACGCCACGTGGAACCGTTACATGCGTGGCGTGTTCCTGACCAAGTCGGTGTAGAATGTGGTGAACCGCGAGACGACGCCTACGTTCACGGACTCCAGGGCCAAGGACGAGTATGTCAAGTCGAGCAACGTCGCCTTCGGTCTGATGCTCCTCCACATGGACGCGGACTACCATCATGTTGTCGACGACTACGAGGAAGCCTGGGTCGCGTGGGCGCGCTTGCGTACCCTTTACGGTGGATCGCAGAAGGCTGGACGGATATATCTCAAGCGTCAGCTCTTCAGCATGGAGATGGCAGAAGGCGGAAACATCCTTCACCATTGCAACGAAGTCCTCAACATCAGCGCGAAGCTTAGCAGTATCGGCGCCAAGATGGAGGACGAGGATGTGGCGATCTGCTTGCTGCGCAGTCTGCCCAAGAGCTACGAGAACGTCGTGCTCAACATGGAGATGAGAAATGCAGAGCTGCGGACGCAAAATGTAGTGAAGGTGCTCACGAATGAGCATATCAAGCGACAAGGCGAGAAGACTGCGGCGGTGAAAATCGAGGAAGCAGCAAAGGCCTTCAACGCCGAGCGTCAAACTCGCCGGTGTGACTACTGCGGAAAATTGGGGCACCTGATCGACAAGTGCTGGACCAAGCAGAAAGAAGAAAATCGAGGAGCACGACGCGGCCGAGGTGGTCGCGGTGCCAGCAACGTTGAGTGGTGCGACGACGATGACGACTACATCGCGTTTGCAGTCTCCATGTCGACAGCGTGTGGAGTGTCGTCGGGCAAGAAGTTTCAAGGCTCATGGGCGATCGACAGTGGTGCAACCCACCACATTTGCAACGACAAGTCCAAGTTCATCGACATCAACTTGCGCGACGAAGGCGAACTCACAGTTGCCAACGGTCAAACGGCCAAGATTTTGGGAGTTGGTACCGTTGTGCAACAAGTGATTCTGCCCAACCGGAGTGTGCGCGACGTCCGAATCGAAGATGCTCTCTACGTGCCGAGTATGAACAAGAACCTGCTATCTGTGCCTCAGATCAACCGAGGTGGAGCCTTCAAGGTGGTGTTTGACGGCTCCGAGATGCACATTGCGCGCAAGTCGTCGAAGAAGATCGTTGCTTCCGCAGACCTGATCGACGGACTCTACTGGCTACGAGTACCCAAGGGTTCTGCCAATTCGACGACTACGGTCTCGATCAACAGTGTCGATCTTCATGCGCGGATGGGTCATGCTCCGAACGACGTGCTACGGAAGATGGTTTCGAGCGGCATGGTGACGGGCGCGAAAATGCCGACCTCGTCCAAGAACTCAAGCGGATGCCGCGGGTGTCAACAAGGGAAGATGGTCCAAAAACCCTTTCCGAGTAACCCGGACAAGCCCAAGTACAAGCCATTCGAGTTCCTGCACTTCGACCTTTGTGGCCCCATGGAGAAAGAGTCGCTTGGTGGCAGCAAGTATCTACTGCTGATCACTGACGAAGCCAGCGGCTGCATGACGGGGATTCTGTTTGCGCGCCAAGTCGGAGAGTGAAGACTGTCTGCGCAAGTTCATCGCTAAAGTGGAGCGCCAATTCGATACCAGGGTCAAGTTCGTGCGTCATGACGGTGCCAAGGAGTTCGCGACCAACTCGCTCAAGGCCTTTTACGACAATCATGGCATTGAAGTCCAGCCGACGGTTCGATATGCGCATCAGACGAATGCTACTGCGGAACGCGCCAACCGGACGATTGTGACTATCGGGCGCAGCATGCTTCACTTCGCACGTTTGGACAAGACGTTTTGGGCGGAAGCGGCGATGACGGCAATTTACATCAAGAATCGACTGCCGTCACCCAAGGTCCCAGGGAAGACGCCGTTTGAGATTGTGTACAAGAGGAAGCCCAACGTGAAGCACATGCGCGTTTTCAGGTGCAAGGCCTACGTCCTGACGCCGAAGGAGAAGCGACTCAAGTGGGACCCCAAGGCTCGTGAAGGAATTTTCATGGGCTATGAAGAGCGTTCGAAGGCGTATCGCGTTTATGACATCGAGGCGGGCCAGGTAGTGATTTCTCGCGATGTCACTTTCGACGAATCGACCTTCGACGACGCCAATGTTGTTGTGGATGATGATGAAGATGTCGAAGATGCTGCGGATATCCTTGAAGACCTCGAGATTTCGAACGACCATGGAACGCGTGAATTCAAGCAGGCGGGAAACGCAAGGCTCGTTCTAATGCTGAGGATCGTGAACATGTTCGTCGACCGCGTCGCAGCGCTGGATTAGAAGAAGCAAGCGCTACGGACTCTGACCATCAAGAAGCCAAATCTGAAGACAATGATGATGATGACTCGACTCAGCCGATGTACTGGCGTGCGAGTGCCAATGCAGTGGAGACGAGTGACAGCGCCGAGCCGAAGACGTTCCAAGATGCTGTGAGCGGCGAAGACCAAGTCCACTGGCGGAAGGCGATCCGAGCAGAACTCAAGTCGATGCGACTTCGTGGAGTGTTTCGTGGCGCCAAATTACCGAACAACCAACGCGCGGTCGGAACCAAGTGGGTGTTCAAGATCAAGCGTAAAGCCGACGGGTCCATCGAGAAGTACAAGGCTCGACTCGTCGCGAAAGGATTTGTGCAGAAGTATGGCATCGACTACACCGAGACGTTTTCGCCGGTGGTCAAGTACGTCACGCTGCGAATGATCATCGCTGTGGCCAAGTTCTTCAATTGGCCTCTCGACCAACTTGATGTTGTCACGGCGTTCCTGTACGGCTTGATGAAGGAGAAGGTGTTCTGCAGTGTTCCAGAAGGCGTGGAACTTGATGACGGCTACGACTGCGTGGAACTGCTCAAGGCGATCTACGGTCTCAAGCAAGCTTCTCGAGTGTGGAATGAGACTTTTGACGAGTATGTGCGCTCCATCGGATTTCGCGTTTCGAGCTACGATCCGTGCCTCTACATCAAGATTGTCGATGGTGACTGCGTTCTGATGCTGGTGTACGTCGACGATGTTTTGGTGACCGGAAGCTCTTCGACGATCATTGCTGAAGTCAAGAAACAGCTCAAGGCACGATTCGAGATGACCGACAGCGGCAAATGTTCCTTCATTCTGGGGATTGAGGTGGTCGACAATGCGGATGGCAGTGTCACATTGAGTCAAGCTCGCTACATCAACGACATCCTGGAGCGCTTTGGCATGCAGAACTGCAAACCTGCTGCCAGTCCAGTTGACCTCAGCATGAAGCTCGTTGCCAGTGACGTCTCGACCAAGTTGGATGCGCCGTTCCGCGAAGCTGTCGGTGCTCTCATGCACTTGATGACGTCGACTCGCCCGGACATTGCTTTTGCAGTTGGTTACGTTTCGCGCTTCATGGAGAACCCTCAAGTCGAGCACTGGATTGCAGTCAAGCGCATCTTCCGTTACCTTCAGGGCACCAAGTCGCATGGACTCCGTTTTTCGCCGACCAAGGGAATCGACTTTCGTGGCTATTCGGATGCAGACTGGGCTGGTGACCACAGTGACCGCAAGTCGACTTCGGGCTACCTGTTTCAAGTTCTTGGCGGACCTGTGTCGTGGGGATCCAAGAAACAATCGAGTGTGTCTCTTTCCACGAGTGAAGCCGAGTATATTGCGCTCAGTCTGGCAATCCAAGAAGGCAAGTGGGTGCACAAGCTTCTGTGTGAGATCCTCGACGCTGCAGGCGAAGACATCCCGGATCTGAAGATTTTCGAAGACAATCAGTCGTGCATCAAGATGACGAAGAACCCTGTGAACCATGGCCGCGCGAAGCACATCGACATCAAGTACCACCACATCCGTGATGAAGTCAAGCGCGGTGAAGTGATCGTCGAGTACTGCGAGACCACGACCATGCTGGCCGACATCTTGACCAAGGGACTCGGCGGACCTCGTCACAAGGACTTAACGACGGCTCTTGGCGTTCAAGCGTGTTCGCATTGAGAGGGGCTGTTGCAGGTGATCCAATACGATCCCGCAATGATTACGGTAAGATGTTTACGCCACCGATGATTAGACGAGTAGGATGATTGGACGAGTACAGAATGTTGGTGATTGGATGCACCAAATGATTGGATGCAGACCAGGTAGAGAAAACAGTGTAAGCTCATATCAATCAATCACTTCTGAATTTCCATTCTACCCCTCAAGTGACTTCCCTCGCCTCGGCCTCCTCGCCCCAAGCTTCGGCAGTCCTCCCTCGCAAGACAACCTCTACCACGACCTTCTTCAGGTTATGAGCCCAAGTACCATGTCATCTGTCCAAGATACCAAGATCTCCATCGACAAGTTCAACGGCGAGAACTACGCCACGTGGAACCGTTACATGCGTGGCGTGTTCCTGACCAAGTCGGTGTGGAATGTGGTGAACCGCGAGACGACGCCTACGTTCACGGACTCCAGGGCCAAGGACGAGTATGTCAAGTCGAGCAACGTCGCCTTCGGTCTGATGCTCCTCCACATGGACGCGGACTACCATCATGTTGTCGACGACTACGAGGAAGCCTGGGTCGCGTGGGCGCGCTTGCGTACCCTTTACGGTGGATCGCAGAAGGCTGGACGGATATATCTCAAGCGTCAGCTCTTCAGCATGGAGATGGCAGAAGGCGGAAACATCCTTCACCATTGCAACGAAGTCCTCAACATCAGCGCGAAGCTTAGCAGTATCGACGCCAAGATGGAGGACGAGGATGTGGCGATCTGCTTGCTGCGCAGTCTGCCCAAGAGCTACGAGAACGTCGTACTCAACATGGAGATGAGAAATGCAGAGCTGCGGACGCAAGATGTAGTGAAGGTGCTCACGAATGAGCATATCAAGCGACAAGGCGAGAAGACTGCGGCGGTGAAAATCGAGGAAGCAGCAAAGGCCTTCAACGCCGAGCGTCAAACTCGCCGGTGTGACTACTGCGGAAAATTGGGGCACCTGATCGACAAGTGCTGGACCAAGCAGAAAGAAGAAAATCGAGGAGCACGACGCGGCCGAGGTGGTCGCGGTGCCAGCAACGTTGAGTGGTGCGACGACGATGACGACTACATCGCGTTTGCAGTCTCCATGTCGACAGCGTGTGGAGTGTCGTCGGGCAAGAAGTTTCAAGGCTCATGGGCGATCGACAGTGGTGCAACCCACCACATTTGGCAACGACAAGTCCAAGTTCATCGACATCAACTTGCGCGACGAAGGCGAACTCACAGTTGCCAACGGTCAAACGGCCAAGATTTTGGGAGTTGGTACCGTTGTGCAACAAGTGATTCTGCCCAACCGGAGTGTGCGCGACGTCCGAATCGAAGATGCTCTCTACGTGCCGAGTATGAACAAGAACCTGCTATCTGTGCCTCAGATCAACCGAGGTGGAGCCTTCAAGGTGGTGTTTGACGGCTCCGAGATGCACATTGCGCGCAAGTCGTCGAAGAAGATCGTTGCTTCCGCAGACCTGATCGACGGACTCTACTGGCTACGAGTACCCAAGGGTTCTGCCAATTCGACGACTACGGTCTCGATCAACAGTGTCGATCTTCATGCGCGGATGGGTCATGCTCCGAACGACGTGCTACGGAAGATGGTTTCGAGCGGCATGGTGACGGGCGCGAAAATGCCGACCTCGTCCAAGAACTCAAGCGGATGCCGCGGGTGTCAACAAGGGAAGATGGTCCAAAAACCCTTTCCGAGTAACCCGGACAAGCCCAAGTACAAGCCATTCGAGTTCCTGCACTTCGACCTTTGTGGCCCCATGGAGAAAGAGTCGCTTGGTGGCAGCAAGTATCTACTGCTGATCACTGACGAAGCCAGCGGCTGCATGACGGGATTCTGTTTGCGCGCCAAGTCGGAGAGTGAAGACTGTCTGCGCAAGTTCATCGCTAAAGTGGAGCGCCAATTCGATACCAGGGTCAAGTTCGTGCGTCATGACGGTGCCAAGGAGTTCGCGACCAACTCGCTCAAGGCCTTTTACGACAATCATGGCATTGAAGTCCAGCCGACGGTTCGATATGCGCATCAGACGAATGCTACTGCGGAACGCGCCAACCGGACGATTGTGACTATCGGGCGCAGCATGCTTCACTTCGCACGTTTGGACAAGACGTTTTGGGCGGAAGCGGCGATGACGGCAATTTACATCAAGAATCGACTGCCGTCACCCAAGGTCCCAGGAAGACGCCGTTTGAGATTGTGTACAAGAGGAAGCCCAACGTGAAGCACATGCGCGTTTTCAGGTGCAAGGCCTACGTCCTGACGCCGAAGGAGAAGCGACTCAAGTGGGACCCCAAGGCTCGTGAAGGAATTTTCATGGGCTATGAAGAGCGTTCGAAGGCGTATCGCGTTTATGACATCGAGGCGGGCCAGGTAGTGATTTCTCGCGATGTCACTTTCGACGAATCGACCTTCGACGACGCCAATGTTGTTGTGGATGATGATGAAGATGTCGAAGATGCTGCGGATATCCTTGAAGACCTCGAGATTTCGAACGACCATGGAACGCGTGAATTCAAGCAGGCGGGGAAACGCAAGGCTCGTTCTAATGCTGAGGATCGTGAACATGTTCGTCGACCGCGTCGCAGCGCTGGATTAGAAGAAGCAAGCGCTACGGACTCTGACCATCAAGAAGCCAAATCTGAAGACAATGATGATGATGACTCGACTCAGCCGATGTACTGGCGTGCGAGTGCCAATGCAGTGGAGACGAGTGACAGCGCCGAGCCGAAGACGTTCCAAGATGCTGTGAGCGGCGAAGACCAAGTCCACTGGCGGAAGGCGATCCGAGCAGAACTCAAGTCGATGCGACTTCGTGGAGTGTTTCGTGGCGCCAAATTACCGAACAACCAACGCGCGGTCGGAACCAAGTGGGTGTTCAAGATCAAGCGTAAAGCCGACGGGTCCATCGAGAAGTACAAGGCTCGACTCGTCGCGAAAGGATTTGTGCAGAAGTATGGCATCGACTACACCGAGACGTTTTCGCCGGTGGTCAAGTACGTCACGCTGCGAATGATCATCGCTGTGGCCAAGTTCTTCAATTGGCCTCTCGACCAACTTGATGTTGTCACGGCGTTCCTGTACGGCTTGATGAAGGAGAAGGTGTTCTGCAGTGTTCCAGAAGGCGTGGAACTTGATGACGGCTACGACTGCGTGGAACTGCTCAAGGCGATCTACGGTCTCAAGCAAGCTTCTCGAGTGTGGAATGAGACTTTTGACGAGTATGTGCGCTCCATCGGATTTCGCGTTTCGAGCTACGATCCGTGCCTCTACATCAAGATTGTCGATGGTGACTGCGTTCTGATGCTGGTGTACGTCGACGATGTTTTGGTGACCGGAAGCTCTTCGACGATCATTGCTGAAGTCAAGAAACAGCTCAAGGCACGATTCGAGATGACCGACAGCGGCAAATGTTCCTTCATTCTGGGGATTGAGGTGGTCGACAATGCGGATGGCAGTGTCACGTTGAGTCAAGCTCGCTACATCAACGACATCCTGGAGCGCTTTGGCATGCAGAACTGCAAACCTGCTGCCAGTCCAGTTGACCTCAGCATGAAGCTCGTTGCCAGTGACGTCTCGACCAAGTTGGATGCGCCGTTCCGCGAAGCTGTCGGTGCTCTCATGCACTTGATGACGTCGACTCGCCCGGACATTGCTTTTGCAGTTGGTTACGTTTCGCGCTTCATGGAGAACCCTCAAGTCGAGCACTGGATTGCAGTCAAGCGCATCTTCCGTTACCTTCAGGGCACCAAGTCGCATGGACTCCGTTTTTCGCCGACCAAGGGAATCGACTTTCGTGGCTATTCGGATGCAGACTGGGCTGGTGACCACAGTGACCGCAAGTCGACTTCGGGCTACCTGTTTCAAGTTCTTGGCGGACCTGTGTCGTGGGGATCCAAGAAACAATCGAGTGTGTCTCTTTCCACGAGTGAAGCCGAGTATATTGCGCTCAGTCTGGCAATCCAAGAAGGCAAGTGGGTGCACAAGCTTCTGTGTGAGATCCTCGACGCTGCAGGCGAAGACATCCCGGATCTGAAGATTTTCGAAGACAATCAGTCGTGCATCAAGATGACGAAGAACCCTGTGAACCATGGCCGCGCGAAGCACATCGACATCAAGTACCACCACATCCGTGATGAAGTCAAGCGCGGTGAAGTGATCGTCGAGTACTGCGAGACCACGACCATGCTGGCCGACATCTTGACCAAGGGACTCGGCGGACCTCGTCACAAGGACTTAACGACGGCTCTTGGCGTTCAAGCGTGTTCGCATTGAGAGGGGCTGTTGCAGGTGATCCAATACGATCCCGCAATGATTACGGTAAGATGTTTACGCCACCGATGATTAGACGAGTAGGATGATTGGACGAGTACAGAATGTTGGTGATTGGATGCACCAAATGATTGGATGCAGACCAGGTAGAGAAAACAGTGTAAGCTCATATCAATCAATCACTTCTGAATTTCCATTCTACCCCTCAAGTGACTTCCCTCGCCTCGGCCTCCTCGCCCCAAGCTTCGGCAGTCCTCCCCTCGCAAGACAACCTCTACCACGACCTTCTTCAGGTTATGAGCCCAAGTACCATGTCATCTGTCCAAGATACCAAGATCTCCATCGACAAGTTCAACGGCGAGAACTACGCCACGTGGAACCGTTACATGCGTGGCGTGTTCCTGACCAAGTCGGTGTGGAATGTGGTGAACCGCGAGACGACGCCTACGTTCACGGACTCCAGGGCCAAGGACGAGTATGTCAAGTCGAGCAACGTCGCCTTCGGTCTGATGCTCCTCCACATGGACGCGGACTACCATCATGTTGTCGACGACTACGAGGAAGCCTGGGTCGCGTGGGCGCGCTTGCGTACCCTTTACGGTGGATCGCAGAAGGCTGGACGGATATATCTCAAGCGTCAGCTCTTCAGCATGGAGATGGCAGAAGGCGGAAACATCCTTCACCATTGCAACGAAGTCCTCAACATCAGCGCGAAGCTTAGCAGTATCGACGCCAAGATGGAGGACGAGGATGTGGCGATCTGCTTGCTGCGCAGTCTGCCCAAGAGCTACGAGAACGTCGTACTCAACATGGAGATGAGAAATGCAGAGCTGCGGACGCAAGATGTAGTGAAGGTGCTCACGAATGAGCATATCAAGCGACAAGGCGAGAAGACTGCGGCGGTGAAAATCGAGGAAGCAGCAAAGGCCTTCAACGCCGAGCGTCAAACTCGCCGGTGTGACTACTGCGGAAAATTGGGGCACCTGATCGACAAGTGCTGGACCAAGCAGAAAGAAGAAAATCGAGGAGCACGACGCGGCCGAGGTGGTCGCGGTGCCAGCAACGTTGAGTGGTGCGACGACGATGACGACTACATCGCGTTTGCAGTCTCCATGTCGACAGCGTGTGGAGTGTCGTCGGGCAAGAAGTTTCAAGGCTCATGGGCGATCGACAGTGGTGCAACCCACCACATTTGCAACGACAAGTCCAAGTTCATCGACATCAACTTGCGCGACGAAGGCGAACTCACAGTTGCCAACGGTCAAACGGCCAAGATTTTGGGAGTTGGTACCGTTGTGCAACAAGTGATTCTGCCCAACCGGAGTGTGCGCGACGTCCGAATCGAAGATGCTCTCTACGTGCCGAGTATGAACAAGAACCTGCTATCTGTGCCTCAGATCAACCGAGGTGGAGCCTTCAAGGTGGTGTTTGACGGCTCCGAGATGCACATTGCGCGCAAGTCGTCGAAGAAGATCGTTGCTTCCGCAGACCTGATCGACGGACTCTACTGGCTACGAGTACCCAAGGGTTCTGCCAATTCGACGACTACGGTCTCGATCAACAGTGTCGATCTTCATGCGCGGATGGGTCATGCTCCGAACGACGTGCTACGGAAGATGGTTTCGAGCGGCATGGTGACGGGCGCGAAAATGCCGACCTCGTCCAAGAACTCAAGCGGATGCCGCGGGTGTCAACAAGGGAAGATGGTCCAAAAACCCTTTCCGAGTAACCCGGACAAGCCCAAGTACAAGCCATTCGAGTTCCTGCACTTCGACCTTTGTGGCCCCATGGAGAAAGAGTCGCTTGGTGGCAGCAAGTATCTACTGCTGATCACTGACGAAGCCAGCGGCTGCATGACGGGATTCTGTTTGCGCGCCAAGTCGGAGAGTGAAGACTGTCTGCGCAAGTTCATCGCTAAAGTGGAGCGCCAATTCGATACCAGGGTCAAGTTCGTGCGTCATGACGGTGCCAAGGAGTTCGCGACCAACTCGCTCAAGGCCTTTTACGACAATCATGGCATTGAAGTCCAGCCGACGGTTCGATATGCGCATCAGACGAATGCTACTGCGGAACGCGCCAACCGGACGATTGTGACTATCGGGCGCAGCATGCTTCACTTCGCACGTTTGGACAAGACGTTTTGGGCGGAAGCGGCGATGACGGCAATTTACATCAAGAATCGACTGCCGTCACCCAAGGTCCCAGGGAAGACGCCGTTTGAGATTGTGTACAAGAGGAAGCCCAACGTGAAGCACATGCGCGTTTTCAGGTGCAAGGCCTACGTCCTGACGCCGAAGGAGAAGCGACTCAAGTGGGACCCCAAGGCTCGTGAAGGAATTTTCATGGGCTATGAAGAGCGTTCGAAGGCGTATCGCGTTTATGACATCGAGGCGGGCCAGGTAGTGATTTCTCGCGATGTCACTTTCGACGAATCGACCTTCGACGACGCCAATGTTGTTGTGGATGATGATGAAGATGTCGAAGATGCTGCGGATATCCTTGAAGACCTCGAGATTTCGAACGACCATGGAACGCGTGAATTCAAGCAGGCGGGGAAACGCAAGGCTCGTTCTAATGCTGAGGATCGTGAACATGTTCGTCGACCGCGTCGCAGCGCTGGATTAGAAGAAGCAAGCGCTACGGACTCTGACCATCAAGAAGCCAAATCTGAAGACAATGATGATGATGACTCGACTCAGCCGATGTACTGGCGTGCGAGTGCCAATGCAGTGGAGACGAGTGACAGCGCCGAGCCGAAGACGTTCCAAGATGCTGTGAGCGGCGAAGACCAAGTCCACTGGCGGAAGGCGATCCGAGCAGAACTCAAGTCGATGCGACTTCGTGGAGTGTTTCGTGGCGCCAAATTACCGAACAACCAACGCGCGGTCGGAACCAAGTGGGTGTTCAAGATCAAGCGTAAAGCCGACGGGTCCATCGAGAAGTACAAGGCTCGACTCGTCGCGAAAGGATTTGTGCAGAAGTATGGCATCGACTACACCGAGACGTTTTCGCCGGTGGTCAAGTACGTCACGCTGCGAATGATCATCGCTGTGGCCAAGTTCTTCAATTGGCCTCTCGACCAACTTGATGTTGTCACGGCGTTCCTGTACGGCTTGATGAAGGAGAAGGTGTTCTGCAGTGTTCCAGAAGGCGTGGAACTTGATGACGGCTACGACTGCGTGGAACTGCTCAAGGCGATCTACGGTCTCAAGCAAGCTTCTCGAGTGTGGAATGAGACTTTTGACGAGTATGTGCGCTCCATCGGATTTCGCGTTTCGAGCTACGATCCGTGCCTCTACATCAAGATTGTCGATGGTGACTGCGTTCTGATGCTGGTGTACGTCGACGATGTTTTGGTGACCGGAAGCTCTTCGACGATCATTGCTGAAGTCAAGAAACAGCTCAAGGCACGATTCGAGATGACCGACAGCGGCAAATGTTCCTTCATTCTGGGGATTGAGGTGGTCGACAATGCGGATGGCAGTGTCACGTTGAGTCAAGCTCGCTACATCAACGACATCCTGGAGCGCTTTGGCATGCAGAACTGCAAACCTGCTGCCAGTCCAGTTGACCTCAGCATGAAGCTCGTTGCCAGTGACGTCTCGACCAAGTTGGATGCGCCGTTCCGCGAAGCTGTCGGTGCTCTCATGCACTTGATGACGTCGACTCGCCCGGACATTGCTTTTGCAGTTGGTTACGTTTCGCGCTTCATGGAGAACCCTCAAGTCGAGCACTGGATTGCAGTCAAGCGCATCTTCCGTTACCTTCAGGGCACCAAGTCGCATGGACTCCGTTTTTCGCCGACCAAGGGAATCGACTTTCGTGGCTATTCGGATGCAGACTGGGCTGGTGACCACAGTGACCGCAAGTCGACTTCGGGCTACCTGTTTCAAGTTCTTGGCGGACCTGTGTCGTGGGGATCCAAGAAACAATCAAGTGTGTCTCTTTCCACGAGTGAAGCCGAGTATATTGCGCTCAGTCTGGCAATCCAAGAAGGCAAGTGGGTGCACAAGCTTCTGTGTGAGATCCTCGACGCTGCAGGCGAAGACATCCCGGATCTGAAGATTTTCGAAGACAATCAGTCGTGCATCAAGATGACGAAGAACCCTGTGAACCATGGCCGCGCGAAGCACATCGACATCAAGTACCACCACATCCGTGATGAAGTCAAGCGCGGTGAAGTGATCGTCGAGTACTGCGAGACCACGACCATGCTGGCCGACATCTTGACCAAGGGACTCGGCGGACCTCGTCACAAGGACTTAACGACGGCTCTTGGCGTTCAAGCGTGTTCGCATTGAGAGGGGCTGTTGCAGGTGATCCAATACGATCCCGCAATGATTACGGTAAGATGTTTACGCCACCGATGATTAGACGAGTAGGATGATTGGACGAGTACAGAATGTTGGTGATTGGATGCACCAAATGATTGGATGCAGACCAGGTAGAGAAAACAGTGTAAGCTCATATCAATCAATCACTTCTGAATTTCCATTCTACCCCTCAAGTGACTTCCCTCGCCTCGGCCTCCTCGCCCCAAGCTTCGGCAGTCCTCCCCTCGCAAGACAACCTCTACCACGACCTTCTTCAGGGCGAACCACCATTCGTGGTGAGTCGCCAGGCAACATTCAAGCCACCTACCCGTTTCAAGTGATCGCCATGGATCACATACCCTCGCTACCAAGATCCGAGAAAGGGAACACCTTGCACAGACAAGGCAAAAAAGTCAGGCGCTCGGCATACTCGTCCCAATCGCGCTAGTCGGAAACCTGGACATACATCTTGATCGCTCGAGTAATCGTCTGCACCATTCGCTCAGCCGTACCATTTGACTGCGGTCGGTAAGCTATAGTGGCTCTCTGGCGCTAGCCTAGGATCCGGTTGAAACCACGAAAAAAATCGGACATTAGGCTGGGTTCTCGGTCGTGTCGGATCACCTGGCTGACGCCAAACCGACGAAATACACAGATCTTATAGGATACCGCAATGGCCTAGGCCGTTCGCGAGTTATTAGCATTGACGATCACAACCAGTGAAGAGATCCACCCATACCAGAAGTTCCAGACTAGAGGCGACACGCTATTCTACCTCGCACATGGCTGGGATCCCAAGACGACTCTGGAAGCAACGCTCTCCGTGGGGAATACCGGACGTCGTGATACAGATCTGGAGATATTGGATCCACCGTCACTATCAGCTGGCTAAAGCTGGGACTACTTGGTTCTTGTATAGAACCGAAGGCCACACTGTTTCTCTGTGAAAATGGAGCAAGAAGCGTACGCTCACTTGACTCCGACTCAGCGGGACACGCTTAACAAGCTTACGTCCTTGCTGGGCCCAGAAGGTATGGCGTATCTTGCGTCTAAAAGGCCAGAGGCCGTCAACGCGCGCCTGGAGGCATTTGCCTCGTACGAGAACGCTCTCATCGAGCACATTCAGCGGAATGTAAAAGGGACCACCCCTGCTCCGAGAGCTGAGCCCGTCACGCTCAGCGTGAAGACCTTCCACGGGAATGAGGGGGAAAACCTCCTGTTGTGGACCCGAGAGGTCGAAATGGCCATGGGGGCCGCCATGCTCCAGTTGGAGGGGCAACGCGTGGCGTTCGCCTTCTCTAAGCTCGAAGGGCGAGCACGAGAATGGGCCTTGACGTCGGGGACGTCGGTACAGACCTGGCCAAAAGGATAGGACACCCCATAAATTTTAGGTTTTCTCAGCCAATCCGCGGTCTTTCTTATCACCAATTGCACCAATAAAAGCGTATTTTGTGCTGATCGGGCCTATCAAATTTGAGCTTCATCGGAGAAAAATTGAGTGACTTTCAATACAACAGTCCGATTTGGTGCCTGGTCAAAAGGATAAGACACTTTTATATACTTGAGTTTTGTATGGGAGGAGGAGTGATAACAGTGCAGACTTCGCTCAAATTCAGCTTCCTCCTACAGCACTTGGAGTTGTCTCGCTCAAAATAGCCCGAAAGCAGCAGCTAACGAAGTCCGAGAAAGGATAACAGCGCTATCAAGTCAAGGATGCAGTGTGAATCAAATTGCAGAGTCTCTAAAGCGCTCAAGGACTGTAGTAACAAACGTTTTAAAAGATCCGGGTAGTTATGGCTAGCGAGGTCGCCCTAGTAAGCTCACTGGTCGCAACTGCCGTAGTATTGCTCGCGCGACGCGGCAGGGGGCGCTAAGCTCATCAAAGCTCGCAGAACAGCAGAAGCTTGGCGTCTCCAGTCGCACAGTGGAGCTGTTTAAGTACGTCAAGATAACAAGGTGCCTAAGCTCACAGAGACTCGCATGAAGGCACGAATCAAGTGGCGTCTCATGACTGGGGTGAACAAAACTGGAGGAAAACAGTTTTTCTGATGAAAAGGAATGGAATTTAGATGGACCTGACGTCCTTAAATGCTACTGGCGCTACCTTGAGGACGAGCCGAAGGTGAGGTTCAGCCGTTTGCAGGTGCGGCTAGTAGTTCAACTTCAACTCAAGCTATACAAAACTCAAGTATAAAAAAGTGTCTTATCCTTTTGACCAGGCACCAAATCGGACTGTTGTATTGAAAGTCACTCAATTTTTCTCCGATGAAGCTCAAATTTGATAGGCCCGATCAGCACGAAATACGCTTTTATTGGTGCAATTGGTGATAAGAAAGACCGCGGATTGGCTGAGAAAACCTAAAATTTATGGGGTGTCCTATCCTTTTGGCCAGGTCTGTAGAAACGGCCTTCCCCACTTGGGGTGCAACAACTCAACTACAATTAAATAGAGCTAAAGGCCAAGCTCACGCAAGTGTTTGCTCCGCCTAACCAGGCGTATCGCGTGCGGTCACGCTTCCTTGCTTGCCGACAGGGCAAGAAGGATCTGGTGGACTATGTCCAAGAGCTGCGCACGCTCATGGCTGCCGATCCTCTACCTGAGGTGGTCACCGTGACCATCTTCATGGAAGGTTTGCGAGCTGGCGTGGCCAGGACGGAGGCGTTCCGTCAGAATCCTCGCAGCTTCGAGGACGCTGTCAGCGTGGCATTGAATGCTGAACACAACTTTAAGTTGTCGAGGGTCGGTGCTAACAGCACAGGGTCCGGGGGACCCGAGCCCATGGATCTCAGCTATGCTGAAGATGAAGTAGCCGAGCTACGAGCTGCGGTGCAGCGTATGAGCACCCGCCGGTGCTACACGTGTGGTAGTCCCACACATCTGAGGCCCAACTTCCCTCTGCGCAAAGAGCGCGCCGGCCAGAATGGCCGCAACCCTGCCGCGGGTCCCGCTTTGGGCTCTGCCCAGGGAAACGACGGCTCCCAGTAGACGCGGGGCGGTCTACTGGGGAAGAACTGGGTTCTGCAGTGCGTGAGAGGCACTGGGGCTCAGCCCCGAAGAGCTCCGTGCTCTTGAACACGGAACGTGTGAGCAAGCAGGGCTTGCTGGTCGTCCATGTGGACGTGAAGGGCTTCGAGAAGCCGTGGACCGTGTTGATCGATTCGGGGGCGTCTGGCAACTACGTCAGACGCTTCACCGTTGAGGGTAGTCAGCAATATGCTGAGGCGCTTCGAGCGCGAAGAGGTGACACCGTCACTGTCCGTCTAGCGACGGGCGTCCGTGTCACGGTAGCCAAGGTCCTCATGGACCTGAGGCTGAAGTTCTTGGACTTCGACAGCGTAGAACGCTGCTTGGTCCTGGACCTGGATTCGAGGTACGACCTCATCCTTGGTATGGCGTGGCTGGAGCGCCACGAGCCATGGATCGATTGGAGGTCGAAGACCTTAGGTGCTACGCACTTCTCTCCTAGTGGAGCTGTGGTGAAGCGGACGAAAATTTTTCCCGGAGAGGCGATGTCAGCCACGAACCCGAATAGAGTCGGAACGAGCGACAGGGGGGACCTGTGATCGCCAGATCTGGGTCGAATCAGACGAAGGCACGATGGGTCCCGCCGGGAACAGGCAATGGAGACACCGGCGAAGAAGCAGGTGGAGCGGTGTTCGTGGGTGATCCGAATCCTGCCGTGGTGTTCGTGGGTGATCCGAATCCTGCCGGAGGAAGAATGGGGAAATCAAGGATGTTCTCGCGCGATCAACGATGACGGGTCCCCAAGTGAGCATGATCAGCTTACCCTGGCGCCCCGAAGCCTCTAACAGCACGATCCAACTTCCCCGGGCGGCGACGAAGCGAGATCACGCAAGATCGCGCAATGATCCTCTCCCGTATAAGTACGAGATCAGCTCCGGATCAAGGTCAACCCCAGGCGCGGCGCAGACTCTTCTTGTGGCCTGATCCGGATTCTATGAAGGATCACCAAGCGGGATCAGGCAGTGATCAAGTCCCGATTAAGTACGAGATCAAGCTCCGGTTAAGTGCGAGATCAAGTCCCGATTAAGTACGAGATCAAGCTCCGGTTAAGTGCGAGATCAAGCTTCGGTTAAGTGCGAGATCAAGCTTCGGTTAAGTACGAGATCAAGCTTCGGCTAAGTACGGAATCGGCTCAAGATCAGGGTTAGGGGTACCAAGCTAGGGATCAGCTATGTAGCCAGTGTCATGTGATCGTAGGATAGTAAATCAGGATGGGATTAGTAGGCATAGGAATAACCATAAACAGAATCGAATTTGCCCTGAACCACTCAAGTGTCTTCGCTACGCTTGGAACCGGGAACTACATTGGCCCTACAAGCGTCAGGAAGGTAAGGATACGTGACCTAGTATAGCGGTTAAGTCTGGATAATATATTGGCCAGCTTTGCCCTATCTAGTGAACTATCCTTTAAGTGCATACATCGGATCGGAAGGAATTGGTTGTTTAGCCTAAGGATCCCGTCGAATCTCGCCCCCTCAAGACCCCCGCTATCGGAAGCGGAAAACAACGGAAAGGAAGGGACCGAATCCCGAACATTGGACTATTGGAAGACCTGGATCAAGAACCAGGCACCCGGATCAAGGCTCGAGAACTCGCCTACGACCGGGATCAAGTACCCCGAGGTGGAGTGAAGAACTTCCACGCCGCCTCAAACCCCTGCGTCACCCAAGACCTTCTTCTCGTCCCAAGACATCTTCAGAAGTTACCTGGAAGAGCGTAACCCGCCTACCGACGGTACACAAGGTGAACACTACACGCAACAAGATCACGGATCCTCGGGGGACCCCCTCCGTTAGTCGGTGTCTGGGCGCAAGTGGCGGTCGCGATCGGCCTCAACCGGATTTTGGCCAGATCCGCTCCACCACAATGGTGCGCGTGCCCGGATTCGAACCGAGGATTTTTTTTATCACCGTGAGTCCCAAGAAGATGTCAAGATTAAAGAAGAACAAGGGGAAGAAGTGCCTACGAAGGTTGGATCAACGGAGGCACTGCTTAAAACGGAAAGATCCACAGATCAGCAGAGTTCTGGGAGGATCTCTACTGACAGACACGAGGCAGACCTGGATCGCAATCCAGATCTCGAAGAAAAACCTCGAATTCCTCCCAAGGCCCCGTCGAGGGCCATTGCGGATCTCGATGAGAATCGAGATCCGCACACGAGCGATAAGGAATCAGCAAAGCTGAAACCTAATCTGCTCACCAAGTCCACTGGTGCCTCAAGATCGACTAAGAAAAAGAAGATCAAGAGCACCCGGACGAAATTGAAGGCTCCAGACTCAGAGCCAGAGGATGTGATCAACCCAGGATCAACGATCACCAAGGACGCGATCGAACAGGCCTACTACAGGAAGAGACTAAGCGAGACCTTGCTTAATGATCCTGTTCTTACGATCATACAAGTCCGCCAGATCGGTAACCTCACCGGCCCAGTGTCGAAGCCCCGGATTAGCTCTGACCGCCTGAACGCGGTGAAGATCCTACTTGATCTGCTCCAAGAAGCTGGTTTGGTGGCTGGAGAGTTCGACCCAAACTCTCTATTTGACTTGGAACTGCAAGCGATTCAATCTGCGACCCATGATCTATTCGACTCCCTCAAGATCTTGGTCGGCGAGCGCCTACTGACGCCCGACCCAGGCTATCAGACTGGGTCGTCATGCTACGCGTCAGCGACCTCGGAACCAGACTCAGATAGCCCGAGAGGGTTGCAACGCATGTCGTTAGGGCCCTCCGGCGCCAAGTTCCTGAAATCGCGTGTGAAGAAACAGGATACGCGATCGGTGGCCGCAAAGCTGGAGGTCAAGATGCCCGATCAGCAAGAAAATCGCCGGATCCGGACGGACCAGACTGCGCCGACGACTAATTCCACTGGATCGAGCAACAAGTTGGACGATTACTTTCAAATGGCGATGGATCGTTTCTTGAAAGAACGGAATCTCGCAACACCCCGATCGCCGATCAAAGGGGAGTTGGATGTTGAAATGGAGTCCGTCACGGCCTCGGATCCGGATGCATGGGAATACGATCCGGACGATATGGGCATACCAAGTTCTGGTGGACAGATGTCGAGCCGAGCAGTGATCGCATCCGCGGCAATCGGTCAAGGAGGATCGTCGATGATCCAGCGGGTCCGGATCTCAGCGATCTCGGATCTGAAAGATTTTGCGGGTAAAGATCTGGACGAAGATCGCGCTCGGGCCTGGATCAGTAAAGTCAAGTCAGCATTTCAGCGCGATCAGGCTACGGAAGAAGAGAAATGCCTCACATTTGCAGATCTGATGGTGGGACCGGCAAAGAACTGGTACAGGCAGCTCAGTCGAACGACGAAAACCAAGTGGGCAGATCTGTTGGACAGTTTCCAGACCCAGTATTGTGGGTTGGGTATGTCGGTCGCGTGGCAATACTATCACGCTCGCAAGCGATCGGAGGAGACTCCCTTGACTATCTCTACCGGCTCAACGTGGCGGCTTTACGTGCTAGACTGAAGATCAGGATGTGAGCCCTAAGGCCCGCCGGGAACATGTAGATCACTATATCGAGACATTGGGAGATCCGGAGTTAGCTGATCGGCTGACCCTACTCCGGCTGAATGACGTCGATGAACTTGAGGAAGTACTTCGTGCCCGGGAACGGGCGAAAAGCAGACAGCGTAAATCTGCGTTCGGATCGAAGTACAGACAAAGGCACCGGCCAGTGCCCCGGCGGCACCCACCCGGGCGGTGGTACGGGCGATCCAAACCCAGGATCCGAGCTCGGAATCGGAGGAAATATCCGGATCGGACGGGTCCGATTCTGAAGGCGATCTCCGGAGAATATATCTTGCTGCGTCGGAAGACAAGCAGATCGGCACTGGGGGCGTCCCCCACCAACAGGATCAGTCGCGATCGCAGGTGAACACGCAAGATCGAGGCCGGATCGCGGATCGCAGGGGTACGTCGGACCACGATCGAGGTCGCTGTTCACACTGTGGATCGCGGAAGCATACGGATCTGGACTGCTGGAGACGTCTAACCTGCGAAAAGTGCGGGAAGAGAGGTCACCCAACAGATCGCTGTCTGTATACCTGCCGTGGTTGTGGGGAGATCCATGAAGCTGGAGAATGCCCCATGGAAGAATTCTACAACCAGATCCGCAAGTGGTACGACCCGACCCGACATGCCGGATTGTTCCCCGAGAAGGTGGAAAAGATGTTAAACTAGGACGCTCGCCGGTTTGGAAACCGGTACGAGCCGAGCGTTCTGAGTACTGCATCTATGCATATGTGAACAAGAAATCGAGAGATCAAGATAGGGAGAATTCGGATCTGCGCGGTAATACATGTAAGTTGCATTCGTATACTGCTAAGATCGCGAGTCTTCCCCGGATCGATGAGTTCTCGCGATCTGGTGCGGAAGTGGCTTTGGATCTCAAGGAAGGAGAATCCAGGGGGTATTGGAAATACCACGCACCAGGAAAATGGTTCCGCCAAGCCAAGATCTCAGGCAAGATCAATCAGGAAAGAGCGATCTTGCTCCTGGACACTGGCGCCGAGGTATCCATCTTGGATACCACCTTTGCTCGTAAGGTTGGGTGCCACTTTGACACTAGTCAGAGACAGGACTGTGTTGGGATCGGCGATAATGTGTACACAACCGAGGGAAGAACGAGGATCAAGATCACACTTGCGGGATATTTGGTCTACTTTTTCGATATTTGGATCGGAGATCTATCCGGACAAGATGCGATCCTGGGTATGGATTTCATGATCCCGGCTGGGGTCCGGATGGATCTGGCAGAGGGATCGATGTGCTTACCTAATGAAGTGGGGATACCACTTAGTGGTCGCAAAAGATTATACGGGGAGAAGGTGAGATCAGTGAAATTGGAGGAAGATCTACATATCCCAGTTGGGGGATCTGAAGAGACCGCATCGAGAGTGAAATTATCGGCGACGGAGAAATTATGGGTGACCAGAGGCGACCGATGGGTACCCACCGTGGTAAATGGACCCGGCCGAACTCGGTACTTAGCGATCACGAATTTGAGCGAGAAGATTTTACGACTGGATCACAGATTACATGTCGGGATGGTACTTGATCAAGAAAAAGTTCCTCGCTACCCCGGGTTTGTGTCGGTCGGGTCCCGGCGTTACATGGAGTGGCAGAATCTAGCTCTAGAAGCGACAGTGGACGCAAGACCGGAACCTCAGGAAACCGTAAAGATCCCCTTACCGTCGGTCGAACGGCCGACCTACGTTACGCCGCGATCTATACTCCGTCGAGGTGGGGCAATCAAGACCGATCCTGACCCTGCACCAATATCGACATTGGAACCGCGATCACCGACCGATACGGCCGAAGTCAAGGTCGCATTCATCGATCCCCAACCGGATCCCATGGATACCCCACCGATCACGATCAGTTCCGACAAGACCCTGAGTGGCGAAGCTGGGGGCGGTGAGACTGAGACGAATGGTGAGACTGAGACGAATGAGAGCTTGCCAGATCAGGCCCCAGGTCGGACAGATCGGACATGTGAAAAGGAAATCGAGGTAAAAACAGAAAAACCAGATTTTCAAATCGAGATCCAGCATGTATCCGACGCCGATGCCGTCCCCATGGTTAAAGACACCCCGATCTTGACAGCCAAGGACGATAGGCTGCGCGATCAATCAACGGATGAACCCGATCCGACATCTCCGGAAGGAATCGAGAACGCCGATCAGACCCACTTACACGAAAGTGGCGATTTTTCGGCCGAAGATCTAGCCGATAATCTCGCAGTAGTACCAGAAATCCAGATCTCCACCACTGAAGAAGTCAAGATCGAAGATCTGCAAGTAGGAAATCCGGGATCGGCTACCCCGGAGG
The DNA here is from genome assembly GCA_018806915.1 of Phytophthora colocasiae. NCBI lineage: Eukaryota > Oomycota > Peronosporomycetes > Peronosporales > Peronosporaceae > Phytophthora > Phytophthora colocasiae. Next base: position 3,753,227 of record JAGKQI010000098.1, read on the forward strand.
AGATCGAGAAACTTCGACAGATTATTTGGAAGAAGCGACATCTCCTGATCGGAAAGGGAAACGCACTTCCTCCAGCGGCCAAGGGTGTTATATGCGATATCGACGTGGGTGATGCAAAACCGATCGCACAACGAGTCCGAAAGGTGGCGCCACAGTTCCGCGAGAAAGTATCGGATCTCATCAAAGGCCTCCTAGCTGCCAAGATTATCCGGCCATCGACCTCGCCATGGGCATCGCCGATCGTGGTGATCATCAAGAAGAACGGTGTAGACATCCGACTATGTATCGATTATCGGCTGGTGAACGGTCTCACGAGGCTGATGATCTACCCAATGCCTCTGATCAATGACCTGTTAGAAGATCTTGACAAGGTTCTGTGGTACTGCTCATTAGACATGGCGAGTGGATTCTGGGTCGTATCAATGACCGATCGAGCTCGCGCGATCTCAGCTTTCATCACCCCGTTCGGCCTCTTCGAGTGGAATCGCATGCCGTTCGGGCTGAAGAACGCCCCTCAGATCTATCAACGTCTTGTGGACAACGCCCTATATGGATTTTTGAAGATCTCCCAGTCAGGGAATACGGAAGACTCCGCAGATGTGTTTGAATCAGGGATCCCGGAAGATCCTGGTCGCCCGTCGGTTCTAGGACGGAGATCATACATCGACGATATCTTGATCACGGCTGGATCATGGGATCAAATGTGCGATCGGGTGGAAGACCTATTGGAGGCCTGTGATAAATGGAATCTCTCGATCAGTGTGGCGAAGAGCTTCTGGGGCATGGATAAGGTGGAATATCTCGGACACAAAGTGTCGATCGACGGATTGGAGGCAAACCCGAAAGACCTGAAGTCTCTGACGGATCTGCCATTCCTGGGTCGCTCCGATCCATGCAATCGTTCCTGGGAAGTTTGAATTACTATAGTCGGTTCATCGAGGATTACGCGATCTATGCATCGGTCCTATATGAACTACGTGAAGTGGAGTTCGCAGAACTGAAGAAGCGACCAGATCTTCGAAAGATCATGGATAGTACGGACCCGATCAATCGAGATCCCGTTGCGCTTAAGTCGAATCAGGATGGATCACCCGACACCTTGACTCAAAGGGGAATAGTACGCCGGATCTTAACTTGGGGCGACGCCTCCCCCCTGTTCAAGCAAGGTCGGAGCCAATCTGGCCCAAAGAGCTGGCGACGAAAGGTGGGGTAGAGCATACAGGGCGTTTACAGCCTTGAAAACCAAGATCGCGTCGACCCCGATCCTCCGTCACTTCGACATGACAAAGTTACCCGTGGTGATCGTGTATGCCAGTGACTGGGCGATCTCCGCCGCATTAATGCAGGAACACGACCAGATCTACCACCCGGTCGCATTTGCCAGTCGAACCTTGAAGACGAACGAGTTAAACTATAATGTTGCCGAAAAGGAGGTGTTGGCTCTACTTCGGATCCTGGATCTACACTACACCCTGTTGGTGGGACGTCGGATCAAGGTCCTAACCAGACACTCCACGCTTGCCTGGCTGTTCAAGTCTGCCGGCCTTCAAGGGCGTCTGGGACAATGGTCTGCTCTCCTGTCCCCATGGACACTCGAGATCACGAAGTGTACGAAGGGAGAGGATGAGATACTGGGGCGATCGCAGCTAATATAACGCCTAGATCGGAGATCGACGAAGCCCTGATCGCGATCGCGCCACAGAAGGAACCAAGGCGTAAGATCCAGATGCCGATTCCCACCGTAGATCCAGGCGAGGAGCTATGGGTAGTAAGTTTCGACGGCTCGGCACGCGTGAAACGAGGAGGAGGCGCTTTCAGCGCGATCGTGTGGAGTTTGCCGGAGTGGAAAGTGACCAAAGCTAGATCAGACTATGCGGAGAGTCTTACTGTCAATGAAGCGGAATACCGTGGGCTCTTGCTAGGTCTTGGCATGATCGCACAGTTAGAACGCCGCCGTTTGGTCATTTGTGGCGATTCGAACCTAGTGATCCGACAAGTCCGGGGCGAGATCGACTGCAAGGCGCCAGGATTGACGTTACTGAAACAGAAGGTGCTAGATCACTTGCGGAATTGGGGAGGTCATGAGCTAGTCCATGTGAAGAGAGACTGGAATGGGAGCGCAGACAGCTTGGCGAGCGCCGCGCTGCAGCGAGGAAGCGGGATCGAGGTCCACGATGAAGCAGATCGGTGCGATCTGGTCACCCTGAATCGGCTTGATGAGGTGTTGATCCCTCGAGTTGAAGATCGAACGGTGCAAGTGTCGGCCGTAGCCACGGGTGCAGCCCGAGCACGACCCGATGCCGCCGTCCTGCGAGAGGAACTGATCCGGGAGATGCGAGTGGATCGGATCAGGCGAGCCCAGGACGAGGAGGTCTGGATCGCCGGACTAAAGAAGTGCCTGGCTGGGCAGATCGCGGATCTTACTCGAGCCGAGGCTGGATCCTACGCCAAGATCGCTTCCGAGTACGAGGTAGATGAACAGGATCTGTTGTTTTATTGCCCACCAGGGCCGAGATCAAGAGGTGATCGCGACCGTCTGATGAGACTCGTGGTTCCAGAAACGCTACAGCAGGATGTCCTCCACCACTACCATACGACTCTGGAAGGGGGACATCAAGGGATCGGACGCACTTATCAGCGGATCCGAGATCATTTCCACTGGAGGGGATTATATCGGAGTGTGCAGCGATACGTAGGCGAGTGTGTAGACTGTGAGACCGGAAAGGGGAGACCCACGATCCGAGGCGAGTCACCTGGGAATCTGCAAGCTACATACCCATTCCAGATCATAGCGATGGATCACATACCCTCTCTGCCCAGATCCAACAAAGGCAATACTGAACTGCTGATCTGGGTGGATCTGTTCACGGGATATGTGATCGCAAAGGCTAGTTCCTCCCGATCGGCCCAGACCGTCGCGGAATCTTATGAAGAATGCGTGTTCCGCAGATTTGGCGCTAGCGAGATGATCAGGCACGATCGAGAGCCGGGCTTCATGTCCGACTTCTTCAGATCGTTTAATAGGATCCTGGGGCAACGACAACGGGCGACGATGGCCTACCGACCACAGGCCAATGGGACTGCGGAACGGATGGTGCAAACGGCCACTAGGGCAATCAAGATGTATGTTCAAGATCTCGATCAAAAGGACTGGGATGAATATGCGGAGAGATTGACTTTCGCCATTAACACGGCTCACGATCGGGTCCGGGGAGATACCCCTCACTATCTGGTACACGGATGGGACCCGAGATCGACGTTGGAAGCGACGATCCCGATCGGGTCGACCAGGCGCCATGACCGCGGTCCAAGACGATGGAGATATCGCGTTCAGAGATACTACCAGCAGTCGAGAGAACAGGTCAACGCTAGGCTGCGAGAGGCGATTGCGGACCGAGCTGATCGACACAATGAGGACGTCGATCCGCATCAGATCGAAGCTGGATCACGTGTTTGGCTATACCTAGATCGTGTGAAGGAAGGGTATGCACGTAAACTCGCTCACCTCTGGCACGGCCCGTTCCGTGTTGCAGAGAAGCTCAATGAATTCACGATCAAGCTGGAGATCGCGGGATCTGATTACCATATCTTCCCGGTGGTCCATGTTTCTAAGCTAAAGCTGGTACGGAATTTCCCGGATCGACCGCGGATCGAGTTGACGGTGGATGAAGCAGATCGGCTCGATTTCGATGAGATCCTCCTTCCGGAAGACAGTTGGGTCCCGGATCTGGATACCGATGAGTACGAAGTTGAACGGATCTCGGACATGCGAAGTGGGAAACGAACTCGCTACGGCCGGATCTATCGCGAATTTCTAGTGCACTGGGTCGGTTATGATGAGCCAACGTGGGTCGACGAAGCTGATCTTAACTGTGGGGCCATACTGAGCGCGTTCCTACGTGACCACGCTAATCGGAACCGATTCGGCGTGATGCAGTCACATGAAGAGGTGTAAGGAGAGTCAGGCGAGGTGACAGGGTTGCCTCGCCGTGATCGAGGAAGCTGATGTGGAGGAGAATCCAGATCAGAGCGAGAGTTTTACATTTGTGTATGTGCATGTACGTAGGGAATTTGACGCTGGAAGATGGTGATCCGGGATGTCGAGATGGAGATGAAAGGGATCACATTCTCAAAATGATGGAGTACGATGGAATGACTGTGGGAATGGAGAATACGAGAATTACGAGTGGAGATTATGGGAGTTACGAATGGAGATGGAAGAATGCAGAACGGCCCTGGATGGGGTTCCGAATCCGGGCTCGGGGGGAAGCCTCGAGCAGGTGATCGAAGTGGCACGATTTACGGAGAAGCGGGAGGAGGATTGAACTTGCCGATAAGTCGGGGAATCCTGGTAGCGGGATGGTTGACCGGGTCTTGCCGATACTGGTTACGCCACGGATCCGCCTCGTCACACTCCTCCAGAGCCTCGATCAGGTTCGCCGGCTCTGGGACGTTCGCGTTGGGATCCGCCAGGTTGGCACGCCGAGAGACCACGCCGGGATACCAACGAACCACATCCACCGACGGAATGGGGAGGTGAAGGAAGAACGGATCCAGCAGGATGTCGAGATCGAACCACTGATCGCGCATTATGGCGGGGAAGGAGGCGAGGAATCGGCGCCAAGCAGACCCAGCCCGACTCCGCCGGGCCTTGCGAGCAACGTAATACCGCTGCAGTTCAAGATCCGCATCCTGCATGGCAGAGGTGATCTCGAGGTTGTGGGTGGCCTCCCAAAATGCTTGACGGTGCCGTTCCTCCAGAACGCGATAGGTGGCGGCCACGGCCGCGAGGGGTGTTCCCTCCCTCTCATGCAGATCGAGGTCGAACGTAAGGGGACCCGGGTTCGCGAAGTCGTTCCACGGCTCCAGAGCCAGCAGATCAAGCACGTTCACGCCCGTGATCAACTCGTGGAGGTATTCGGTGCGGGGGGTCGGTGCAGGCCCAGCCTGTATCTGGGAAGGGAACAGCCAACCCGAAGGGATCAACAACCGTTTGCCCAGAGAACTGGCGATCAGACCCACGATCGAATACTGCCCGATCACCTGCGGATCCCACGGCACGATGTCAGCAGCCGCGAAGGTACGCTGCCGATCGTACCCAGGAATGAAAGAGGCGACCGGGAACAGGGGTGGTCGGAGCCCGGGGGGCGAGGAACCGCCGGAAGGAGGTGGCGGCGGTGACGGGGAACCCGGAGGTGATCCTGGAGACGGCGGGCCTGATCCATCTGGAGATGGGCTTGAGCCGTCCGGAGACCCCGATCCACGGGTGCCAGAAGGTCCGGATCTCGGAACCTGACCAGACTCGCGCCGGTGCGTCGAGATAGATCGTTGGCGGCTCATGTGTAAAATATCATCATCCTCGGAGTCCTCCGCCTCGTTGGAGCGTTCCGATTCGGCTTCAGAACTAGTTCCATTGCTGGGTTCTGGACTTCCGTCCTCTTCGGACGGCGACGAGAATGGGTGCTGGGGATCGTAGTCGGAGTCTTCCTCGTCCTCATCCGGCGAACCACCCTCGGCGGGAAGTGATCCGGACTGATCCGTAGGCGCTGGGGTCGGATCAGGGGCTGGAGTGTCGGTTTCCTCCCCTCCGGCTTGCCCAGAAGCTTGATCCGCCAACAGATCCAGCGGACTCGCCGTTGATCCTGCCGGGGTCGGGACCACCGTGGGTGTGACAGGCTGGGTTGACCCGGGAGCTTCGGTAGCTGCAGGTTTTAGATCACGGGGAGCTGAGGTGCTCCGAGCCGGACGCTTGCGTGAGGAAGGAGGAACGGCCGGGAAGCGGAGGCGCTTCGAGATCTTTTGGTGGCACGAGCCGCCCGTCGATCCGCGATCCACGAGGACAACCGAGCAGAGGAATCCTCGGCGTGGTGCAGCTGTTGCTCGGCTTCGGCATAATCAGCGTCCAGCTCTTGGTGAGCCTGTCGAAGCTCCGCGTTCTGTCGCTGGAGTTGGTCGAGCTCCTGTGTCGCCGCATCCCGGGCGGAACGAGCCACGTCAAGGTCTGCGAGGGCAGACAAACGATCTTGGGTGGCATCGTCCAGGTCGACCTGGATTCGATCACGGTCTGCCGTTACTCGATTGAGATCTTGCATTGCCTGATCCCGGTCGAGGCGGGCCTGATCCAGGTCTGCGACGGCCTGATCCCGCTCGGCAATGGCGGCACGATGCTGGACGGAGAGCTGGTCCCGATCGTGCTGGATTATTTCCAGATTTCCCAAGGCGTCTGCCAGATCTTGCTCCAGGCTGGATACGGCGGCGGCATCGGCGGTTGCACCCAGAGGCGGAGCGCGAGAATCCGGGGCGGATACGTCCTCCAAGGCGAGGTGTGCCCGAGCCAGTTCAACCTGGTGATCCTCTGCCTCGCGTTCCAGATACGCGACTTCGGCTCGAGCGGCGAGCAACTCCGCTTGGGTCCGCGTTAACTCCAACCTTAACCGAGCTTCCTCTGCCGTCGGGCGAGTCTGATCAGCAGGCATGGCCATAGCCGCTTGTGGGCCTTGGGAGGAATCGTTCCTCTGCCAGCGCTCAAGGCTACGCTGAGTGAGGGTCAGGTCATGACGCACGGCGGCGAGCTCCCGTTCGCGATCCTGAAGCTCATCCCGGAGTTCAATCTCCGTCTCCCCGGCTATGCGAAGTTCGGCCAGCCGGAAGTCGAGATCCTCGAGCGCAGAGTCTAGCCGCGTCTGGATCCGGGCCAGTCGCTGCTCAGACTCCCGTCGTTCGGCGTCGTGCTGGGCCCGCTGATCCTGCAAGGCGGCGATCGCGTCCCCACCGATAGCATCTCCGGTTCCCGATCGCAGATGAACGATTTCGGCGTTCAGCCGCAAAATCTCCTCCGCTTGGTCGTCCCGGAAGCGCTCCATATCCTCCATGTCGGATCGCAACCGGCGAACGGTGTCGTCCAGGTGGTCCCGATCGCGGCTCAAGGTCTCGCGCATCCGTTGGCTATGGGCCAGCCTCGCTTGCAAGGTGACCAGCTCAGGGTTTACCCCGGGGGTTGAGAAGCGGGAGGCCGTGGATCGGACGGATCGGAGCGAGTGCTCGCTCGAGGGCGTCCTCGGCGTCAAGGGGGGCGAGGAAGGCGGATCGGACATTTCGAGAAAGTGGTGGCGCTTGAACGACTTGTGTTCCAGGTGGTGAATGTGGAAATAAACCCGAAGTGAGCTGCGGCAGCTCAACTTACGTGCTGGGGGCGGATGTACGAAAATTTTTCCCGGAGAGGCGATGTCAGCCACGAACCCGAATAGAGTCGGAACGAGCGACAGGGGGGACCTGTGATCGCCAGATCTGGGTCGAATCAGACGAAGGCACGATGGGTCCCGCCGGGAACAGGCAATGGAGACACCGGCGAAGAAGCAGGTGGAGCGGTGTTCGTGGGTGATCCGAATCCTGCCGTGGTGTTCGTGGGTGATCCGAATCCTGCCGGAGGAAGAATGGGGAAATCAAGGATGTTCTCGCGCGATCAACGATGACGGGTCCCCAAGTGAGCATGATCAGCTTACCCTGGCGCCCCGAAGCCTCTAACAGCACGATCCAACTTCCCCGGGCGGCGACGAAGCGAGATCACGCAAGATCGCGCAATGATCCTCTCCCGTATAAGTACGAGATCAGCTCCGGATCAAGGTCAACCCCAGGCGCGGCGCAGACTCTTCTTGTGGCCTGATCCGGATTCTATGAAGGATCACCAAGCGGGATCAGGCAGTGATCAAGTCCCGATTAAGTACGAGATCAAGCTCCGGTTAAGTGCGAGATCAAGTCCCGATTAAGTACGAGATCAAGCTCCGGTTAAGTGCGAGATCAAGCTTCGGTTAAGTGCGAGATCAAGCTTCGGTTAAGTACGAGATCAAGCTTCGGCTAAGTACGGAATCGGCTCAAGATCAGGGTTAGGGGTACCAAGCTAGGGATCAGCTATGTAGCCAGTGTCATGTGATCGTAGGATAGTAAATCAGGATGGGATTAGTAGGCATAGGAATAACCATAAACAGAATCGAATTTGCCCTGAACCACTCAAGTGTCTTCGCTACGCTTGGAACCGGGAACTACATTGGCCCTACAAGCGTCAGGAAGGTAAGGATACGTGACCTAGTATAGCGGTTAAGTCTGGATAATATATTGGCCAGCTTTGCCCTATCTAGTGAACTATCCTTTAAGTGCATACATCGGATCGGAAGGAATTGGTTGTTTAGCCTAAGGATCCCGTCGAATCTCGCCCCCTCAAGACCCCCGCTATCGGAAGCGGAAAACAACGGAAAGGAAGGGACCGAATCCCGAACATTGGACTATTGGAAGACCTGGATCAAGAACCAGGCACCCGGATCAAGGCTCGAGAACTCGCCTACGACCGGGATCAAGTACCCCGAGGTGGAGTGAAGAACTTCCACGCCGCCTCAAACCCCTGCGTCACCCAAAACCTTCTTCTCGTCCCAAGACATCTTCAGAAGTTACCTGGAAGAGCGTAACCCGCCTACCGACGGGTACACAAGGTGAACACTACACGCAACAAGATCACGGATCCTCGGGGGACCCCCTCCGTTAGTCGGTGTCTGGGCGCAAGTGGCGGTCGCGATCGGCCTCAACCGGATTTTGGCCAGATCCGCTCCACCACAGAGCTTTGGCGATTCATGAACCCACCTCTGCTAGGAAGCAGAAGTGCTATTGGCGCGAGCATCGAGCCGAGTCGGCTATGATGCTGGAAGTCGGCGTGTCCGAGTTAGTGGACAGCACCGAGTGCGAGGACCGCAGTCCTGTTGAGCGCGTAGCGCTGGTTGGCAGTGAGTCAACGTGTGGGCAAATCCCACGTAATTCCTTTGGGGCGGCACGTACTCCGCTGAGCGATACAGGTCGTAAACCAAGTAGATCGCTGATCGCTGAATGTCTCTGACACTGGCCCAACTACGGTCATTGATTGTGCAGCGACACGTACTCCGCTGAGTGACATCGGTCATCGACCGAGTGGATCGCTGAGTGTAATGGGTCTGCTTAGACCTATTAGGTGGCGTACACGTGCGCTTACGTGTATGAGGAAGCGTGCAATTAGAATAGACTTAATTTAAGTATACTTATTTAAATACCGACTTCCTCTGTTTATAACGGTCACCCGTGTACATGGTACACCGTACCACCATGAACATGTATGTACAGATGGCTACAGAATTAAAGTTTAAAAAAAAGCATAAAATTAAAAAAAAACTGTTATGTATCCATATCGTCTCCGATCCATACAGCACACACTGGCGCTCAAGGACTCGAAGGAGGTCAATAAGATCGGCTGCTACCATGTCGCTCTCACTAACCAACTCACCAAAGCATTTCTTGTACCCTTTCGCTATCACCTCGATCGAGAGACTGTCCCAAGCCTCTCGTATCCATCTTGCCATAGTAGCTCGATCTGGTGAACACTGTCAGAGATTGCAGTGGTGTCGATCTCCGCTGTTTTACAGTGTCAAGTGTGACCTGAAATGATGCTACCATTAGGTGGATTGACTCACGTCTATACTGAGACTAGTACTAGCATAGTCTAAGCTAGAGGGGGTTTTTTCCGCAAGGTTTCCTCCTCAATCCCAATCTTTCCATGGACATCCTGTTGTTCTCGTGTCTTGCTCTGCTCTACCATCAACTCCAAGTCTGCTACAGCACCCATTCTACTGCGTGTGTGCCCTCAAACACGGAGAACCTGGGGACATGAGCTCGGAGTTGTTCGCTCAGATTCACGATCCAACACGCACGCAATCTGAAAAAGTGATCCCACAACAGCAGTATTGGGTTCTTCATGTCTTCCCCACCGCATTTATCACGGCAAGTTTGTCTCCTGCCGCTCGTCGTTTGCCGCGCATTATCAACTTGAAATGACTGGTCAGTGTCAAAAACGCGGTACCGTTGTGATTCGGTTTTGTACGACCGTTATAAGCAGAGGAAATTCACTATTCTCTTTCTTGATTGTGATTGGCTGACCGTTATATGCAGGTGACCGGTATAAACAGAGGAAGTCGGTAAGTATAATTAAATCAAATATAACTAAATTAAACTGCAAAATACCGTAAAATGAGAACTGTTATTGAATTTGGCATAAGCCAATTATGGACCTCCTAAAACTGTTTATTATCTATTTCTAAAGGGTCTGCCGACGTGTGGTTGGCAGAAACTCTGCTCTGTGATTGGTCGAAATCCGTTACTTTCTACCAATAATATGCACAAATGCACACGAACCACCCAATAATGTGGTTCGCCATGTAGCCATTGGTGTGTACAGCACACCAAGGTCTGAGGCCCGTTTCCAGCCTCTAACAATTATCCTAACTGTTAGAGTTACAAGTGGTACAACCACTTGTACGTGTAACCCCGTTACACCATCCCCGTAACGGGGTTACACGGCGCTGTGCGCTATGGCTACATTAGTGTGGCAGACATAGGCCGGAGGCACAAGTCACAGATCTGTGTACGACACATCGTGTTTCGCACACGTCACATATGTAGCCATTTGTTGGCAGTTAGCTCAGAGCCACACGTTACATTTGATTAGGATTTAGTATGTTAGATACTAAATCCGTTACATTTAGGATTAGGGCAATAAAGTCAATAAAAATCAGTTTGCATTTTACATAATTAGTGTTAGTTCCTTTATTATAGGGAAACTGATTGTGTGGGTCCCGTATTTAGTGGGCTACTCGGTTCTTGTATAGAACCGAAGGCTAGTGCCTTGTAAGCAGGACTCTACGAGTCAACTAAACTTCCTCTGTACCGTGCACACCTACGCAGCCCCGCTGCATCTGGTAGCACTTGTAGTCAATCCAACTCCTGAGTTGAAGACTGATTCTCTGTGAGAATGGAGCCAGAAGCATACGCTCACTTGACTCCGAGTCAGCAGGACACGCTTAACAAGCTTACGTCCTTGCTGGGCCCTAAAGATATGGCGCACCTTGCGTCTCAAGGGCCGAAGACCGTCAACGCGCGCCTGGAGGCATTTGCCTCGTACAAGAACGCTCTCGTTGAGCACATTCAGCGGAATGTAAAGGGGGTTACCCCTGCTCCGAGAGCTAAGCCCGTCACGCTCAGCGTGAAGACCTTCCACGGGAATGAGGGGGAAAACCTCCTGTTGTGGACCCGAGAGGTCGAAATGGCCATGGGGGCCGCCATGCTCCAGTTGGAGGGGCAACGCGTGGCGTTCGCCTTCTCTAAGCTCGAAGGGCGAGCACGAGAATGGGCCTTGACGTCGGGGACGTCGGTAGAAACGGCCTTCCCCACTTGGGGTGCAACAACTCAACAACAATTTAAATAGAGCTAAAGGCCAAGCTCACGCAAGTGTTTGCTCCGCCTAACCAGGCGTATCGCGTGCGGTCACGCTTCCTTGCTTGCCGACAGGGCAAGAAGGATCTGGTGGACTATGTCCAAGAGCTGCGCACGCTCATTGCCGGCATGGCTGCCGATCCTCTACCTGAGGTGGTCACCGTGACCATCTTCATGGAAGGTTTGCGAGCTGGCGTGGCCAGGACGGAGGCGTTCCGTCAGAATCCTCGCAGCTTCGAGAACGCTGTCAGCGTGGCATTGAATGCTGAACACAACTTTAAGTTGTCGAGGGTCGGTGCTAACAGCACAGGGTCCGGGGGACCCGAGCCCATGGATCTCAGCTATGCTGAAGATGAAGTAGCCGAGCTACGAGCTGCGGTGCAGCGTATGAGCACCCGCCGGTGCTACACGTGTGGTAGTCCCACACATTTGAGGCCCAACTTCCCTCTGCGCAAAGAGCGCGCCGGCCAGAATGGCCGCAACCCTGCCGCGGGTCCCGCTTTGGGCTCTGCCCAGGGAAACGACGGCTCCCAGTAGACGCGGGGCGGTCTACTGGGGAAGAACTGGGTTCTGCAGTGCGTGAGAGGCACTGGGGCTCAGCCCCGAAGAGCTCCGTGCTCTTGAACACGGAACGTGTGAGCAAGCAGGGCTTGCTGGTCGTCCATGTGGACGTGAAGGGCTTCGAGAAGCCGTGGACCGTGTTGATCGATTCGGGGGCGTCTGGCAACTACGTCAGACGCTTCACCGTTGAGGGTAGTCAGCAATATGCTGAGGCGCTTCGAGCGCGAAGAGGTGACACCGTCACTGTCCGTCTAGCGACGGGCGTCCGTGTCACGGTAGCCAAGGTCCCCATGGACCTGAGGCTGAAGTTCTTGGACTTCGACAGCGTAGAACGCTGCTTGGTCCTGGACCTGGATTCGAGGTACGACCTCATCCTTGGTATGGCGTGGCTGGAGCGCCACGAGCCATGGATCGATTGGAGGTCGAAGACCTTAGGTGCTACGCACTTCTCTCCTAGTGGAGCTTTGGCGATTCATGAACCCACCTCTGCTAGGAAGCAGAAGCGCTTTTGGCGCGAGCATCGAGCCGAGTCGGCTATGATGCTGGAAGTCGGCGTGTCCGAGTTAGTGGACAGCACCGAGTACGAGGACCGCAGTCCTGTTGAGCGCGTAGCGCTGGTTGACAGTGAGTCAACGTGTGGGCAAAGTTCACGTAACCGCTGTGGGGCGGCACGTACTCCGCCGAGTGACGCCGGTCATGGACCGTCACTGGATGCCGATGGCATCGGACTTTACCAGGCCGTGAACTGTGGGGCGGCACGTACTCCGTCGAGTGATACTGGTCGTGGACCAAGTCGATCGCTGAGTGTCTCTGACACTGGACCTGTTACGGTCATTGATTGTGCAGCGGCACGTACTCCTGAGCGACACCGGTCATCGACCGAGTGGATCGCTGGGTGTCTCTGACACTGGGCCGGGAGAGGCCGAAACTTGTGCGCCGGCACGTACTCCGTCGAGTGGACGTTCGTCGGCTAGACGACGACGTCGTAAGGCCCTTTGGGCGAGACGCTCTGTGTCTGAGTCACCCGTGACGTCGAGTGTCGACGCACAGGAGGGCTGTGGGCAGCTATACACTCTGGTTGATGGAGTGGACGGCAGTGCCGAAGGCAGCGTCCTGCTGGGCGATCTGCCAAGTGTTGACAAGCTCCTTGAGCTAGAGGAGATGTCGTTCGCCGACTTTGGCGATGCCTTGAAGGCTGGCGAACTCGCCGAGGTGGTCATCGTCCCACCTGAAGAGGAGTTAAACTCGTCGTCCCTCGTTGACGAGTCCGTCTTGACCGAGGTCAAGAAGGCGTTGAACTCCAGGAGTGGATCGGATATCCTCAAGAATCCCTCGGATCCCTTCTACCCCTTGCTGAAGGAATATGGAGACGTTGTCTCGAAAGAACCACCGAGTGGTCTGCCCCCTGACCGAGGTGTTCGTCATGAGATTGACTTAGTTCCCGGAACTAAATACTGCGTGACCCGACAGTGGCCTCTTCCTAAAGAGCAATGTGACGTCATTGACGCCTTCTTCCGTGCGAAGCACGCGGTGGGTCTCGTGCGCGAGAGCAAGTCTCCACACTCCGCACCTACGTTCTGTGCCAGAAAGCCGAATGGCAAGTGGCGTATCGTTCACGCTTTTAACAAGCTCAACGCTGCCACGATTCCGGCGCAGACGCCGATTCCTAGGAAGGATGTTCTTCAGAACAGCATGGTGGGTTGCACCATGTACAGTGCGCTCGACTTAGTCGATGGCTACTATCAGCTGCTCATGCGAGCCAGTGATATTCCCCTTACAGTGGTGAGCACCCCGAGCGGTATGCTCTGGGAGTGGCTCGTCATGCCCCAAGGGCTGTCGAACGCGCCTGCAACGTTCAATCGTCTAGTGACGCAACTGTTTAGGCCCCTGCGGGCATTTGCACAGACGTACTTTGACGACGTGTTCGTCCACAGTCAGGCCGAACACGGCAAGACTGACGTCGAGGTGCACGTGGAACACGTGAGAGCTGTGCTCGAGTGCATGCGCACGAACAAGTTGTACGCCAACGCAGACAAGTGTGTCTTTGGCGCGGAAGAAATCCCCTTCCTAGGGTGCTTCATTGGGAAGCATGGCCTTCGTGCTGATCCAGCAAAGGTCAAGGCCATTGTGGACTGGCCGGTTCCCTTGAACCAGAAGGACTTGCGTAAGTGGCTGGGCTTGGCCAACTACTTGCACAAGTACAGCCAGAACTACGCTGAGTTGGTTCGGCCACTGTCGGATCTCCTTAAGAAGGATGCCGAATGGGTATGGAGTGCTGAGCACGAGAGTGCGTTCACTCGTATCAAGGATAGCCTGCTTCAGGCACCGATACTGGCGCTGCCAGATCCCGATCGTCCGTTCATCGTCGTCTGTGACGCCTCGGACTTTGCCATCGACAGTGCTTTGCTACAAGCGGACGCCGAAGGGCGCGAGCGCGTCATTGCGTTTGGGTCTCGACAGCTCAAGGCTTCTGAGAAGAACTATCCAGTTCATGACAAGGAGCTACTTGCGATGAAGTACGCTCTCGTCAAATTCAGGGTTCACCTGCTCGGCTCCAAGCCGTTTGTGATCTACACGGATCATGCGTCGCTACGCACAGCGACGCAGTCGCCTCACCTCTCGCAGAGGATAGCCCGATGGCTCTCCTTCTTTGCGGAGTATAACTTCGAGGTGAAGTACAAGCCTGGCAGGCAGAACGTCCTCGCTGACGCATTATCACGTCGCCCGGACTATGAGTTATCTCATGTCACCTCGGTGACATCGTCCGTGACGGACATGGTTCGAGCAGCGTACGCTCAGAACGACTCTTGTGTCGCGCTGCTTCAAGCTCTAGGGAGCGATGATTTCAAGGACTCAAAGGTGACTATGTCAGGACGCTTAAAGACGAGCCTCCAGCGCTATAGAAGGCGGCTGTACTATGGCACGAGTCAGGATGACCCACCACGCGTGGTGGTTCCTCACGATGAGGACCTGAAGTATCGTATCCTCTATGAGGCCCACGACACGCCCACGGGCGGCCACTTCGGTCGCGAGAAGACCTACGGCTCAGTAGCTCCATGTACTGGTGGCCGAAGATGTGTGGTGTAGTGGATCAGCTGGAATGAGCAGGGATCCAACGTTCACACACGGCGCCCAGACACTGACTAACGGAGGGGGTACTCCGATAACCGTGGGGGTTGCTGAGGCTCACCTTGTGTACCCGTCAGTGGGCGGGATCTGCTCTCTCAGGAACGGGAGAGTGTACACAGGCGTGAGGGCTTGAACGTCCTTGGCGGGGACTTGGGAGGTTGGACGTGCGTGGGTATTCCTGCACACAGGTCCTGGTTGGGGGGATCTTGGTCTTGGACTCGAAGATCTTGTGGATCCTTGGATCCGGGGTTGCCTTGATGGGTGTGGGGCTCCTTTTCCTTTTCCTTTTCCTTTACTGTCTTGCTTGCCGCCTCCTGTAGCGGTTGGTCTTGAGGGTGCCGAGAGGTCGAGGGATCCTACGGTTAAGCAATCAACACCGTTGGATCCGGGGTCTTCACTAGCGTAAGGTAAGCCGGCCAAATCGGGGATCCGGTCTTAGCTGTAGCTAGGTGTGCGAAGAAACTTGCAGGAACACTAAGGGGAGGCCAATACACTATCCTCTTCCCTTGTCTTAAGTCCCGAAGAAAACCACTTGCGCACTAGAAGGTAAATTCGACTCTCTGATTTATGGCTATCCAGTTTCTCATCCTGTACCCTATCTTTCCCATCGCAAATCTCTATCTTTGATCATGCTGGCTCTCCTCCAGCTGCTTCACCATGTTGATGCCATGAACCTTGAGGATCCGAGTTTGGATCCGAGGATCTAGCTTCGGGATCCGAGGATCTCGGATCTTGGGGATCTGGCATCTGGATCCAAGGATCTTGGATCTAGATCTTGACATCTTGGATCTTGGGGATCCAGCTTCAGGATCCAAGGATCTTGGATCTGGATCTCTGGATCTGGGGGATCTGACATCTGGATCCGAGGATCTTGGATCTGGATCTCGGCATCTCTGGGTCTGGATCTTGGGGATCCGGCTTCAGGATCCGAGGATCTTGGCTCTGGATCTCTGGATCTGGATCTTGGGGATCCGGCTTCAGGATCCGAGGATCTTGGATCTGGATCTCGACGTCTCTGGATCTTGGGGATCCGGCTTCAGGATCCGAGGATCTTGGCTCTGGATCTCTGGATCGGGATCTTGGGGATCCGGCTTTCAGGATCCGAGGATCTTAGATCTGGATCTCGGGTCTTAGATCTGGATCTCGGGGATCTGACATCTGGATCCGAGGGTCTTGGCTCTGGATCTCTGGATCTGGATCTTGGGAATCCGGCTTCAGGATCCGAGGATCTTGGCTCTGAATCTCTGGATCTGGATCTTGGGGATCCGGCTTCACGATCCGAGGATCTTGGATCTGAATCTCGGGATCTTGGATCTTGGGGATCTGACATCTGGATCCGAGGATCTTTGGATCTGGATCTTGACGTCTGGGTCCGAGGATTTTTTGGGTCTGAAGGATCCGCACTTAGGACCGCTAGATCCGCACTTAGGACTGTGGGATCCGAACTTAGGTCAGCCAGGCCAAGTGGATCCTAACTTAGGGTCCGCCCTAGAGTAGGTACCCAGCTCCAGGGATCTGTCCTTATCGTAGCACCACTGTCGCACGTCACCCATCATCGTGGTCGTTCTGTGTCCTGTCCGGCTTGATTTGAATCCACTTCACCACAGATGTACAAGGGGGTCAGCACATATGTGCGCACGCGCGAGACGTGTCAACGGGTTAAACCCTCGTTTTCGCCTTTGGCGAGCTTGCCTGTACCCTCGGGGTGTTGGCAGTCCATAAGTATGGACTTTGTGTTTGGCCTGCCGAAGGATACGGCGGGCAACACGGGCGTGGTGGTCTTTGTTGACCGTCTGAGCAAGATGGCTCATCTCACGGCTGTGCCGGACACCGTTGATGGCGCTGGTACAGCGATGATCTTTATCGATCGGGTCTTCCGCCAGCATGGGCTGCCAGAGACCATTGTCTCGGATCGAGACCCCCATTTCACGGATCAGTTTTGGACGTCCGTCTTCAAAGTGCTAGGCACTCGACTGGACATGTCCACGGCGGATCATCCGCAGACCGACGGTCAGACTGAACGCGTGAATCGCGTTCTAGAGGACATCCTCCGCAGCGTTTGCGCTGAAACGCCGAAGCGCTGGAGCGCTATGCTCCCTCTTGTAGAGTTCTCAATGAACAATGCGGTGCATGTTTCGACAGGCTTCACCCCGTTCTACGTGAACGGCCTTGCGCATCCGCGCGTCCCGCTCACTCCGCCACGCGGTAGCCTTGGGCTTGGTGGGAAAGAGGCTGTGCCGTCGCTCGACTCCGAGCTTGCTGATATCAGCCCTTCTGCTGTACGTAAACAAGTCGATGACTTCCTCTCGGTGAGATTGAGCGTATTACGCCGTGTGCGTGACGCGATGGCTGACAGCCAAGACGTTCAAAAGGAACAAGCTGACGCCAAAGGCAGAAGCAATGTGTGGGAATTCAAGGTCGGTGACCAAGTTTTATTAAACGCAAAAACCTGCCTACACACGCAGTGTCAGCCGTCTTCAAGACGAAGTTGCGGCCACGCTTCATCGGACCGTTCACGGTCGTGGCCAAGAAGGGCCTGGCATACACGCTTGACTTGCCGAAGCGGATGCGAACACACCCTGTGTTCTATGTGGGCTTACTCAAGCCATATCGGGACCCCGCAGGGGTGAACGCGGAGGCGCTGGCGCCGACGATGCGCGCACGGGCTGCGTCATCTGCAGCAACATCGTCACCTGACCCCGCTGCTCTGCGAGCTGAAGCTCCTGCTGGTGCAGGCGAGCGGTCATGGACTGAGGGCTCTCGAGCCAAGCCATTCGACCTCCTCCAAGTCGTGAGCGAGGCGGGCATGCGTATGCCACACGCGCTCCATGTTCTCTTGAAGAGACTGAGTCTGACTCTGAAGAGTATCGATCGAGCGATCGAGCGGGTACCAGGTGCGCCGCGCCAGATAGCGGTCGTCACACTCATCGAGTATCGCAAGCCGCGGCGAATCGGCCTCCTCCGCCGCTGCTCGATGAGCAAGGTGAGCTTCACTATCACGTGGATCGCCTAATGGCGCGGCGTCGTCGCCACCGTAGTCAAAACCAGTATCTGGTGAAGTGGCGTGGGTATCCTCATTCCCAAAACTCGTGGGAGTTTGAAGGGCCCCTGAGGCAGGACTGCCCTGACGTCGTGGACGCTTTTGATCGCGAAGATCGGAGGCGCCTGGAGGGCTCGAGGTCGACCACTCGGTCGACACTCGCTTCTCACCACTAGTGTGAGAAGCTGACGGACTAGCAGCTGAGCTCAGGCTCTGGTCCGTGGCTGGTACAGCCAGTGAGTCTCCTCCGGAGACTTGACGAGCGACCTGCGAAGCAGGGATATTGGCTTGAGAGGCGGGAGCCACTGCCGTCGTGTGACGAGGAAAGCGGCCGGGCCGCACGCGTATCTTCGCGTATTGGAAGAGTAGCCCTCGGGCGAGGCGGACGTCCACCTCGGAGCAGCTCTCCATGAGCCGATCGAACGACGCGAGCTTCCGTGAAGCCTCGGCCCAAGTGGCCACGTGGACCATATAGTCCCTGGTCGTCTCTCCGGTCTGGAGTAGGAGCGGATACGTCCTCATCTGAGGCACAGACTCGCGTCGTCGTTGCTTATCCAAACGTTGCCGATACTCGGCGAGTGTGCACACCTGCGGAGTCAGGAAACGCTCGTGGAGCACTCGCCGCTGCGGGTCTCCGCCACCGTGCGAGGTGCAGCGCCTATGGCGTATCCGTGCAGGTTTGGCTGCGCCATTAACCGTTTCACCTGCTCGGCAGAGCCACGAGGCTCGAAGCCGTAGTCGCGTCGCGACGAAGTCCCCACGGTGTCTCGTAGGACCGGTCGACGTGACTCTGGGGCACCGCTCATATAGGCCTCCTGCGCCTCATCCAGAGGGTTGGTGATCTCACCTTCGACACTCCCGGGTGGCTCATCACGAGCAGGAAGTGGCGGAGCGTTGCGCAACGCGTTGAGCACGAGGCTCGAGGGTCCCTCGGGGAACGGATTGGGCTGATGCAGCTGCCGAGGAAGAGAATATCGACGCGGATCGCGTGGAGAGCGTAGCTCAGATCGGGTCGTCCGAGGGCTCGGAGGAGCAGGAAACGCGGGGGCGTCGCTCTGGACGGACTCTTCATAGTCCACTTCAATCTCGCCGTCCTCGGCAGGAGAGCGACGTGGGTCGCGCGTCGGCGACGCTGTCGTATACTCGAACGGCGAGCCACCGCTACTTGTAGTCGGGCTGGCCTTGAACATCGCTCCGTAGCGAAGGCGAGACGCCGCGAAATACTCCGAAACGGAGAGCGTGAGAGGAGCCGGGGGCTCAGGCAGGAAAGCGCGGAGGCGCTGAGGCGGAGACACCAGAACACGGGACACCCGAGGAGCGGTAGGCTCGCTGGGGCAAATGGGAGAATGTGCTCGTTGAGCCAGCGCGCACGCGCACTCTCATCGAGAGATTTCCTTTTATCGGAAAGTTGCCGGTGACAGACCTTGACAAGGCAGTTATGCCAGCAGTTGTAGATACCGCGTATCCACGGTTTGGTGGGGGAGGGTGTAACGGGGTTACACGGCGCTGTGCGCTATGGCTACATTAGTGTGGCAGACATAGGCCGGAGGCACAAGTCACAGATCTGTGTACGACACATCGTGTTTCGCACACGTCACATATGTAGCCATTTGTTGGCAGTTAGCTCAGAGCCACACGTTACATTTGATTAGGATTTAGTATGTTAGATACTAAATCCGTTACATTTAGGATTAGGGCAATAAAGTCAATAAAAATCAGTTTGCATTTTACATAATTAGTGTTAGTTCCTTTATTATAGGGAAACTGATTGTGTGGGTCCCGTATTTAGTGGGCTACTCGGTTCTTGTATAGAACCGAAGGCTAGTGCCTTGTAAGCAGGACTCTACGAGTCAACTAAACTTCCTCTGTACCGTGTACACCTACGCAGCCCCGCTGCAGGTCTCGACACGTCAATCAACAGATCTTGACAAGACCGTCAAGTTCCCGAGAGAAATCCGAGTTCATTTCGCAATGGACTCGCCAACGCCCACGTCTCCGTCCGCTTCTGCGGACGTGCAAGCCTCTCCTGCTGCTTCTGCAGCAGGAACAACAACATCAGCAGTGCCTACTAGCACTGCTGCTTCCAGCGGTTCGACAGAGAAGCTCTCTGTCACCGACTACCATGCTCTCCACAAGGAGAAGCAAGCGAAGTAGACTTCTTCTTCGCTAGCAGGGATCGAACACCCTGCTGTTCCTCTCAAAGAACTCTTTGGAGAGGACTATGAAGACATCCTCGACTACGACGACGATGTCGAGGAGGGGGAGGTTGATGTCAAGGCTCCCGCTCCCGTGTCTTCGTCCGAAGACACGTCTGACCAACCCGTGGGGTCCCGACGACCTCGTGTTGAGGCCTCGGACGCTTCAAGCTCGAAGCGTCCGCGCAGTGATGACGAAGCGTCCCCCATGTTGAGGGCGCTCACTGCTCCACGCACTGATCCTCCAGTGCGTGCACCATGGATGCCTACCGAGGCACAGATCCATGAGTGGTCCGGTGCTAGCTCACCACCGAACCCGATACTGTTGTACGCATGCAACAGTATCAACGACGACGACGTCACCGCTGAGGTTGTCTTTGAGTCCGAGACTCAAAGACGCGACTACTTTATCGGGCTCTTCCATGAGCTCCGATACTATGCAGCGAAGAAGACTTCGCGCAAGAGAAAAGTGCCCGAGTGGCAGGCACTTTGTCAGTCGTGGAACGCTTTTGTTGAAAACTTCAACAAAGACCCGAAGGCATATGGCGAGCGCGTTGCTGCGGCTCGCGATCGCTACTACACTACGCGTGGTAAGTGTGAGCGCCTCCATGATCAGTCCATGGAAGCGGGGATCCCATATGCCGTTCCGTTTGGCACACCCTGTCCGTGTTGCCAACCCTTGGCAACACGTCTCACCGAAAGTGATCTCCTGGGGTACACGGTCGTCCGTGTACCCGATCACATCAAGGAGCTCCGTGGTCGTATTGTGCCACACGGAGCTCCGAGTGCTGTGGCTGACCGCAGCACTCCTCGTGCAGGGCTTACTCCTGCAAGTTATGGTGGGCTTCGTACGCCCTCACCATTTCCGGAACGTCCTCCATCAGGACGTTCCGGGGCTCCCATGTATCTCGATGGGGAGGAAATCCTTTCCAACGAATACGAAAACGAACCCCTTGAGAGTTCGTTCTCTTATGAGCCACGATCCGCTCCACAATCCTGCGGAATACTCCCTCCGTATGGTCAACGCTATGACCATGACGATCGTGCCCTGCACGATCGAGTTGCTGCGCTGGAGCAGACACAGAGCGCTGAGATAGCGGCTCTGAAGTAGGAGGTTCGTGTTCTCCGTGCTGAGGTCTGCGAGGCAGCTCAGACTGCCTCGAACCTCTCGTCCGGTCTCGGGACGAGAGTGAACTGGTTGACCGATCGCGTTGACGGTCTCGAGAAGGCCTTCCAGGCCTCTCGCACTCCTCAGTCGGACTACCAACCCTAGGTAGTCCGTGCTGCACGTACGGCTTCAACCGCCCGACGTAGAAGGTCGGGTGGAGCCTCATGCTGGACGGTATGTCCAGCTGGTACAAGTTGCTGTGCCGTTCAAGTACCTTGAACGGCCCAATGAATCTTGGAGCAAGCTTGCTTGCTCCAAAGTCAGACACTGCATGTCTAGGTAGGTTTTATATAGCCAACAAAACTAATGAACCCTTTTTAAATTCATTTATGTTGCCCCTACCAACATTATCAACGTTCAGCTTCTGTCGATCGACAGAAGCTGCGATAGCATCCTGGACAAACCGTATGACGGCTTGTCTTCGCTGGACAAGTCTAGTGCACCCGAGCTGACTCCTATCAGCTTGTCGCCCTTGTCAGCAGCAAGGCCCTGCCTGCTCGCTATCATCTCTCATGTCTGTGTCCGGCACAGACACCGCGCGCTCGTTCCTGCTAGAACGAGACGTCGCGCGCGTCACCGCAGCTGATAGTGTGCTGCTATCAGTTGCATTCTGCGGTTGTTCGGACGCAACCGTAGATCCTCCCCCACTTAAGGAGGGAGCTACCCCACCGAGCATGCTCGGCAATCGTGGATGCCTCATGGCATTCACGTAGAACGGTGTATGCCCTGTCGAGGCATGCACCGAGTTGTTGATGGCAAACTCTGCCATCGGCAAGCACTCGCTCCAATGCTGGAACGAGTGAGCGTAGCTCTTCAGCGTGTTACCCAGTACGCGGTTGACACGTTCGGTTTGTCCGTCCGTCTGCGGATGATCCGCAGTCGACATTGATAATTGTGAACCAAGAAGTGTAAACCCTTCTTGCCAGAACCGCGCTGTGAAGCGTGGATCACGGTCCGACACAATGTCGCCATGGTGTTTGAACACCATGTCAACAAACAGTCGCGCAGTCTGCGCGGCTGTAACAGTAGCCGGGACGGCAGCAAGATGAACCATCTTGCTGAATCGGTCCACAAAGACAACGATGCCCGTCCTCCGCTTGCTGCGAAGACAAAGTCCATGGACATGGACTGCCAACACTCCGACGGAGTCGGTAGTGATTGAAGAGGAGCCTGCGAGAACCGCGCAGGCTTTATGCGTCGACAAACTTCGCAAGCACGTACGTACTTGCGCACCCACTTGTACTGGTGGTGCCAGTAGAAGTCACGCGTGAGAAGAGTGTATGTCTTCTCACGACCCGGATGCCCTGCCGTGGGGGCATCGTGATACTCGAACATGATCCTCAACCGGAGGTCATGATCATTCGGAACGACAATGCGATCCGCATTGTCGTCTACTGCACTGTACAACAGTAGGCCTTCGTGTACACGATAGCGGTGTACGCGAGCTCGAAGATGAGGGGTTAGCTTCCGACGTGCCACGTCGGAAGGTGCTGTGAGGAACTCCAGCAGCCCCTTCGCGTCTGCATCCCTTGCATACGCGTCCTTCACGTCGTCAATCAACGTTGACGACTGCACACTTGTCCTCACGACGCCAACTGCGTTGGCGTCGACCGTCTCCGCATAGTCAGGTCGACGCGATAACGCGTCGGCCACTACATTGAGTCTTCCGGGTTTGTACTCCACCCGGAAGTTGTACTCCGCGAAGAAGGACAACCATCTCGCCATACGTTGCGAGATGTGCGGCGACTTAATCGCCGTACGCAATGATGCGTGGTCTGTATAGACCACGAACGGTCTACTCCCAAGTAGATACACTCGGAACTTTGCGAGTGCATACTTCATGGCAAGGAGTTCCTTGTCATGTACGGGATAGTTACGCTCAGCTGGCTTCAGCTGACGCGATTGATAGTAGACTACACGATCACGCCCTTCGTGATCGTGTTGCATCAATGCACATCCGATTGCAAAGTCGGATGCATCGCACACTACGTGGAATGGACGATCTTGGTCCGCCACGGCCAAGATCGGCGCTTCAGTCAAGCCCTGCTTGACTGCACCGAATGCATCCTCGCACTCGCTCGTCCATATCCACTCAGCTTCTTTCTTAAGAAGCTGTGACAACGGGCGAATCTTGCCCGTATAGTTGTCCACGTACTTGCACAAGTACGTGGCAAGCCCAAGGAACTGCCTCAGTTCCTTCACATTGGATGGCGTGGGCCATTCATTGATCACTCTGACCTTCTCTGGGTCAGGGCGCCCGCCGTCTTTCCCCACGAGACACCCCAGCACGGGTATCTCGCTCGCCCCGAAGATACACTTCTTCAGGTTCACATAGAGCTTATGTTTCCTCATAAGCTCTAGCAGCTTCCGGAGATGCACCTTGTGCATCTCAATGTCCGTCTTCCCGTTCACAGCCCGGCTGTGGACGAACACGTCGTCGAAGTAGCTCGGTGCGAAGTCGCGCACCGAGCGCAATAGATGTGTCACGCATCTATTGAACGTCGCAGGGGCGTTCTTAAGCCCCTGTGGCATGACGAGCCACTCCCAAAGCATACCGCTTGGGGTGCTTACCAGTGTGAGAGGGATGTCCCTCTCACGCATGAGGATCTGATAGAATCCATCACGCAGATCTAGAGCACTGAAGGTAGTGCTCAAGGCCATCGAATCGATGATAACATCTTTTCGCGGTATCGGCGTCTGCGCCGGTATCGTCGCATCGTTCAGCTTGTTATACGCATGAACGATGCGCCAGCCGCCCTGTGGTTTCTTAACACAGAACGTTGGAGCACTGTGCGGGGACTTTGATTCCCGCACTTGACCTGCAAGACGACGACTTTCAAAGAAGTCGTCGATCGCTTGCACTTGTTCACGCGGCAGTGGCCACTGCCGTGTAACACAGTACTTCGTGCCCCGGCACGAGATCAATCTCGTGCTGTACGCCCTTGTCCTTCGGAAGCTCCGAAGGAATCTCGTCCGGGAGTACATCCTTGTACTCCCGCAGAACTTCGTAGTAGGGACTCGACATCAACGAGTCCCAACTCTGCTCCTCGAAGCGTTGCTTCTTGGTCTTCGCACTGAGGGAGTCATCACCCTCAGTGATCCCATCGACGACGAGCTGCTTCAGCTCTTCGGCTTCGCGATCCAGTCTCTCGATATCCGAGAGAATGCAAATCTGTTCGATGCGTCCATCGTACAAGTCTCGCGCGAACCGCTTCCAACTCATCGTTGGAAGTGCGGTCAACGCCGACGCACCTGTAAGACGTTCAACGTCTCGACACTCGGTGTCTGCACTGCAGATACACCCTCCACAGTCCCGGACTGAGACTCGCGCAGCTCCCTGAGCTTGCGCCGCAAAGGTCTTCCATGGAGCCCGGCTCCAGGTGCTCCACGTCCAAGGAATCGCACCTTGGACGGGACGTTATCGCAATCGTCAGCGGATTCCTTCCGCTGACTCGCACTATCAAGCCCGGCTTGAGTGCCGCTCATCGCGTGCAGCGCTGCTGCACGTGAGCACGCAGGTTGTTCGGGTGCTGGACGTTTGCAACCGCCAGCACCTCCTGCCGCGCAGTCGGTTCCCTGAACCGTTGCGCCTCCATCCGCTCCAAGAACGGATGAAGCAACCGCATCGTCGACTCCCGGAGTCGACGTGCTCTCGCTAGCTTCCTGCGCTAGCGAGTGTTCGCTTATACACATATCGTCAGCTCGCAGAGCTGACGCACGATCGCTAGTTCCCGGAACTAGCAGCGAACGTTCGCCTGTACACGCATCATCAGCTCCCGGAGCTGATGCACGATCGCTAGTTCCCAGAACTAGCAGCGACGCGCCAGTGGCGTCAGCTCCCAGAGCTGACGCACGCCTTTCGGTTCCCCGACTTACTTCGTCAACTCCCAGAGTCGACGCGACGTCGTCGGCGCGACCTTGGAGGCTTGAAGTACCTCCAAGGATACCGATAATACCGGTATTTTACCTTCTCTCAGGTGAATTGCATTCACCTGACCATCACTCATGTGACAAACATCATTCAGATGTTTATGCGTCAGGTGATTCACATTCACCTGACCATCACTCGTGTGACAAACATCATTCAGATGTTTATGCGTCAGGTGATTCACATTCACCTGACCATCACTCATGTGACCGCGACCCTTCGGCTCAGATTTCTGAGTCGACACACATTTTCTCACAACGACTCTCGGAGTCGTTGATGGTCGCCGGCGGCGATCGGAGGCAGCGGCGGACGCTGCTGCCTCAACTGGGGTATCACATGCACGGCCTGGTGCATGTGCAGCACTGACAGGGTCATCGCTCTCTGTCGCGCATGCGTTGTTGAAGCGTACGCTTCTTTCAGTTGATCACCGGGTCATGCCGTGCAAGCCACGGCATGCCTAATACCAAGTCGAACTTATCGTCTAGATCCAAGACGATAAGGTCTTCCACAAACGTCCTTCGTTTGTAAGAGAAGCGCACACGGACTACGCGCTTCTCAGTCCTCACGGTGGCACCTGTTGCCAACCGCACCTCCAACACGCCGCGAGGCGTGTCGGCCTCTTCGAAGTCAAGCCTTCGAAGACTTCCCTGTCGAACAAAGTTGTTCGACGCGCCCGAGTCCACTAGGGCACGAAGAGAGTTCGCTCTCTTCGACATCACGTTCAGGATGACAAGATTTGGCTTGTCATCTTGCAGCTTACAGCGAGAAACCTTCTCGCTGGGGGCAGCAGTCCTCATCGTCGCGTGTCCAAGCTCGACACGCGGGACTGCATCACCAGTAGGACGCCCCACGCCTACTGGTCCTTGGTGGTTTTTGAACGCCCGCCCGCTGTGCACTCGCGTGCATAGTGACCGATGTTACTACACTTGTAACATCGAACCTTGCTGTTCCTACGCTGCTGTTGACCAGCAGTCGTAGCACTCGAGAGGTCCATAGGTTCCGGACCTCCCGTCTTCACAACAGGACGCGCCGGCTTCGGCGCGTTCGCATGGAGCTTAGATTGACGCCGGCTAAACTCCTCTTGCATCGCAAGGCTGATCGCCTCCTCGAGAGTATTCGGATACTCTCGGAAGAGATACGTCTTGACGGGACCATCTCTTAGTCCCTTCATGAACGTGACGACCTGGCTCGTCTCGTCGACCGGGTTCGCCACTATGATCGATACCAAGTATCGAGCACGCTGGGCAAAGGTGTGAACATCATCCTTGCCCTGCTGCAGATCGAGAAACTCCGCTCTCGATCTGAACTCGTTCTTCGGGGGGCTCAAACGCAAGCTTGAGCTCCTCTTTGAACACCTCGTACGTGCCGAAGCACGTAGGATCCGAGAGTCGGCGCCCATAGGCCCAACTCCTCGCACGTCCGCCAAGACATGACATGGCGAACGCGACCTTCGACATCGGACCGAAATACGTCGAGGCGCAACGGCTGTGTCGAGTTCGACAAGCCACCGAAGGAGGGTCTCGTCCTCCTTCCCCGTGTAGGTACTCACGTGGAGTTTCAACGACTCCACGCGTGGCTTAGGGGAAGCCACCGAGGCAGCAACATCTCGTTGCTCCTTAACAATGTACCCCAGAGCAACACCGTGTTGCTCTGTCGGCGATAGCGTACGAAGCATCGTCGCTACCGCTGCCTCTCCAATAACTCGCGAGAGTCTTTGGAGAGCCTCCCACTCTGGATCAGACAGGTGGGCGCAGTCCGTGCGCGTCACGGACATTTGAGGGGTCCCAGCAGATCCCTCATCCATTGGGGAGTTCTCTACCCCGCGTTCGTATGACTCCATACGAACGAACAGCAGTCGGTCGTGGGACGGACTACAAAGTGCTACCAGGTGTAATAGGTCTACTTAGACCTATTAGGTGGCGTACACGTGCGCTTACGTGTATGAGGAAGCGTGCAATTAGAATAGACTTAATTTAAGTATACTTATTTAAATAGGTATAATTAAATCAAATATAACTAAATTAAACTGCAAAATACCGTAAAATGAGAACTGTTATTGAATTTGGCATAAGCCAATTATGGACCTCCTAAAACTGTTTTGATCTATTTCTAAAGGATCTGCCAACGTGTGGTTGGCAGAAACTCTGCTCAGTGATTGGTAGAAATCCGTTACTTTCTACCAATAATATGCACAAATGCACACGAACCAAATAATGTGGTTCGCCCATGTAGCCATTGGTGTGTACAGCACAGCAAGGTCTGAGGCCCATTTCTAACCTCTAACAGTTAGGATAACTGTTAGAGTTACAAGTGGTACAACCACTTGTACGTGTAACCCGTTACAGGAAGTGGATGAAGACGCGGCGGAGTAGGCTATTTTTGTAGTGTGGCGCGTGTTTATATAGCGTGATGAGAGTAAGCGTAATGCACCTATTGCGTGTCAACTGCAGCTCCGACCATAGTTTTGCGGCACGTCTATCTTCTGTGCAGCGATCTTCCACAGACAATACAGTTCCGGTAAAAAGGGCATTTTAGATGGAGTCAATAACAACATGTTTGCTATCAGGTCTGAAGCGTCGACGTCTTTTACAACATGTTTGACATAATCGTGCGATAGACTTGTCTGTAAACGGCCAACCAAATCTTTGTCCAGACGAACTTAAGGTGACCATACAAATATCAAGTATTGCCTGGCATTAACATGTTGTTTTTAACAACATGTTCACGCCTTTACACGAGGCCAGAAATGGCGTGAGTGTTGGGGGGTTAATTGTACGAAACCTCTACGGAAGCATTGATTTTGACGGCTGCAATGCCGTAAGCAAGTTGACGGAGTTCAAAACCTCGTGTAACGGGGTTACACGTACAAGTGGTAGTACCACTTGTAACTCTAACAATTATCCTAACTGTTAGAGGTTGGAAACGGACCTCAGACCTTGGTGTGCTGTAAACACCAATGGCTACATGGGCGAACCACATTATTGGGTGGTTCGTGTGCATTTGTGCATATTATTGGTAGAAAGTAACGGATTTCTACCAATCACTGAGCAGAGTTTCTGCCAACCACACGTTGGCAGATCCTTTAGAAATAGATCAAAACAGTTTTAGGAGGTTCATAATTGGCTTATGCCAAATTCAATAACAGTTCTCATTTTACGGTATTTTGCAGTTTAATTTAGTTATATTTGATTTAATTATACCTATTTAAATAAGTATACTTAAATTAAGTCTATTCTAATTGCACGCTTCCTCATACACGTAAGCGCACGTGTACGCCACCTAATAGGTCTAGGTAGACCCATTACACCTGGTAGCACTTTGTAGTCCGTCCCACGACCGACTGCTGTTCGTTCGTATGGAGTCATACGAACGCGGGGTAGAGAACTCCCCAATGGATGAGGGATCTGCTGGGACCCCTCAAATGTCCGTGACGCGCACGGACTGCGCCCACCTGTCTGATCCAGAGTGGGAGGCTCTCCAAAGACTCTCGCGAGTTATTGGAGAGGCAGCGGTAGCGACGATGCTTCGTACGCTATCGCTGACAGAGCAACATGGTGTTGCTCTGGGGTACATTGTTAAGGAGCAACGAGATGTTGCTGCCTCGGTGGCTTCCCCTAAGCCACGCGTGGAGTCGTTGAAACTCCACGTGAGTACCTACACGGGGAAGGAGGACGAGACCCTCCTTCGGTGGCTTGTCGAACTCGACACAGCCGTTGCGCCTCGACGTATTTCGGTCCGATGTCGAAGGTCGCGTTCGCCATGTCATGTCTTGGCGGACGTGCGAGGAGTTGGGCCTATGGGCGCCGACTCTCGGATCCTACGTGCTTCGGCACGTACGAGGTGTTCAAAGAGGAGCTCAAGCTTGCGTTTGAGCCCCCCGAAGAACGAGTTCAGATCGAGAGCGGAGTTTCTCGATCTGCAGCAGGGCAAGGATGATGTTCACACCTTTGCCCAGCGTGCTCGATACTTGGTATCGATCATAGTGGCGAACCCGGTCGACGAGACGAGCCAGGTCGTCACGTTCATGAAGGGACTAAGAGATGGTCCCGTCAAGACGTACCTCTTCCGAGAGTATCCGAATACTCTCAAGGAGGGATCAGCCTTGCAATGCAAGAGGAGTTGGCACTCGCGTGCATAGTGACCGATGTTACTACACTTGTAACATCGAACCTTGCTGTTCCTACGCTGCTGTTGACCAGCAGTCGTAGCACTCGAGAGGTCCATAGGTTCCGGACCTCCCGTCTTCGCAACAGGACGCGCCGGCTTCGGCGCATTCGCATGGAGTTTAGCTTGACGCCGGTAGGCGCGAGGTGTCCTACTGGTGATGCAGTCCCGCGTGTCGAGCTTGGACACGCGACGATGAGGACTGCTGCCCCCAGCGAGAAGGTTTCTCGCTGTAAGCTGCAAGATGACAAGCCAAATCTTGTCATCCTGAACGTGATGTCGAAGAGAGTCCACTCTCTTCGTGCCCTAGTGGACTCGGGCGCGTCGAACAACTTTGTTCGACAGGGAAGTCTTCGAAGACTTGACTTCGAAGAGGCCGACACGCCTCGCAGCGTGTTGGAGGTCCGGTTGGCAACAGGTGCCACCGTGAGGACTGAGAAGCGCGTAGTCCGTGTGCGCTTCTCTTACAAACGAAGGACGTTTGTGGAAGACCTTATCGTCTTGGATCTAGACGATAAGTTCGACTTGGTATTAGGCATGCCGTGGCTTGCACGGCATGACCCGGTGATCAACTGAAAGAAGCGTACGCTTCAACAACGCATGCGCGACAGAGAGCGATGACCCTGTCAGTGCTGCACATGCACCAGGCCGTGCATGTGATACCCCAGTTGAGGCAGCAGCGTCCGCCGCTGCCTCCGATCGCCGCCGGCGACCATCAACGACTCCGAGAGTCGTTGTGAGAAAATGTGTGTCGACTCAGAAATCTGAGCCGAAGGGTCGCGGTCACATGAGTGATGGTCAGGTGAATGTGAATCACCTGACGCATAAACATCTGAATGATGTTTGTCACATGAGTGATGGTCAGGTGAATGCAATTCACCTGAGAGAAGGTAAAATACCGGTATTACCGGTATCCTTGGAGGTACTTCAAGCCCCCAAGGGTCGGTGCCGACGACGTCGCGTCAACTCTGGGAGTTGACGAAGCAAATAAAATTCGGGGAACCGAAATGCGTGCGTCAGCTCTGGGAGCTGACGATACGTGTATAAGCGAACACTCGCTAGCTGCTGAAAGCTAGCGAGAGCACGTCGACTCCGGGAGTCGACGATGCGGTTGCTTCATCCGCTCCGGGAGCGGATGGAGGCGCAGCGGTTGCAAACGTCCAGCACCCGAACAACCTGCGTAGCGGCGCTGCACGCGATGAGCGGTTCTCAAGCCAGGCTTGATATTGCGAGTCAGCAGAAGGAATCCGCTGACGATTGCGATAACGTCCCGTCCAAGGTGAGATGCCTTGGACGTGGAGCACCTGGAGCCGGGCTCCATGGTAGACCTTCGCGGCGCAAGCTCAGGGAGCTGCGCGAGTCCCAGTCCGTGACTGAGACGGGTGTATCTGCAGTGCAGACACCGAGTGTCAAGGCGTTGGACGTCTTGACACGTACATACTGCGGTACAGTATCAGAGAATGCGGTTGGAGATTCCGCCGACGAGTGCGTCGGCGTTGACCGCACTTCCAACGATGAGTTGGAAGCGCTTCGCGCGAGACTTGTACGATGGACGCATCGAACAAATTTGCATTCTCTCGGATGTCAAGAGAGTGGATCGCGAGGCCGAGGAGCTGAAGCAGCTCGTCGTCGATGGGATCACTGATGGTGATGACTCCCTCAGTGCGAAGATCCTCATGCGTGAGAGGGATATCCCTCTCACACTGGTAAGCTCTTCACGCGGTATGCTTTGGGAGTGGCTCGTAATGCCACAGGGGCTTAAGAATGCCCCTGCAACGTTCAATAGATGCGTGACGCATCTATTGCGCTCGGTGCGCGACTTCGCACCGAGCTACTTCGACGACGTGTTCGTCCACAGCCGGGCTGTGAACGGGAAGACGGACATTGAGATGCACAAGGCATCTCCGAAAGCTGCTAGAGCTTATGAGGAAACATAAGCTCTATGTGAACCTGAAGAAGTGTATCTTCGGGGCGAGCGAGATACCCGTGCTGGGGTGTCTCGTGGGGAAAGACGGCGTGCGCCCTGACCCAGAGAAGGTCAGAGTGATCAATGAATGGCCCACGCCATCCAATGTGAAGGAACTGAGGCAGTTCCTTGGGCTTGCCACGTACTTGTGCAAGTACGTGGACAACTATACGGGCAAGATTCGCCCGTTGTCACAGCTTCTTAAGAAAGAAGCTGAGTGGATATGGACGAGCGAGTGCGAGGATGCATTCGGTGCAGTCAAGCAGGGCTTGACTGAAGCGCCGATCTTGGCCGTGGCGGACCAAGATCGTCCATTCCACGTAGTGTGCGATGCATCCGACTTTGCAATCGGATGTGCATTGATGCAACACGATCACGAAGGGCGTGGTCGTGTAGTCTACTATCAATCGCGTTAGCTGAAGCCAGCTGAGCGTAACTATCCCGTACATGACAAGGAACTCCTTGCCATGAAGTATGCACTCGCAAAGTTCCGAGTGTATCTACTTGGGAGTAGACCGTTCGTGGTCTATACAGACCACGCATCTTAAGTCGCCACAGACCACGCATCTTAAGTCGCCGCACATCTCGCAACGTATGGCGAGATGGTTGTCCTTCTTCGCCGAGTTCAACTTCCGGGTGGAGTACAAACCCGGAAGACTCAAAGTAGTGGCCGACGCGTTATCGCGTCGACCTGACTATGCGGAGACGGTCGACGCCAACGCAGTTGGCGTCGTGAGGACAAGTGTGCAGTCGTCAACGTTGATTGACGACGTGAAGGACGCGTATGCAAGGGATGCAGACGCGAAGTGGCTGCTGGAGTTCCTCGCAGCCCCTTCCGGCGTGGCACGTCGGAAGCTAACCCCTCATCTTCGAGCTCGTGCACACCGCTATCGTGTACACGAAGGCCTACTGTTGTACAGTGCAGTAGACGACAATGCGGATCGCATTGTCGTTCCGAATGATCATGACCTCCGGTTGAGGATCATGTTCGAGTATCACGATGCCCCCACGGCAGGGCATCCGGGTCGTGAGAAGACATACACTCTTCTCACGCGTGACTTCTACTGGCACCACCAGTACAAGTGGGTGCGCAAGTACGTACGTGCTTGCGAAGTTTGTCGACGCATAAAGCCTGCGCGGTTCTCGCAGGCTCCTCTTCAATCACTACCGACTCCGTCGGAGTGTTGGCAGTCCATGTCCATGGACTTTGTCTTCGCAGCAAGCGGAGGACGGGCATCGTTGTCTTTGTGGACCGATTCAGCAAGATGGTTCATCTTGCTGCCGTCCCGGCTACTGTTACAGCCGCGCAGACTGCGCGACTGTTTGTTGACATGGTGTTCAAACACCATGGCGACATTGTGTCGGACCGTGATCCACGCTTCACAGCGCGGTTCTGGCAAGAAGGGTTTACACTTCTTGGTTCACAATTATCAATGTCGACTGCGGATCATCCGCAGACGGACGGACAAACCGAACGTGTCAACCGCGTACTGGGTAACACGCTGAAGAGCTACGCTCACTCGTTCCCGCACTGGAGCGAGTGCTTGCCGATGGCAGAGTTTGCCATCAACAACTCGGTGCATGCCTCGACAGGGCATACACCGTTCTACGTGAATGCCATGAGGCATCCACGGTTGCCGAGCATGCTCGGTGGGGTAGCTTCCTCCTTAAGTGGGGGAGGATCTACGGTTGCGTCCGAACAACCGCAGGATACAGCTGATTGCAGCACACTATCAGCTGCGGTGACGCGTGCGACGTCTCGTTCGAGCAGGAACGAGCGCGCGATGTCTGTGCCGGGCACAGACATGAGAGATGATAGCAAGCAGGCAGGGCCTTGCTGCTGACAAAGGCGACAAGCTGATAGGAGTCAGCTCGAGTGCGCTAGACTTTGTCCAGCGAAGACAAGCCGTCATACGGTTTGTCCAGGATGCTATCGCAGCTTCTGTCGATCGACAGAAGCTGAACGTTGATAATGTTGGTAGGGGCAACATAAATGAATTTAAAAAGGGTTCATTAGTTTTGTTGGCTATATAAAACCTACCTAGACATGCAGTGTCTGACTTTGGAGCAAGCAAGCTTGCTCCAAGATTCATTGGGCCGTTCAAGGTACTTGAACGGCACAGCAACTTGTACCAGCTGGACATACCGTCCAGCATGAGGCTCCACCCGACCTTCTACGTCGGGCGGTTGAAGCCGTACGTGCAGCACGGACTACCTAGGGTTGGTAGTCCGACTGAGGAGTGCGAGAGGCCTGGAAGGCCTTCTCGAGACCGTCAACGCGATCGGTCAACCAGTTCACTCTCGTCCCGAGACCGGACGAGAGGTTCGAGGCAGTCTGAGCTGCCTCGCAGACCTCAGCACGGAGAACACGAACCTCCTACTTCAGAGCCGCTATCTCAGCGCTCTGTGTCTGCTCCAGCGCAGCAACTCGATCGTGCAGGGCACGATCGTCATGGTCATAGCGTTGACCATACGGAGGGAGTATTCCGCAGGATTGTGGAGCGGATCGTGGCTCATAAGAGAACGAACTCTCAAGGGGTTCGTTTTCGTATTCGTTGGAAAGGATTTCCTCCCCATCGAGATACATGGGAGCCCCGGAACGTCCTGATGGAGGACGTTCCGGAAATGGTGAGGGCGTACGAAGCCCACCATAACTTGCAAGAGTAAGCCCTGCACGAGGAGCGCTGCGGTCAGCCACAGTACTCGGAGCTTCGCGTGGCACAATACGACCACGGATCTCCTTGATGTGATCGGGTACACGGACGACCGTGTACCCCAGGAGATCATTTTCGGAGAGACGTGTTGCCAACCCTTGGCAACACGGGCAGAATGTGCCAAACGGAACGGCACATGGGATCCCCGCTTCCATGGACTGATCATGGAGGCGTTCACAGTTACCACGTGTAGTGTAAGTGTAGTAGCGATCGCGAGCCGCAGCAACGCGCTCGCGATACGCCTTCGGGTCTTTGTTGAAGTTATCAACAAAGGCGTTCCACGACTGACAAAGTGCCTGCCACTCTGGCACTTTGCTCTTGCGCGAAGTCTTCTTCGCTGCATAGTATTGGAGCTCATGGAAGAGCCCGATATAGTAGTCGCGTCTTTGAGTCTCGGACTCAAAGACAACCTCGGCGGCGACGTCGTCGTCATTGATACTGTTGCATGCGTACAACAGTATCGGGTTCGGTGGTGAACTAGCACCGAACCGGTCATGGATTTCTGCCTCAGTAGGCATCCATGGTGTGCGCACTGGCGGATCAGTGCGCGGGGCACTGAGCGCCCTCGACATGGGGAACGCTTTTGTAATCGCTGCGCGGACGCTTCGAGCTTGAACCGTCCGAGGCCTCATCACGAGGTCGTCGAGACCTCACGGGTGGGTCTGGTGTGTCTTCGGACGAAGACACGGGAGCGGGAGCCTTGACATCAACCTCCCCCTCTTTGACATCCTCGTCGTAGTCGAGGATGTCTTCGTAGTCCTCTCCAAAGAGTTCTTTGAGAGGAACAGCAGGATTCTTAATCTCTACTAGGAAAGAAGACTTCTTCTTCTTCCCGTGCTTCTCCTAGTGGAGAGCATGGTATTTGGTGACAGAGAGCTTCTCTGTCGAACCGCTGGAAACAGCAGTGCTAGTGGGCACTGCTGAGGTTGTTGTTCCTGCTGCAGAGGCAGCAGGGGAGGCTTACGCGTTCGCAGAAGCGGACGGAGACGTGGGCGTTGGCGAGTCCATTGCGAAAGGAACTCGGATTTCTCTTGGGAACTTGACGGTCTTGTCAAGTTCTGTTGATTGACGTATCGAGACCGATACGTCGAATCTTAACGGGGGGATGGTGTAACGGGGTTACACGTACAAGTGGTTGTACCACTTGTAACCCTAACAGTTAGGATAACTGTTAGAGGTTGGAAACAGACCTCAGACCTTGGTGTGCTGTACACACCAATGGCTACATGGGCGAATCACATTATTGGGTGGTTCGTGTGCATTTGTGCATATTATTGGTAGAAAGTAACGAATTTCTACCAATCACTGAGCAGAGCCTCTGCTAACCACAAGTTGGTAGATCCTTTAGAAATAGATCAAAACAGTTTTAGGAGGTTCATAATTGGCTTATGCCAAATTCAATAACAGTTCTCATTTTACTGTCGCGAAGTCGGTGCAACTTTTACCGCGGTGCAGGGGCGTACAGTGAACCTGGAAGTGTGACTACCGGTAATTATACCAGAGTCGCACAGCAAGGTGGGCGTGTGTTACCTTGTGCTGTCCTCGTAGGTTCGTTGTCTTGGTAATGAGACCCTCGCCGGGGTCGTGAGAGTGTTGATGAGAGTGAGGGTTCCTTGCGTAGACCGTCGGATGTCCTTCTGGTCCTCACAGGAGCGCTTGAGAGTCGAACGTTTTCCGGTGAACACTTGTGTACACCAGAGATTTCTGAAAGCAAAAGAGAAATTAATACAATGGGAAGTCCAGTAATTAGACTTCCGAGATAACCGCAATATAGAGTTCCGATATACAAATATGTAGCTGCTCTTATTCTTTCCTGGCCCTTGAGCAGTGGGCTAGTTCTCCAGGTCAACTAGGGAAATGTTCACCAGACACCTGGTCTGTCTGGTATTCCCGTAACTTTCGCGCACCACCCTCTAATATATAGAGGGAAAATAAACCAATACACTATCAGTTATATAACAGTCTACCGAGCGTCTTGAGAGCGACTGTCTAGCTCCCAAAACCTGTCCAAACGTACAATATGAAATGGGCTACCGCTAGAGACAAGACAAACGACCCAACTAGTAAATGGAATAGGTGGGTCCTCTCAGGTCTCTACGTTACGCTGATCTCCACCTAACGGGGCTTGATAGGTGAGAGATCACACGACTCAAAGCTTTGTCGTGGCCTTACACTTTCCAATGAACCGACGAATCGACTTTGGGGTTATAACGCAAATTGAACTCTGGTTATCTATCTCGTATCTCTCTGTCTTCTGTCTTCCATATTCTCATATACACTTGGTCTCAGTATAACTCAGGAACTTTTACTTGGGCTCACTATGGTAGTCGGTGCAGCGGATCTTGTTGAGTCGACACTTAATGATGTCATTACAGGGATGAGCAGGTTGCGTTTCACTTGATTGCGTGAGGTCGTGTTGGGTACACTTGGTTTCAGTATGGGGTGGACTTCAGAGTGTCAGAGTCTGGTATCCTGTTCATCAGGGTCTGGAATCATGTGCATCGGAGACATGTTCATCGGAACCATGTACTCCGGAATCATGTACATCAGAGTTGTAATACCAGAGTCGTGACACTTGGGTCTGATCATCGGAGTCTTGTACGTCGGAGTCTGTTCATCGGAAACTGGTAAATGTCTGGAATATTGCTTGTGTAAGCCGGACACATCAGACTTGTTCGCCAGAATCATGTTCATCAGACTCATGTACATCGGACTCATGTACGTCGGACTTCATGTACGTCGGACTCATGTACGTCAGACTTCATGGTGTGATATCAGAGTTTCCATGCGTGATACCAGAAATCCATGAGTGTTTTCAGGGTGCGGAGCACGTATGCTACAACGCACGAAGTCCAATTGGGATATGCGCGGGGTGCGCTACGTCCGGTGCGCGATACTTGGCATCTTGTGGGTATAATTATATTCCTTGAACCATCATCGTCACACAGGACGGCAACGGGATGAGGTCTCTCAGAGATACATTCTTCTGAGAGACTTTCTGCCAACCTTTAGGCACTCATCGTCGGGGAAAGTCCGGTGATCAGACTGAGTGTTATTATCTCTCGGAGTTTGTGCACTTTTCCGAGGAACACTTCTGATCTCTTGGGCCCCTTTGCAGTACAGGTGAAGGTTAATATACATATTTCTTCCACAGATTCATCATTGTCGCACGGGACATAACCTCGTCCCACATCTCCCTTTCTCCCACAATCCAGTATATGTCCAATCACATCACAGCGTAACGTCCATATCCACTCGGAAAATCGTAATTAGCAACGTGTCAACCGCCCCTCCTGGTCATAATTCGTCAGTGCGGAACTTTCTCCAAACTGAGCATCATGGCCAGGACAGTACGTCAGAGGTCCCGTGAACATAGTGTAGCTGTGACGCTCTCAAAACCCCTGATTCCATCAGACTCAGAAATAGCCAACTGTCGTATCCCACAAACGGCCACATCCCGATTTCCTTTCTGACACACAAGTCAGAAGAAGATCCTGCAACCATGGGTTCTCCATTGGCTCCCACTAGTGGCAACGCCTCGGGCACTGGGCCCGCTTCGGCATCCACGGCATCGCGAGGTGATGATGGCGGTAATGCCGCGTCATCTGGAGGCAGCTCTAGCGCCCCAGCCTCACAGTCGAGCGCGTCCGCCGCTCCGAAGCAGGGCGTTGACGCTGCTGACAGCGATGAGCACGTGCACATGCCGGACACATCTACAGCTTCCGCTACTGCGGGTTCGACTCCTGGCGTCCTGCCTTCGCTTCACAGAGGCCCCCACATTCTCTCCACCACCGGGGTGGACGATCTGTTTGGGCCTGGGCAACAACCGTTGGTCGAAGAGAAGTCTGACGTCCCTCCCAACTGGGTGGATCCCGAGCCAATGCCTGAAGGACAGCCGTTCTTGGTTGGTGTCCCGGCGTATGCCGAGGATTTCCGTGTGGGTAACCACATAGCAAACATTTATGGTGGTCCAAGCGTTCTGGTGGGCCTTGAAGGTTTCACGGCAGCAGACGTCTCGGAGCTTGAGCGTGTGATTCCCGATTTCACCGAGAGTCAGATGCTCGTTCCTCACGTGGACAGTCGCAACCGCATGAGTCTTGAGGCACACATGGGATCCGTTGACGTCCTCCGGGAATTGGCGGCAATCCTCCTGCACCTCCCTCATCAGCGTCTCGCTGAGCGGGTGTACAAGACGTCGGGTTATCTGAAGCAGATGGCTGGCGCGCACCGTCGGCTTCGACTCCAAGTGGAGTCCCAGGGCGGTGCATCTCTGGTGGACACGGCCGCTATCCAGAACGAGTCCGAAGATCTCAAGCGTCAGTGGGTCTTCAACTGCCAATATTGGCGTCATGAAGTGTTGGACGCCCGGCGTACTGCCAGTGAGGTCGAAGATCGTGTGAATGCGGAGTCCAAGAGTCTCGCGTCGCACTATCAGGACCAGATTGACGCCCTGGAATCCGAGAAGTCGGCCTTGGAAGAACGCCTGGAGGACTCTCAAGCGGAGGTTCGGTTGCTGAAGGCTCGCCCCACTACCACAGCCACTGACTCCTGGGGTTTTCTGGAGTACCTGTTTGAACACGGGGAGTTGAATGGCAGTTGGGTGCGTCTTCGGGAGCTTCTGGTGAACTTCCAAGAGGGCAAGGCGCCGCCTGGAGACTGGGACACCATCATCAACGTGACTGCGATGGATCAGCGCAAGGCGGAAATCCCTGACTTCTCCAAGCGTCTGGCTAAACATCGGTCCGACCAAGCAGCAGCGGCCAAGAAATCGACCAAAGTGCTGGATCTGACGGGTGCGGGCAGTGGTGTGACGGTCTCCGGTGAGCATGCCGGCAGCTCTAAGAAGTCAGGCACTCGCCCGGTGAACAAGTCTGGGTCACCCACCAGGTCGACCAAATCTTCCGGTTCTCCGCCACCCAAGCCTACCAGACTTTCTGGAAAACATCGGGCTCGTGTTCCTCAGGACCGCCCCAAGAACTACACGCCTGGTATCGATTCAGTGCGTCCGGCGAACGCTAAGTCTCCGGTATCCAAGGACGCGGTTCATACCACGTTACCGGCTGGAGTCGTCTGGAAAGAAGTTCGTCCGGACTTGCGCTTGGCTCTGCTCGCGGGCATTGCTTACGAGACTGCAATGAAGTGGCTTCGCACGGACAAGCCCGCCCACAGCCTGTTCACGGGGCGCCCCTTGGTACAAATGCTGGTAAGCATGATGTACTGGCGCAAGTTGAATCAGACCCCGTGGACTTCGTACGTCCCAGAGACGTACTACAAGATGGCTGAGGAGGAACTGCGCCGTCTTCAGAAGAATGACGTGGAACCACCGGTCTGGGAGGCACTGGATGCTCACGTCCCATATCCCATCAGTGAGCCTGAGTCCACAGAGGATGACCCTCAGAAGGACCCGGACTTCAAGGAGTCTGGTGAACAAGAATCTGTATCCAGCGACAGCGCGTCTGACGACGAAAAGTCGAGCGGCAACAGTGATGATTCTGACGACGATGAGTCTGATGATCATTCGCACGCCGGTAACAAGCGTCCACGGGACTACGAGTCCAGCGATTCAGATGACTCGGGTCCGATAATCCCCACCAAGAAATCCAAGCGGGGTAGTGTACACGAGGCATCTCGATCCAAGTCAGGCAGTCAAAAGTCCGGTGGCACCTCCACGTCAAGTCCCAAGAGCAAGAAGTCCGGTGGTTCGCCCAAGTCAAGTTCCAAGGACAAGAAGCCCCAAGACTCCAAGTCGCCTAAGAGTTCTTCGGGCAAGCGACCTTCTGGTAAACTCCGGAAGTCAAGTCTGGTGTCCAAGTCGTACAAGTCGCTGACACCGAAGGAGCTGCTGACAATCGAGGCCCCGGACACACATTGTTCTTCGTGGCTGTATTACGGCGTTCCGGTCCAGCCGACAAGTGACACTAAGACGTCCATCGGGCAGACTCCAGGGTTCCCAGACTTCGAGCCCCACAGACACAGTCTGGCACGCCTCAAGAAACGTTGGAACTCCAAGAAGTACCAAGCTTTGCTGGACGAAGTGCCAGCTCCCTGGGAGGTCATGTACCAGAACCGCCGGACCGAGCTATATTTTCACCGGCGTGAAGATCTCTGCCCCTTGGTTCAGGCGGACATCGAAGAACTCGCGTCTCTCATGCGCAAGCACGCCCAAGCACTGTGGGAACGCACTCACTGGGTGATAATGGATCCCGATGAGGACCTGCTGTCCGGTGAACAGCACAAGGAACGTGGGCTCCGACGTGCATCTCTACTGCGTCAATATCGAGGGACAGTATCCAAGATTCTGAAGCACAAGGATTTCCCGGAGACACTCATGTTCGAGCCCGGTATCTGGAAGGTCCCGGACAAATATTGCCCATGGATCTGGCAGGACCCACGTGCACGTGACATCGGAGGTCCCAAGTGCCTGAGCTTGCGCAAGCAGCTTGAGGCTATCGACGCAGCTGAACCAGCGCGCACGCAGTGGGCCACAGCGTCTTCCGACAAGGACTGGATGGAATTCGTGCCATCCGATCTCCGGAAACAAGCTCTGACGCCCGCTGAACGCGCCGAAAATCCTGTCTCTCTGAAGTAAGTACGCCAGAAGCCTGGTGTACTCTTCACGACATCTCCGGGGAACTACACTTCTTCTTCCAGAACAACTTAGTCGTCTGCATATCGTAGCGTAGTAACAATTCCAAATATAGTTCCCCGACGACCTTATCCTTTAATATCCTCATATGTCATTCAGTAATCTTCTTCTCATAGCATCATCATAATCCACTTCGTAAAATTCCATCGTACACACACAACCACAAAATCATCTCCATACAAATTCACATAACAATCACCATCTCTGGGAGTCACGCATCCCCGAAATCGCATTTCCGAAAGACATGTCTCTCAGACACCCCATCTCTGAAATACATCGCCCGGTGAACATCACTGTTCACCAGAGTTTTCAGAATAGGTTTTAGAGTTTAAACTCTAGGGTGATCGTCTCCAGCTTGCATTGCCTGGAAACGAGCTCGCGCTCGTGCGCTCTGATTGAACTCATATAGCAAAGCGCCACAATTCAGCTTTGACAAGGGTAGCCACTCTGTCTCGTCGTACCCCTTCCACTTGACCAGGTATTCGCGAAGTCTCTTGGAGGTCCTGGTACGTTTGTTCCACCGAGTGTCTAGTATCCTTTCCACTTCGTATTCATCATTCTCGGTGTCAGGCTCCCAACTGTCTTCTGGTAACAGCGCTGCATCAAAGTCATCATCCTCATGGACATCGAGTTCCACAGTCGGTCTTCTGGGAAACAAGGCTCTCGGCTTCAGGCGACTTATATGAACCCAAGGGTTCACCCGATACCCGGTGTCCTCGACCTTCAGTTTCACACGAAAATCATCCAACATCTCTTCAATCCGGAAAGGACCATGCCACATGTGTGCGAGTTTCCGACTCAACCCCGTTTGTACCTTGGGGATGTATAGCCACACGGCATCACCGACAGCAAATCTGGACTTCAGACGTTCCGACAACTCCTTCCACTTTCGGGTCTGTTCTTCAGAACGCTCCCGCTTGGCCTTCTTCTGAAGCTCTTCAGCACAGGCTTGAGCGTAGCTGTAATCTCGCTGCATCTTCCGACGCCACTCATAAGCAGTGCGCTCTTGTACACCAGAAGGTTTTGGACCAAGCATCGCGGACACAGTCCCGTGAGCATCCCATCCGTGTACCAGAAAAAATGGTGTTTCCAGACGGGTCGCATCAAAGGAAGTGTTCAACGCGAACATCAGACGTTCGGCGTGGTCATCCCAGTCACTCTGGTCAGCTTCGGCGATGTAGGCCTTGATGGCGCGCACGACCGTCTGAACAGACCGTTCTTGTTGGCCGTTCGCCTGGGGACGGTACGCCGGGTCGCTCGTTGTCTACTTCCCAGGAGGTCCCGGAAGCACCTGAACACCTCACTCATGAACCTAGGGTCTTGATCATGGCGTATCAGGGAACTAGCTCCGAAATTCCGGAAGACACGTTCCTCGTAGGCCTCAGCGACATCTTGAGCCGTAGTAATACTCATAGGCTTGCACATCACATAGCCTGAGAACATGTCTTGGAACAACAACAGGAACGTGTTGCCTCTGGCAGACTTTGGCATGTGCGTCACGAAATCCATGGACACCACTTCAAAAGGTCGACTGGGCTCGATGTTACCGGGCGACGGTCCAGGATTCGGGGGACGCCCCTTGCCACTAGCACAGTCCATACACTCCTTGACGAACCTTTCCACATCCGCGTACATACCAATCCAGTAGAACTCGGAGCTCAGCTTCTCGAACGTACGTTTGATTCCCTGGTGAGCACCTTGGTAATCCCCATGAGCATAGTGCAGCATATCAGCATGCAAGTCTCTGGGAACTACAAGTCTGAGTTCATTGACCATGTCTCTCGGACGTTCTCTGGTAGCCCGGCTGAGGCGGTACAAAACATCTCTGGAATCCAAGATAAAATCATCGGCAATCCTGGCAAGCTTCCTCACCCGGGGTCGTGGTAGATCTCCCACGTCACCCTTAAGGAACTTGATAAGTTCTGCCAGATGAACATCGTGAGTCTGGTGAGCTTTGATCCGCCGCCAGCGTTCTTCCTGGAACTCCAATGAGCCCATAGGTTCACGAGCCTCCCCGTCATCTGGTAGGTTTGCTTCCTCCTGATGGCGTGCACGAGTGATGGCAACAAGCACCTTAGCAGCATGAGGCAGGGGCGCAGACGCTGGCCCTGGGTCATCCATCTCCGGTGTACAATCATGTTCACCAGAGGTCTGGTGAACATCGTCCGGGGCTTCAGAAAACACCCCTTCGGGAGGCTTCATCAACTTCTCTGGGATCTTGGACACCAGTTTCAGATGAGTCAGTTCGTC
The DNA here is from genome assembly GCA_018806915.1 of Phytophthora colocasiae. Lineage (NCBI taxonomy): Eukaryota > Oomycota > Peronosporomycetes > Peronosporales > Peronosporaceae > Phytophthora > Phytophthora colocasiae. Next base: position 3,796,271 of record JAGKQI010000098.1, read on the forward strand.
AGGGTCTTGGACCTGCCAGGACTCGCCCAGGACAAGAGTCTTGGACGTCAGATAGTCCGCTGCTTGATTGAACTCACGCTTCACGTGCACTAGCTTCAGAGACTGGAACTTGATCTTCAGAGACTCAAACTCGGACAATTTCCGCTGCAGATTCGGCTGATTGCAATTGATCAGACCTTGAGCTTGCTGGATAGCGATACGGGAGTCTCCGACAACTACCAAGTCTCGGATACCACGTTCCAAAGCTAACTTCAATCCATTGATCAGACCACAGTACTCTGAGTCATTCACAGTGACGTCTTTCAGAGCGAACCCTTGGGCTTCCAGGATGTTCCACCCCGGGAGCTCCCAGAGCACACATCCGCAGCTTCCCAGGCGAGTGGATGTCTTGGCGGCACCATCAAAACTCAGAACACAACCTCGGTAATCAGCCTCTAGCATCTCCACGCTAATGGGTGCTGGAGGTTTGACTCGCCCCTTGACGGGGATGAGGTTTTCAGAGACCTCATCGAGGTGTTCACGGGGTGTGATGCCTGCTCCAAGGATAGCCGGGAGACCATCTTCATCTCGCTGGATCCTGCGAATCTCCAAGTTCCAATGTGACAACTTCAATCCCCACTTCACGTTCCGACCATCAGCCGAACTGGATGACAGGAGCCATTTCAATACTGAATGTCTGGTGTACACCGTGATCACGGGACTCGTGTTTACCAGAGCCCGAAAGTTCTCCAGAACCCTGAGAATCGCGATGACCTCCTTCTCTGCGATGTGATACCGGAGTTCTGCCTCATTCAGCACACGTCCAGTGAACCGTACGGGGTGTATCACTCCGTCGTACTCTTGTCCCAAGACGGCTGAAGCAGCCCACGGGTTCGCATGGGGTATAATAACGAAGGGTCTGGCGCGATCTGGATGTCTGAGGAGCGGTGTCGAGACAATCTTACGCTTCAGGATCTCAAAGGCTTCCTTAGCCCGGGCAAAATCTCGACCAGCACGAATCTGTTCATCGGACAACTCGTAGAGTACAGCAGCGATCACCGGTAAGTCTTCGATAAACTTGTTGTAGTAATTCAGACTTCCCATGAAACTCTGTACTCCCTTGAGTGTCGACGGAAACGGCAATTCTTCCACTCCCTTGACGATCTTCGGCGTGGCTCTCAATCCTTCAGCACTGATCTCATGCGACAGATAAGGAATCGTCAACTTCCCAAACTCGCTCTTGGGCAGGCTCACTGAAATATTCCAATATCTGAGTCTGAAAAGCAAGGCGTTCAGGTCTTCACAAAGTTGATCCCAGGTGGGTGCCCCATGAGCAATGTCGTCAATGTAGGAACTTCGACCTAGTACCGGTCCCAAGAAGGACGGGACTGGGATGTTCCTCTGAAAGACAGTCATTTGGTCGGTGAGCACCGGAACCTCTGGCATGTGTTCATCAGAGTTCTGAAGTTGTTCACCAGACATCAGACCATGTACATCAGAGTTCTGGGGCTCTAACTTCAGGAATTCTAACACATCAGGATCAACGTCGGCTTCCTCTTCAGGTGACAATCGCACGAACCCCCACAGGCAGTTATCCAGCATAGCCTGGTATACCAGGGGCGCGTTCTTCAGACCGAAAGGCATTCTTACCCACTGGAAGTGTCCAAATGGGCAGATGAACGCTGAGATCAGCCTTGCACGCTCCGTCATTCGAATAGCCCAAAAACCACTCGCCATATCCAGACTCATAAACCACAGTGCTGCCTCAAAACCAATCAACAGATCGTCTATCAGGGGTAACGGATAACGCGACAACTGGATAAAACCATTCACCACGCGATAATCAATGCACATGCGTATATCCACACCATTCTTCTTGAGAACAATCACTATTGGTGATGCCCAAGGCGAAGTCGAGTACTCAATGAGTCCGGTCTCCAGGAGCTTCTTCAGCAGTTCGTACACTTTGATCATCAGGTGAGGGGCAACGGACCTCGGACGCTGGGCAACAGGTTTAGCGTCTCCCACGTCCAAGTCACAGACCACGCCCCTTGCCGGTGCAGGTGCGGCATTGCCGTCTCCCAGAAAGATTTTCCGATGATACTTCAGGATGTCCCTGAGTTTCTGCTCCACCTCCGGCGTCGTTTTCCCGGGTACTCCGACGTCAGCCTTGTCGATGTCGCATTCGGGGGTCAAATCTTCCAATTCAGGCAGCATAAGCAGTTGGTCACGTAATTGAGAGAGTAGGTCTGTTCCTTCCCGTATGTAGACACCGGGTTCCAGATCCAATTCCTCATTCGTGACTCGCATGCACCGCTCGTACTCGGCTCGGAGCGTTTCCACAGGGGTGCCTGGCATACTCTGGATTGGGATGTCCCATGAACAGTCTGTCGGATCCTCATCTCCCATGGACAGTTCACCAGAAACACTCAGGGTGACCTCATCCTCGACCATGTTACCTGAAATTCCAGATGTGTTTCCGGAGTCTTTCGGAGTCGCTTTCTCTGACACCGATTCCAGATCTCCGGTGTCCACAGCGGTATCTCGGGTCTCCTCTTTTCCGGCATCCACCCAGTCATCTGTCTGCGTAGCCACATCCAAGGCGAAACGAACTCGTTTTGTTCGTGGGACCGAAGTAGGCCTCACAAACTGTACTCGAGCATTATCTAGCCTTGGGCGCTGTAAGATCTTAGTGGGCCACGGGTATACCGGATGATCCACACATGGAGGCTGAGGTATCAAATCCTCCAAGTCAGCTTCGGCCTTCAGACGTCTCTTCGTTTCTGGTGACGGAGTGTTCTCCAGAATCAAAACTTCCCAGTCACGATAGGCTGCAGAGCCTGGCCGTACAAAGCGACCATGTCGTGGGAAAAATCCATACTCCACAATCCTTGCAACGTCAGAAAATTCATTCACCCAAGTATTCTTGTCAGAAATGTTCACCACGCGCACCGCCACAGGCCATGACCGGGCTGCATAAATCAGCTGAGTCACCCAACGGTCTCCACGTCCCGCCCACACGACTTCTCGTTGCGGGTTCGTCGGACCATAATCAATGCGAACAACAAATTCTTCACCAGGTCTCAGAAGTACAGCTTCACTTGGTCTGATGGACCTGTTCCTGCCGATATGATCACCGGGCTCCCAGCTGCACATCATCACCACGACTTCGTCTGGCATAGATACCAGTCCCTCACGAACGCTGATCCTCAGACCAGCAGCGAACATGAATCCCATTCCCAATAGCACGTTTATACCTTCGCCGATATTCGCAACCCAGACATCAACAATGTAAACCACCCTCGGTCCGAGAGTCAGCTTGATCTCAGCACTGGCACCAATGTACGTCGGAACTCCTCCCATCCCAGACACTCTTGTTTGTTTGTGTGACTTGAGCCTGAGTCCGAGCTTACGCGCAAAGTCGTAACTCAGGATGTTGATAGTCGCACCGGTGTCCAGGAGAATCTTGGTCCGATGATCATTGACAGCGCCATGTACCATAACCACATCACGCTTTGCGGGATCAAGGTAGTGATCCTCCCACCAGCCATAACATTCCCCGTCTTTCAGACGAAACTGGATTGTGTCGTCCGGAGGCGGTTCATTGTCTCTCGGAAAGTCCGGTGAACAGTCTCTCGGAAAGTCCGATGAACTGTCTCTCAGACGCGGAATTTCTGAAGACATGGCTGATTCTTGAGCTAAAGCGGTCATGCAATGTTGATTTTTAGGTTGGGTTGTTTTCAGCTCCGGTCCTACGTACACTAGAACACATAACTCTGGGGGTGTGCCTTGCCCGGCGCGTTTCGGATCCCCATCCGACGGGCTTGCTAGTTTAACTGTTTCCCAGAGTCAGCCTCGTCACCCAGGAGTCTCTCCAGTAGGTGATCCGGCAGGTCCTTCAGTGTACCTTGACGGGCTAGTTTCTTGAGGGATTCCAGAGTCTTGATATCTTCGCATGGTCTCCCAGAGTGCACCTTTCCGCAAACCTCACACGGCGGTACTCGGCACATCCTGCTCGGGTGACCTTTCTCCTGACACCGATCACAGACGATGTCTCTCCAGCAACTCTCCTCCGAATGACCCGAGCGGCGACACTTCTCGCAGAACTTGTTCCAGTAGTCCGGGTTATCACGACGTGTATGCTGGAAATCTTGACCTGATGACCCTCGGGGAGACTGGGGCGGCGGTCGCCATCCCATGTTGTCCATGACCCGATAAACTTCGTTTGTCAGAGCCTGAGTCCAATCAGCACCGCCAGGCGCCTGAGAGGCAGATTGTACACCAGACGAAGATTGTACACCAGACATCTCGCGATCGTGTTCTGACGACGAAGCTCTGGTATCCTTCTCTTGAGTTCTGGTGTCCGCATCGACATCGTCAGAGGCATCCGGGTCTGCTTCTCGGGCGACGTAAGTCTTCCCCATACGCTTCGGCTTAAACTGTCCGCGTGGGAGATTGTCCGCTCGGAAATCCCGATGTCTGGTGGTCGTAGTGTCTTGATCAGCAGTCCGCCAGACATCTTCGTCCTGTTGCAGAGCATATTCCAAGTCCGAGATACTCCTGAACTTCCGGCCTTGTAGCGCGATCTTCAGACGCCCGTCCTTCAGCTTGGTGATGTACCTCAGAACATGTTTCTCCAGGCGTCTGGAGGATTTTCTGAAGTCCACCTCGGCTTTTCCGGCGGCCGAGTTCAGGCGGTAAAAGAAGTCCAACGGAGTCTCGGAACTCTTCATTTCCATCGTGAAGTATCTCTCGGAGTATGATGACCGGGCCTTGCAATAACGCCTGCGGAACTCCGATGATAACTCCTTCCAGTCACGGGAAACACTCTTCGGGAGCTGGTTAAACCAATCTCTGGCAGACACTGGGAGCTTCAGCTTGAGCTCTTGAATGCGGGTCTTGTTCGTCCACGCTCCCTGAGATGCCATGTTCACGAAGCGCTCCCACCAGTGAACACGCTCCCGTAATGTCGCTCGGGGATCAAATTATCCGATGATACTTGAGTTTATGAAGGGCCTCATAGTCAACAAGGTCGCTCCAGCTTGTCCCTGGGACGCAGAAGTCAGGTTTACAACCTCCGGAGGATCCAAGTCATCAGAAGACGAATCACTTGAGTCCGAGCTTGAGTCACTTGAGCTTCCACCCGGGTCTGGGTCATTCCTGCGTCTTCCAGGCCTTCGAGGAGCGTCCCGGCCATCTTCAGAGCGTCTTTCACTCGGTTTCCGGTGTCCATCGCGCCTGGGAGTCGCTGGGCGCCTTCCTTCAGTCTTGACCTCGGTCAGGGGAGCCGCTTGAGCCGTCTGGGTCGTCGTAGCGGCCGCGGTGGCCGCGCCATGCCTTCCAGCCTTCGCGCGCTTGGTTTCGGTCGATCTCCGTAGGGGAAGAGGCGCATGGAAGGCCTCCGTCGTTTTAATGGGTGTAACCCTACCCCTGCTGGCGACTCCTTCTGATCCCCTAACCCCCGGTGTGCAATCTCCCGTATCCCGACTGTTCACCAGAAGTCCGGTTGCCGGTTTAGGGTCATGTTCACCGGAGATCCGACTTGAAGTTGCTACTTCAGGGTGGGCGACCCCTTGAACTTGGGACAATGTTGCACGAAGGTTCCTCAATTCTGCGGCCTGGAAACACTGCATGTTCTGGGAACTTTCCCGCTCCCTGTCGCGCTCCGACTCCACGTCGTGCACCCGCTGTCGTAAGGTCTCCATTTGCGAAATCCAGTCACGTTTCAGCTCGTCTGCCCAACGCGCACGTTCGGCTTCGGCCTCGGCTTCCCGTTGTTTCCAGCGATCTGCAAACTCGGTCTCCAGACGCTGTACGTCGGAAAACTGTTCACCAGAAACTTGTTCGTCGGACACCTGTCTCTCAGACGATTTCGAATGATACTTGAGCTTAGACTCTGACGCTTGACTCCGACGTTCTTCCAAGTCATCCGCGCGTCTCTGGGCTTCCAGTCTGGCGCTCTCAGACTCAAGTAGTCGGTCGGTAAGTGTCTGGATCTGCTGGCGCGTATCAAGTTCCCGTTGTTCACGTCGACGTTCACGCTCCATGGATTCCAGACGTTCTCTGGCCAGAAATTCCTTCTGCTCCTGTTCCATCCGACGCTGCCATTCCTGTTGCTGCCGCATAGCGTTCAGTTCGATCTGCGCTGGGCCTGATCTCTGAGAACTTCGTGTGTGGCTTGACGCAACGGAACTCAGGCGTCTGGAAGACATTTTCTGGTGATCCTCGCTCTTCAGACTCTGATGACTGCTCTGGTGGCTTCTCCCACGACTCGAGACGGACGATGATGGAGCTTCTGGCGTCCGGTGAACAGAATCTCGTACAGAATTTCTGGTAGACAACTGTCTCTCGGACTTCACTTCTGGAAACTCCGCCTTCTCTTCCAACATCTCGAAGTCTTCAGGCTCCGACTTCACCGGCATCAGCGTTCGTGTCACGTGGATCCCCATAGACTCTCCGGCGAGCATTCCTCCGGCTTCAGCACCTTGGGCGATCATCGCCAGACCTCCGACGGACAACGGCATATGTGCAGACGCCCCTCGACTCATGGACATCAGCGACGAGTCTGTGGAACTTCCACGAGAGGTCTGGAGTCCCGACGAGTGGTCATCCGACGTACGTGAGGTCCCGATGACACTTGGCACAGGCGCATCAGTCGTCAGAGAGCTACCTCGATCTTCCGACATTGGTACACCAGACTCCAAGCGAGTGCTATCAGAGTGACTCTCGTATACCGGCAGCGAGCTCAGCGACGGTGTCGACAGTGCAGATGGTGTCGACGAGACTTGTGGGCGTGGCGGACCATGTTGCAGGCGCTTGGACTGCGGCGGTTCTCCACTGCTGGACCCGTCGGAACTATGTGTGACTCTGAGTCCGGTCACCCGGAGTCTCATAATCAGCTGTCGTCCTTGTAGGTCGGCCTTCCCATCGCGTAATATACCATCACCTTCGCCTTGACGTGCTTCGTTGCCTACCTTTGTGTCTTCTGGGAGTCGATTGACCTGTGACCTGGCGGTCACAGTGGCCCACTCAACCAGTTCTTCAGCAAGTCGACTCTGAAGCTCCGTCGCCACACTGCGCACTTGAGGTTCGAAGATAGCAGACGCTTGGGTCTGAGACCACCTCGGTAGCAGGTTCTGGAACGCAAATCCTGCTTCATACAGCATCGTCTGAAGGACAGCGACGCATTCAGGTGCCGTCAGGGTATTCATCGAGATCTCGATGTACGACAAGTCTTGGATTCGGCCAAAACTATGGCGCCTCAAGCAGAACTCCGATATCCACATGTCTTCTGGAAATACTGAAGAACACCGCCACTTGATGTAGTCGCCCGTTGCTGCCGCAGCCTTCTGAAAGACATTCGCGTCAGGCTTCGCTGTTCGCCAGGCGTATTCGACGTTCGGCGGAACAATTCTTCCAGCGTCCATGTCCCTCCAGCGGCGGAACTCACGGCGTACGTACTTCAGGGCACGTTCTCCATCCAGCGAATCGGCCCTCCCAGACTCATCAGACGGTGTCTTCAGAGAATCTTCGGACTTCATCGGCATGTCGTCAGACATCGGAGTGTCTTCGGACTTTGGAGTCTTCGAGACACGTTCATCAACCAGTCCGGGTTCCGTCTTCACTTCCCCCACGGACTTCCCAGAAGTCGTCGACTCAGAACACAAGTCAATGACCTCCGGGGACTCAACCACGTCGGCGCCTCCCTCAGACGCCTCATCACCACCCTCACGGGCAGTGGCCACCTCGTCACCAGAAGCTTCAGCTTCGGACGGGCCTTCCTCAGAACCTTGTTCACCAGACACATTGGGTGTCTCTTGGGCTTCAGGCTCCGCAGCAGGCTGGTCCTCGACCGCCGGTTCCGGGACGTTCACCTCATCGGCTGCTTCCTTTTCACGTGCAGCCTTCCTCTTCTCGCGTGCCGCCTTCTGAACAGCATCCAAGTCGGGTTGTTCGTCAGGCGGAAGACCTTGAAGACGCTTCGACTGACGTGTCGCCACACTGCGACCACCGCGTCCCCGACGTCCTCCTCTTGTAGTTCCATGTGAAGCCATCTTGAATATAGACGCTTGACAGGAAACCCTCTTCTCAAACTCTCTTAGATCCGGTGATATCACGATACCAAGATCCGGGCACGCGCACCAGTTGTCGCGAAGTCGGTGCAACTTTTACCGCGGTGCAGGGGCGTACAGTGAACCTGGAAGTGTGACTACCGGTAATTATACCAGAGTCGCACAGCAAGGTGGGCGTGTGTTACCTTGTGCTGTCCTCGTAGGTTCGTTGTCTTGGTAATGAGACCCTCGCCGGGGTCGTGAGAGTGTTGATGAGAGTGAGGGTTCCTTGCGTAGACCGTCGGATGTCCTTCTGGTCCTCACAGGAGCGCTTGAGAGTCGAACGTTTTCCGGTGAACACTTGTGTACACCAGAGATTTCTGAAAGCAAAAGAGAAATTAATACAATGGGAAGTCCAGTAATTAGACTTCCGAGATAACCGCAATATAGAGTTCCGATATACAAATATGTAGCTGCTCTTATTCTTTCCTGGCCCTTGAGCAGTGGGCTAGTTCTCCAGGTCAACTAGGGAAATGTTCACCAGACACCTGGTCTGTCTGGTATTCCCGTAACTTTCGCGCACCACCCTCTAATATATAGAGGGAAAATAAACCAATACACTATCAGTTATATAACAGTCTACCGAGCGTCTTGAGAGCGACTGTCTAGCTCCCAAAACCTGTCCAAACGTACAATATGAAATGGGCTACCGCTAGAGACAAGACAAACGACCCAACTAGTAAATGGAATAGGTGGGTCCTCTCAGGTCTCTACGTTACGCTGATCTCCACCTAACGGGGCTTGATAGGTGAGAGATCACACGACTCAAAGCTTTGTCGTGGCCTTACACTTTCCAATGAACCGACGAATCGACTTTGGGGTTATAACGCAAATTGAACTCTGGTTATCTATCTCGTATCTCTCTGTCTTCTGTCTTCCATATTCTCATATACACTTGGTCTCAGTATAACTCAGGAACTTTCACTTGGGCTCACTATGGTAGTCGGTGCAGCGGATCTTGTTGAGTCGACACTTAATGATGTCATTACAGGGATGAGCAGGTTGCGTTTCACTTGATTGCGTGAGGTCGTGTTGGGTACACTTGGTTTCAGTATGGGGTGGACTTCAGAGTGTCAGAGTCTGGTATCCTGTTCATCAGGGTCTGGAATCATGTGCATCGGAGACATGTTCATCGGAACCATGTACTCCGGAATCATGTACATCAGAGTTGTAATACCAGAGTCGTGACACTTGGGTCTGATCATCGGAGTCTTGTACGTCGGAGTCTGTTCATCGGAAACTGGTAAATGTCTGGAATATTGCTTGTATAAGCCGGACACATCAGACTTGTTCGCCAGAATCATGTTCATCAGACTCATGTACATCGGACTCATGTACGTCGGACTTCATGTACGTCGGACTCATGTACGTCAGACTTCATGGTGTGATATCAGAGTTTCCATGCGTGATACCAGAAATCCATGAGTGTTTTCAGGGTGCGGAGCACGTATGCTACAACGCACGAAGTCCAATTGGGATATGCGCGGGGTGCGCTACGTCCGGTGCGCGATACTTGGCATCTTGTGGGTATAATTATATTCCTTGAACCATCATCGTCACACAGGACGGCAACGGGATGAGGTCTCTCAGAGATACATTCTTCTGAGAGACTTTCTGCCAACCTTTAGGCACTCATCGTCGGGGAAAGTCCGGTGATCAGACTGAGTGTTATTATCTCTCGGAGTTTGTGCACTTTTCCGAGGAACACTTCTGATCTCTTGGGCCCCTTTGCAGTACAGGTGAAGGTTAATATACATATTTCTTCCACAGATTCATCATTGTCGCACGGGACATAACCTCGTCCCACATCTCCCTTTCTCCCACAATCCAGTATATGTCCAATCACATCACAGCGTAACGTCCATATCCACTCGAAAAATCGTAATTAGCAACGTGTCATTACGGTACTTCGCAGTTTTAATTGTTTATATTTGATTTAACTATACTTATTTAAATATGTATACTTAAATTAAGTCTATTCTAATTGCACGCTTCCTCATACACGTAAGCGCACGTGTACGCCACCTAGTGGGTCTAAGTAGACCCATTACAGTAGGTATCAACTGCTCACTACGTCAAACAAGCACGTACATCTTAAAGTTGCCACGTCGATACCATGAAAAAATTTGGGAGATTTATCACACGTGTTCGGTCGACTGCTACGTTTTGCAAGGACAGAGAACTAAACGAAGCTGTCTTTATTGGTGATCGTGGTCCAAGCCGACCGAACAGTGACAATATCTACAAGTAAAAAGAAAACAGTGAGTAGACCGATATCCCCATTTCGTTTTAAGGAAGAAAACGTACTTTTGGCTTCGGTCTGTGGTGACACACGATCCACAAAGACTGTTGACCTTCACCATCGACTTCGTGCTTTTGAACACAATTCTTTCGGGTGCAGTTCTATCTCCTTGAGGAAATACTTCTTGAGATTCGCTGCCTGGATCAAATAAGCGGTTTAACAAGAATACAAAACTTTGTTTTGTTCAATTTTAGATTGTATTAGCTACGATGACTTAGTAGATAAACAGCTGGCAGTGACCACCTGAGATTGCTTTTTCTTCCGCTTCACCATCTTCGGCTTCATTAATTTAAAAGATGTTTCAGTTTTTGTAAACATGTATTCAAATTAATAAAACAATTAATAAAAAATAAAAAAATATTCATGTATGATACCAGAAATCCATGGGTGTCATCAGGGTGCGGAGCACGTATGCTACGACGCACAAAGTCCAATTGGGGGTATGCCCCCGGTGCGCAATACTTGGTATTTGTGGGTATAATTACAATCCTTGAACCACCATCGTCACACAGGACGGCAACGGGATGAGGTCTCTCAGAGATACATTCATCTGACAGACTTTATGCCAACCTTTAGGCACTCATCGTCGGGGAAAGTCCCGTGATCAGACTGAGTGTATACGTCTCTCAGAGTTGTGCACTTTCTGAGGAACACTTCTGATCTCTTGGGTCCCTTTGCAGTACAGGTGAAGGTTAATAAACAGCGGTTTTCTTCCACAGATCCATCATATTGTCGCACGGGACATAACCTCGTCCCACATCTCCCTTTCTCCCAGAATTCCACGTATATCAAATCACATCACAGCGTGACGGCCACATTCCACTCGAAAATCGTAATTAACAGCATGTCATATGCTTCAAAATATGTATCTGCCACGGTCTATTCCTGCCAGCCCCACAAGAAATGTCCACACAAGATCAAAATTTGCACTCGGTCTGGTGGATCTGTAACGACTTCAAGATTTGAACTCATGCAGCAAGGAAGACATCGAGGTGCTCGTGTTGCAAAAAAACCGCGTGGTATCTCTTCGGTCTTAAAGCCCGAAATTGACGCTCTCTTACTGCTAGGAACAGGCGCTGGAAGAGTACGCAACATGCTTCTCTTCAAGTACCGAAACGATATTTCAATGCTCGACCTTGTCCCACAATCGAAACAACTCGAGAACCGCAAGATGTACCTTAAAAAGCTGCGTCTGAAAGAAGCCGGAGGCTGGGAAATCGATAATTTCAATGTCCTTCGCAACTGGGCTAGTTCAAGATTGTGTAGCTCACACGAGGACTTTGACCGCGTTGAACTTTCAAATAGTGTTGCTATGCAAGAACTAATTGTTTTGGATACTTTCGAGCACACAAGTATGGAGTCTGGAGTGCCTGCTCAGTCAATTGATTTAATTATGACATCTTGTGCTCTTTTTTGTGGTGTTGCCTCTGCGGTTGAAGGGCAACAGGACTCTCTTGTGATGACTATAGACGGCACCTACCGACTACATTAGGTGGGTGGTCGTTAGTACAGCGGGTAGATTAAATGAGCGCCCACCCCAAACTGAAGCACATTTTCAATCATAGCGACTTCAATATTGCTTCGATTGAAACGAAACAAACGACACTGGATGCGCAAACAACACGGGATCGTTTTCCCCAACGGATTCGCTTTAATTTGATTGGTGGACTGCGCTACGGTTCCGCCAATAATCTCAGCAGCTAATCGTGAGGCAATGGCTATAATGCAGTTAGGTTTTATACTTAGCTTTTGTATCAAATCCCGAATGTTACACGAATGTTACCCGAAAAACTAACTTTTTGAGTGTCATGCCTCTCACTTCTCAATTTGCCTGCAATGGCGCCAATTCGAAGGCGGCAGTACTCTGAAGACCTCCGCAGACGGGTTATTATCAAGTGGAAGCAAGGATGCAGTACAAGAAAGATTAGTTCGCATCTTGTAATGCCAAGGCGGAGTGTTCGCACCATCATCGCCTACACGAAGAAGCATGGTCGCTCAAAGCTGATTCCACGCCCAGGCAGACCTCGCCTTACCGACTCTCGTCAAGACCGACGTATCATTAGAGAAGTTGAGAAGAACCGCTTCGTCAGTGCTGCAGTGATTGCTGCCCAAGTGTCCGAGTACATTGGTCAACCGGTGTCTACCGATCTCGTCCGAGATCGAATTCGCGAAGTTGGGCTTCATGGACGCTCTACCCGAAAAAAACCGTACCTGAGTCCTATGCATCGCCGCCAGCGGCTGGCCTACGCAAAGAGGTTCGGCACGATGTCGCCGCTCTTCTGGAGGAGGGTTTTGTTCAGCGATGAGGCTTGTGTTGAGTTGCACGGCACGTCAGGTCGGGTTTCGGTTTGGATATTTATGAAGCGGGAACTGAACAAATCCCCTGCGACCTCGATCGAGGATCTCAAAGTGAAACTGCGCAGCATTTGGGCCAACATTGACGACGGCGTAGTGGCTAATGCAGTTTTGTCTATGCCTAAGCGTCTTCAAGCTGTGCGTGACAGCATTGGGGGCCACACCAAGTATTGAAAAGGTGCTTCAAGATGAACTTCAACATTTAGTTTGACTGCATTTTTGTATGGAACATAAAATCAATACAGAATCAAATGAATTTTCGGGTGGGCGCTCATTTAATCTACCCGCTGTAGACTGTGGTGGAATATCCGTCCAACGATCTCGAGCTGCATACGTGCAAACGTTTCAACCATGATTGTATATGTTTGTACGAGCCGAGTGTACATACGCATGCGAGAAAATGTTTCTCACTTTAATTAGATGTGTTCGTGATTTTCTAGATGTGGAGGTTCTCGTCGCCAGTTGCAGTATTGACCACACGATGCTATTGCGTCTGCACTGGAGGCGGTTTGGCCGACTATAGAGATTCTTACTTGTTGGGAGCATCTTCTTCGCTCAGCCAAGAAGTCGAAGAACGTCCAACGTCTTTCGGACAAGTTCTACTTGGAGAATATCGTTGCACCTTTCTCGGTCCTTGTATCAGCTCAGAGCTCTTTCTAAACGATTCATTCGAGCGTGGAAAGTTGCTGGCGCAGAAGCGTATGCAGATTGGTTCCAGGATACATATTTAACTCCTAGATGGGAGAGGTAGTTTGTGAATAAATCTTCAATTCCAGGTTTTCTCCCTGCACAACAAACCAATCGAGTCTCACCACCGAGTGATAAAGGTTATTGTTTCTGATTTCAAAAGAGCTCCTACTGAGACGGTGTTAAACAGCGTCCTACCGCGCTTTTTGTGTACAACACTGACGGTGGACCACAACCTCTGTATCGCGATTACTGCGAAGGTAAGCGCTCCAAATATGGAGTTTTCAATCAAAATATTCAACGATGTTGTTTTGTATTGTATTTATTGTAGGACCGCTACCTACTGAAAGCGTCGTAAAGGCACAGTAACTAGAGCAGCTTGAAGACTCCTTGGTTTTTTTTGAACGCCCGCCCGCTGTGCACTCACGTGCATAGTGACCGATGTTACTACACTTGTAACATCGAACCTTGCTGTTCCTACGCTGCTGTTGACCAGCAGTCGTAGCACTCGAGAGGTCCATAGGTTCCGGACCTCCCGTCTTCACAACAGGACGCGCCGGCTTCGGCGCGTTCGCATGGAGTTTAGATTGACGCCGGCTAAACTCCTCTTGCATCGCAAGGCTGATCGCCTCCTCGAGAGTATTCGGATACTCTCGGAAGAGATACGTCTTGACGGGACCATCTCTTAGTCCCTTCATGAACGTGACGACTGGCTCGTCTCGTCGACCGGGTTCGCCACTATGATCGATACCAAGTATCGAGCACGCTGGGCAAAGGTGTGAACATCATCCTTGCCCTGCTGCAGATCGAGAAACTCCGCTCTCGATCTGAACTCGTTCTTCGGGGGGCTCAAACGCAAGCTTGAGCTCCTCTTTGAACACCTCGTACGTGCCGAAGCACGTAGGATCCGAGAGTCGGCGCCCATAGGCCCAACTCCTCGCACGTCCGCCAAGACATGACATGGCGAACGCGACCTTCGACATCGGACCGACGATACGTCGAGGCGCAACGGCTGTGTCGAGTTCGACAAGCCACCGAAGGAGGGTCTCGTCCTCCTTCCCCGTGTAGGTACTCACGTGGAGTTTCAACGACTCCACGCGTGGCTTAGGGGAAGCCACCGAGGCAGCAACATCTCGTTGCTCCTTAACAATGTTGCTCTGTCAGCGATAGCGTACGAAGCATCGTCGCTACCGCCGCCTCTCCAATGACTTGCGAAAGTCTTTGGAGAGCCTCCCACTCTGGATCAGACAGGTGGGCGCAGTCCGTGCGCGTCACGGACATTTGAGGGGTCCCAGCAGATCCCTCATCCATTGGGGAGTTCTCTACCCCGCGTTCGTATGACTCCATACGAACGAACAGCAGTCGGTCGTGGGACGGACTACAAAGTGCTACCAGGTGTAATAGGTCTACTTAGACCTATTAGGTGGCGTACACGTGCGCTTACGTGTATGAGGAAGCGTGCAATTAGAATAGACTTAATTTAAGTATACTTATTTAAATAAGTATAATTAAATCAAATATAACTAAATTAAACTGCAAAATACCGTAAAATGAGAACTGTTATTGAATTTGGCATAAACCAATTATGGACCTCCTAAAAATGTTTGTTATCTATTTCTAAAGGGTCTGCCAACGTGTGGTTGGCAGAAACTCTGCTCAGTGATTGGTAGAAATCCGTTACTTTCTACCAATAATATGCACAAATGCAGACGAACCACCCAATAATGTGGTTCGCCCATGTAGCCATTGGTGTGTACAGCACACCAAGGTCTGAGGTCCGTTTCCAACCTCTAACAGTTATCCTAACTGTTAGAGTTACAAGTGGTACAACCACTTGTACGTGTAACCCCGTTACAGTAACGGGGATGTTACACGAATGTTTCTCGTTGGTGTGTGACACACGTGGATACATTTATGTGGGTACATAATGGTGTGTGACACTCACGGATACATTTATGTGAGTACATGATGGTGTGGCACACACGAGTAGATACGTAGATGGCCTCAGAGCCTCACGTTGAATTTTGATTAGGATTAGGGCAATAAAGTCAATAAAAATCAGTTTGCATTTTACATAATTAGTGTTAGTTCCTTTATTATAGGGATACTGATTGTGTGAGTCCCGTATTTAGTGGACTACTTGGTTCTTGTATAGAACCGAAGGCTAGTGCCTTGCAAGCAGGACTCTACGAGTCAACTAAACTTCCTCTGTGCCGTGCACACCTACGCAGCCCCGCTGCAGAGCTGATTCTTGGTCTTCACGTACTGCAGAGCGACTTCACCACTAACCACCTTCTCACGAATGAAGTGGTAGCGAATGTCGATGTGCCTGGTGCGAGCTTGGTAGCCGACGTTCTTGGCAAGTGCCATCGCACCTTGGTTGTCTTCGTAGATCACCGTGGATTCATCATGCTCAATACTGTCCTTGAGCAGAAGTCGCATCCACACGCACTCCTTCACACAGTCACTGAGGGCCATGTACTCGGCCTCAGTCGAACACAAGGCGACAGTCTTCTGAAAAGTAGAACGCCGCACCACACAGCAACAGCATCGTCCTGCTTACGGAACGACGGTCGTCACTATCGCCAGCCCAATCGGCATCTGAATAGGCGACGAGTTCCGTTCCAAGTTGTCCATCATACACTATGCCAACATCCTTGGTCTTCATCAGGTAGCGCACCACCTTGATACCAGCATACCAGTGCTTCTCACCGGGGTTCTCCAAGAAACGACTCAACTTAGCCACCGCGACAGCAATGTCGGGTCTCGTTCCACAAGCCAGGTACATTAGGCTTCCCACAAGTGAACGGTACGGCTTCGACTTCATCTTCATCTTGTCTTCTTCAGTCTGCGGTTCGTCAGCCTTTGACAAGTGGACACTCGGATCGATGGGGATCAGGCTTGGCCTGGCGTTCGCTTGTCCGAACTTCTTGATAACTGCCTCCGTATAGGCCTGCTGACTGATGCTCAGCGTCCTCTGCTCCATGTCGTAGTCAATCTCGATCCCGAGAATGAAGCGCGCACGTCCGAGGTCCTTGATCTTGAACTTCGAAGCAATTTCCGCCTTGACCGAGGCAATCATAGCCTGATCTTGAGACGCAAGTAGCATGTCATCGACGTACAGACATACGGTACGAAGCCATCACCACGAGTGTATACACACGGATCAGCATCCCCAGCCTCGAACTTCATGCTCTTGAGGTGCTTGTCGATGGTCTCATTCCACACACGAGACGTCTGCTTGCGTCCGTACAAGCTCTTCGCTAACAAGCACACCAGTTCATCGTCAACTTCAACACCGTCCAGTTCTCATAGCATCTCCGCAAGTCCTTCAGGCTCCATATTAATTTCTTCCTCCAAATCACCGTAAAGAAAAGCGGTATCCACGTCACACTGCTCGATGATGGCTCCTTCAGCACACAGCTTGGCAAGGACGGCCCGAATCGAGTTGAGAGATGCCACCGGCGAGTAGGTCTCCTCGTAGTCAACACCATGGCGTTGCGAGTATCCCTTGGCGACCAGACGAGCCTTGTAGCGAACCACCTCTCCTTTTTCGTTGTGCTTCAGCGCGAACGCCCAACGGCAACCAATTGGCCGTTGGTGCTCCGCTTTCGGCACGAGCTTCCAGGTTTCGTTCCTGATCAGCGATCTCAGCTCGCTCACGATGGCCTTCAACCACTGTCTTCTGTCCTTGCTTGAAGTAGCCTCTTCGTATGTTTTCGGAACTTCTTCACTTGCGATCATCAACTGTTCTCCTTGGATAGTGAGTTGACCCCCACTTCCTTTGATGTGATCTTGAATCATCTTTTGACGCTTGGTTCCGCTTGATGAGGGAGCGTCCACGAATTGCTTCTTGCGAGCACCACCCTCCTCGTGTTCGTCGGTCTCTTCAATGCGGGAACGCGTAATCATCGTGTGGGTCGGACCATACGGAACAACTGCACCATCCCTGGTTTGCTCATCATCTGGTTCGATCACCTCTCTCACTTCAACTTGACGCCTAACGGCCTGGATCGGTACAATTCTTCTTTCACCAACGGGCTCTGGTTCCGTCTTGATGTCGTCTTCATCATCCAAGTCCAAGCTCTATCAGGTACTCCGGCCTGGTGGTCTCCATGAACTTCACGGTGCGCACGATTTGCACCTTTCATGTCGTCATGTTAACCCCTCATTCACCAATGTGTGATCCTCCGCCATTCGATAACGGCACATGTCGGATCTAGTCTATTAGTACATATATAGTACGAGTGCAGTACCAGTACCCCGTACACAATATTGACAGTGGACCATCATCTCTGCCTCAACAAGCTCCTAACACGCCTGAGTTCGGGAGTGAAGATGAAGGAGACGACGACATTGCGCAGGAGCTGCGTGAATTTCGAGGACACGTGGGACTGTTCTCAGCTGCGGAAGAATCTCGAGAACGCTGAACGAGCTCGAGAAGCTGTGCAAGGTGCACGACGACAGGTTCGACCTAGTGAAGTCTAGAGGTTCTTCGAGTAACAACTGCTTCTGTAAAGGCAGAGCGAGAACGGTTATAAGAACAAGATCAACTGTACTACTGAGATTACGAGCAGTGTCTTTAACGACAATTCCCTTTAAAATGGCCAAGCCGTGCCCAATTTCGCTACAAAGTGGCCGTCGTTCATCGGTACATTCGCCTTCCCAAAGTCCGACGTGTTGAGTGCATAGCGAGCTGCTTCCGAGAGTTGATCCCCATAATGAGATCTTGAGTGTCTCCACCCTTGTACGTGATGTCTAGTGCGTGGTTGATGGGCTAGTTGCTCTCGTAGTTGACCTTGACGCTCGTGCCATCGACCGAGTCGGAGCTAGGAGGAACGTAGAACGAGTAGCCGCTGTGAGCCGAAGGAGACGGCGCCAAGATCGTGGGATTTGCAACCTCCGGGTTGTCGATCCACACTACGACGTGTTCCCAATCGTGACAGTGTCCAAGACCCGTGGAAGGTGAATCCTTGGGGAAATATCACGAGTACATGTGGCCCATTTGCCACTGTATCAAGTGGAACGTCCGTAGACTTGCCATCCACAGCCTGAGCCTTTACACTTGCTGCTTGGGGCTCCACTGGGCATCAGTCCGCCGCTGGTTTCTCCGGCTTCGTTCACTGCAGGGTACGGGTGGCATCCGTTGGTGATGTGGATCTGGGGTTTAAACTTGACTGCAGCCTTCTGGGAGATCGCCGTGGCTTCCGGTTGAGCGAAGGGAACGACTTGGTCGTGGGAGATAGTGCCAGCTTGAACGGAAGCTGCCGAGAGAGCGACAGCGGCGAGGAAACCCAGGAGGTTCATGGTTAGAAGCTGGAGGTGAGAACTGGACGAAGTGAATTGGAAAATGAGGTACTGAGCTCTGCCATCGTTGTGAGGGACCTGGAAACTGCTGGCAATCCGTAGCGGGCTTGTATCTGCGTCGATTTGAACTGTGGTCTCACCTTGGGTGAGCACGTACAGAGAGCTCACTAGTCGCACATAGCTCACATCCTGGTGTTCTGTGCTCGTCCGCAGACAAAAGCCATCGCTGGGGAGATATACCCTGACTACACGTGTTGGCAATTACTTTAGCTAGACTTGTGGACTTAGTTACTATTGCCATTTCACTGTTTGGGCGAATACATGAATTCTACTCAGACAGACGACTAACCAAAGTAACATGAGATCGAGATAAAAAAGGATCCGTGCAAACACGGTGGTACGTGAACTGGTATCGTAGAGAGAATCTTGTTGAATCATGACTCATACACCTGGTTTTCACGCTGCGTTGGTTGTTGAAGGTTATATCGGATGTCGTTCTGTCGAGTCTCGCGGTAAAGCTGGCACCGAATTGCAGCGGTAAATGACATTCACTGAATGTGCAGAACCTCGTTTTGCTCGGATACTTTCAGTTGGCGTAAGTCACTTTTGATAGAACGAGTAGAACTTCGCAAAACTGAATTATACGCGTGGGTTACTGTTTAGTCTACAAGTCAAGGTACTGGTACTGGGCGCATCCGTTGTACGAGTCCACAGCCGACTCGTACGTGACACCGTCTTCGGTACTGAAGCCAGATGTGATCCAAGATCCGATGACCTGGTCCTGAGTCAGGACTCCTGACTCTGCAGTAAGTAAGCGTTGTTGGTGCTGGGCTCCGTCGTGCCAAAGTACTCGCAAGCCTTGACGTAGAAACCATTGATGCACTGGAGTTGCCCTTGAGACGGTTGTTAGTATCAACGACACCATCCCAAACCGTGTCCATCATTTCGCAGTCACCGTCCGAGTCACCCGAAGAGTAAATGGGAGGAGCTCCCTGGTGGATCGGTTCGAGAATGCTAGTGACGATCTTGGCCTTACCAGGACCCCACGTGATCAGGTAGTCCTCCACCAAATCGGCGATGAACCGACCTTCGTCGTCGGTTTTGAATCGGACGTCGTACACGTTGTCATTTGGTACGGTATTGCCCAGTCCAAAGAGGTTGCCAGCTTCCGCGACGTAGAGCTGAGGGGAAGCACTGATGATGTAGACGTCCACACCGGCAGCACGAAGCGCAGACTCCTGACCGTTAAAGTATCGCAGTCCCTTAGTGTACGAGCCCTCGACTTGGAGAGCACCGGTCGACGTGTAGGTGGGAGCTTCCAGCGCCTGACCCAAGTTCCAACGGATGCTGGATCGGATCAGAGTTTTGATCTCGTCGATCTTCATCCCGACGAGCAGGTGGGGGAACACCGTCATGGCGATGGTTTGAGAGCAGTCCGAGTGGTCGTCACCCCCGTCCATGGCCTCGAGACCGTAGAGCAGGAAGCCCATCTTGGCTCGGAAGTTCTGGTACTCAGTGGTCTCCTTGATCTCGTCGAGGGTGACGTTTGAGGCTGTGCCGTTGCTGGTCAAATTGTACGTCGGGCGACGTAGGCGTCGTACAGCACCTTGTAATCCTTGGCAGTATCTTCCAGTGCAGTCGCCAGCGTCACGTCTGTCCCGTTCACAAGCCAGATATCGCTCCTGCTGGCGTTGTAACCCAGAGAGAAGACGGACTCGAAGTTGTCTGGGGTGAAGCGGAAGTTGAGGTTGTCCACCTGGTAGAACACCGACGTGTACGAGATGTCGCCGAACATGCACGTGTTGTCCCAGTCGAAGACGGCGTAGGCCTCTCCGTCGCCGCGGACGGCGCTCACAGTGGCGAGCAGGTTGCCCACCACTTCGTTGTTGTAGTCCGGAGCCTCTGCAGTGAGGAAGAAGTTGTTGGCAGCGGCACTGGCAGCCAGAAGAGCCGTAGAGATCATCGAAGCAGCGACGACGCGGACCATGGCTGACAGTTGTCGGATTCCGAAGCAAATTCAGGAATGACAGGCCGTGAGAGCTTCGAGACTCGAGCTGAAGCCGACGTTTCCCATGTGGGATCGACAGAGAGGATGTGGGAGAAGGCCACGCTCTGCAAGTTTGGCAGTGGTTAGCCCTTTAACTACCAGAGATTTTGGCCAGGCTTATAGGTCCGCACCGGTCCTGTAATTTGGCTGATGAACGTCTTTGGTTGGTCAAAAATCCAGCGCCGTGGGCTTGGTGTAGGGATCACCAAGATGAATAGGTCCGCTGCAGACCTATAAATACGACAGTACCGTAAATCCCACAATAGTTCGAGTTGCAGTCGTTTTTGAGATCTTCCGTATCGAAGATGGACATACATGACCTCCTGAGCGAGGCTGGCGATAAGGAATGGGAGTTTGAGTCCGACGTGGACGAGGAGGAGGAAGAGGATACGAACGAGAGTGCAGACTGTGAGGAGGGGACTGAAACGGATACGGATACAGCGTCTGAAGCTGCAGCGGCGCGTCCAGCGGCTCAACGCAAGCTGACCGGTAACAGCTATGTGGATAAAATAATTGGTGAAAGTGGTCTACATATCGTTCGACCAGCAGAGGTAGATCGAGCCCGAGCTTGGATTCTTCTCGCTATTCTTTATCCGCGAGTTTCGAGACTCTTTACAGAGCTGGACCAACCTACTGCTCCAAGAGAAGGGCAAGTCGGAGGCTACGGTGTTTGAAATTGACGCATATATAGGCCTAGAAATGTGATGAGTATCATTCCACTAACCTGCTTCACGGCGTTTCATTACCGGGACATGCTTACGTCCATATCACTCAGTGTTCGGTCAGCACTCGATGCTGTCTGCGCAGCGGCGTCTAGAGACGCAGATGTGCGGACACGCCTGAAGAAGAACAGAATTATATACCTCGATAAGCTAGAGCTCCCATAGGTAAACACAACAACGAACACACAGTACCTTATAGGCTCGTTCATATTGTCGACCTGCTTCTCGACGCAGACCGGAATGGTGACCGCCGTAGCCTTAGAGAGCGAGCCGTGCTTTAGATAGAAATACAGATGCGAGAGTGTGCGCTTGACGTTCTGTGGAGTGCGCCTCTTACGCGTGGGTGCCAGCATTCGGAGCCTGCTGCCGATAATGTCCTTGTTGTATTTCTGCCACTCGCAAGGAGCCTCACCGCAGTAGCTACACACTGCTGTGGGAAGTTCGCTACGCGCCATGCGCTTTGTTTTGGATATTCAAACTGAAAGTAGTACCGTGGTGTACACCTTCACCTCCACGTGGCTGTATAAGTACTTGTGGTTGGCTGAATAATTCGATTATCACTTCTCTCATTGGCTAAATTAATAGGTCCGTAGTGGACCTCTAAGAAATCTCTGGTAGTTAAAGGGTTAGTAACCACTGGTTACAGACGTGCGTTTTGTTCAGCAATTCCATGCGTGGAGGCTTTGAATCGCCACTGACGTTGACGTTTCGGCGATGGAGCCGAGAGCTTCGAGGCAAAAGGATCGACAAACCCTCTTTAAAAGACACAGGAAGAGCTGGAGAGAGCGCGAACAAGACGAGGATCATGAGATTGAGGTGAAACCTGTGAATGGAGAGGACACGGAAGACGAAGATGAATCAGCGTTTCCTCACGTCCAGAGCTCAATTCACGAGGCGGACCAGCTGGAAGGTAAAGAAAAGAAGTTGAGGAGGTTGAGGAGACTACGCCCCCTGCCAGTGAGAAGAACGAGATGCAGTCGGATTTTGAAAACGAGAATGAGATTGCAGTGAGAGCTGCTGCTGTGGTGATTGCGAGAAACTACCGCCGTCACGCCGCCATTGTCCAGAGGAAGCAGTCGCTCGAACAGAAAGCCAAACAGCACAGAGAGGTCGCAGCCGTTTGTATCCAGCGCTGGGCCGCACACGCACAGCCCAGACAGCGCCGACGTCGGCAGCTCGAGCAGAACACAGCAGGAAAATGACGCGGCAAACGCCATTTAGAAGTGGATCCATTTGTGGTGGACCTGCTTCTGGCGCACACGTGTGCAAACCGATTGAGAGCAGCGAGCCGTTCGAGAAGCTCAGCAGGTCCTCTGTCCACCATGGGCTACGCTGTTCCACCTGTAGCCGTCAGGGAGGCGATTAAAGACCGTGAATAACAGGAAGATAGCGTTGATCAACACAAATATTTGCTGCCACTTGCACACTCGGCATGGCGTAAATGAAGAGCTGGCCCAGATACGTCTGCATGAGCACGAAGAGAGACACGTTGAAAAATGACCGTGAAGCCACTGCCGAAGACGCATCTCGGCCACTGTCGCACCGACGAAATACAAAAGCGCGTTGTAAATTTGCGAGTCCCGCTCCCGGTAGAACGATACCCGTTCGCGTAAGGTGAAAGGTGGACAGCCCACTTACGCGATGTAACCTTGGTAGAGCGCTGTTATGAAGACCACACCAACCGCAGAGTTGAGACCTTGGCACGTCGTGTAGTGACCATTCACTAGGATCAACCAAATATGATGGCGAGATCGAACGCTGTCAGGAACCGGGTCAGGTTGTACGGTGGTGTTCGCCAGTAGATGGTCATGAACCGCCCCACGAACATGCGGAATTGTGTCCTGGGACTCGCCGCACGCTTGCTTTTGAACATAAGCTCTGGTATATGGTATGGTGCTGAGGTCACGCCCAGTTGCTCCAGTCCTGTAAGCAACGCCTGATGCTCAGTGTTCTCACAGACAACATCAATGTTTGTGGTGGCGTTTGTCAGTGGCTTCTCACTTGCAGCCGCCACTCCAGCACCGATACACTCCTACATCCACGTCGCCGGGTTCTGTCCCTCGTGTAAACGAGCGATCTCCGGGATGGTTTCAAAGTAATCGATCAGGTGGCCACACTCGTGGTCGTCCGGCTGCGTTGTCAAGTTCACCGAAGAAGACCATCTCGCCACCACGTGTCAGTAGCAGGAGACTGTCGAAGAGGAAGAAAACGTCCGAAGAAGGCTGGTGGATCGTACACACAACTGTCCGTCCGCACTCAGCTACCTTGCGAACACCGTCCATGATAACCTTGGCAGAATGAGCGTTCAAGCCACTGGTAGGTTCGTCCAGGAACAGCACGCTAGGTTGTGCTGCAAGTTCCACACCAATGATCAGACGCTTCATTTGACCTCGGCTGATCTGATGGCGTGCATATCCAACAAGTCGAGGCATTCTTCAACTGATGCGAGCTTGGCTCGTTCCGATACACTGTTGTCTTGACAGAGAAAAGCACTGAAGGTGAGCGCTTCTCGGATCGTGGCTCCTTCGGAGTGGACGTCTTGCTGCCCGCAGTATCCCGTACACCGTCAGGCCGCCAGTTCCGTGGCAGGGTATCCGTTGAGCAGAATCTTTCCCTTGATGGTGCCTCCCGTCTTCGACCGACGATCACGCCCATGAGTGTCGTTTTACCTGCACCCAAGGACCCATCAGCGCCGTCATGGTACCTGGAAAACGATCCCCTTGAGCAGATCGATGGAGTCGTGTCTTTGGTGGGGCAAAGGCACGGAGTACCAGAGGTCCTTGAACGCTAATGCCACCGGTTCGAATCTGGCCTGATCTTCGTGAAACAACAGCCACCGTCGCCGCTGGAATATCATAACACTTGTGTTCAAGGATGTAGCGAAGAACGCGACGGAGAACAGCAGGAACATCACACCGGCCCATACCCATTCTTTACCGGACGGCATATCATACAGCGACAGCGACAACGAGTACTCGCCCATGGTTATGTTGTACTGGGAGCAGTAGCGTACACATAGACATCAAACGTTGGAGAACGGTGCTGATTTACGGCCACTGCACGCAGACACCATGCGAACGGGTTGGCCCAGTAAATGCAAACGAAAGCATCTGGGATTCGGCTCCGCGGGACAATGAAACCAGCGAAGACGACGTAGAACGTGATGGAGAACGTGGACAGAGGTTTGGCAATGTTGAAATTGGGAGCCATGGTCGTGAGCGTGAAGAAACAGCCACACAGTGTGAGGTTCGTCAGGACCATACAAAGAAGGAAGTACAGGAAGTAGCCCACTCCAGACACGAAGCTACTAAAGACCAGACACTTCACCACTGCAGAAGGCTCAAAGACCGTCAGACACGCGATCGCGAAGGATGAAGTCCGGTAGAAATTCGCTCGGCGTGCTTGTAGTAGATCTTACGAGCTACGACAAACACTGGAGTCTGAGACGCCTGACCCATGACCAAGAACATCGTTCTCTGGTACAAAACGCCAAGGGAAACCTGTGCGTTGGTGGGGTCGAAGTCGGAGAAGGTGCTGCCGTAAATCAGCCCCATGACCACCACCAATGCACGGACGCACATGAACGCCGTGTTACGGAGAGCTAAAAGCATCTGCCGACGCATGACAGTCAGCGTTCCGGCCCAGAAGGACTGTCGAAATTCAGGCGTCTTCACTAAGTGCTGTTGAGCATCCTGCAGACTGTCACTGTTCCAAGGTCCACCCAAAGCTTGCACGATGCTCGCGTGAATTGAGTGGAATGCAGCAGTAATACGAACGGCAGAAGCGTTGTACCAGTACTACCCGGACGTGATCGTAGAACAACTCGGTCTGCAAACATGTGACACTGTAATTGGAAACGCTATGAAGCATGGCATGTCTGGAGGTGCGTGACAACTGGAGAAATGGAGTTCGGTATGAAGTACGCGACGTCATGGACGAGATCAACACGGGTCAGCCACGTACGACATCGTGTGTACACAACATGATATCGCCAAGAAGCTGCACAAGTCGGTGGTGATGGCGTTGCTGCAACCGGCACCCGAAGTATTCGAGTTGTTCAATAACATCCTGTTGCTGAATGACAGCGAGGTGATGTACCATGGACCTCGCGAGCAAGCTGTGCCATACTTCGAGAGTCTGGTCTTCGTGTGTCCTCCCGGGCGCGACGCGACTGACTATTTGCTGGATCTGGGCACAGACCGGCAGTACGAGTACGAGGCCTCGAAGGAGACCTCGCGAGCAAGCTGTGCCATACTTCGAGAGTCTGGGCTTCGTGTGTCCTCCCGGGCGCGACGCGACTGACTATTTGCTGGATCTGGGCACAGACAGGCAGTACGAGTACGAGGCCTCGAAGGATACCCACACGCCATTTTCCGTTCAACCTCCACGACTGGCAAGTGAGTTTGCGGATTTATTCCGTCCGTCGGCGGGTGTGCCACGCTACGAAGCCACCTCAGGACAACAAGCATGAGCGAACTCCAGCGTCTCTTGAACTGCCAACGCCTGGAAGTGTTTGTCTGTCTGAGGCACGTACGACGCCAGATGAAGTAACTTCGGGAGCAATTCATTCCACGTCCGATTGTTGTACGAGATGTCACCCCCCACAGAGATGTTCTTCTCCATCGGGAATGGGCCACTCCGAATCTTCATCAGTGACGTCTTGCCAGAACCAGGCTGACCAAGCACCAGCGTGATAGTTCCAGGTTCGAAGGGCGTGTCCAAGTGCCGGTTCTAGTTGCTGCGAGACGAAATGTAAAAAGCAGCTTCGCCCTGCTCCATCGTGGCGTGACCAGACTCGAGACTCTGTGCTCCCGGCGGCACGTTCTCAATACCGCAACAAATTTGGGCTTCAACTTGCTCGCTTTGCTGTCGTGGAACACGCGAATGTCTGAGCGACCACGTCTGGATGCGACGGTGCACGCTGAAGTCGCGATGGGTTCTACGTGGCTCCTCTTCTTGCAGAAGGCTTCTAACTTAGTTGCGTTGTACTACAGTACATGTATCGATGCAAATTTTTTAGACTCTTTTAGTGGATTCGACTGATCCGCTTTTGCACTGCAGTTCCTTATTCGTAAAAGGGCACCAGCCATGGCGAGCAAGAAAACTTTACACCGCGAATTGATGCGGCTGTATGCAGAACAGCGCCGGCAAAACCAGGCGCTGTACCCTGCAGGGGGTCGGGGCCACGGACAACAACGGCTACGCGAGGAGCAGCCACGTGCAGAGCAGCGCCGGCAAAACCACGAGCGGTACCCTGCAGGGAATCGAGGCCACAGACAACAACGGCTACGCGAGGAGACGCCGCGTGCGGAACTGCGCCGGCAAAACCACGAGCGGTACCCTGCAGGGGATCGAGGCCACAGACAACAACGGCTACGAGAGGAGCGAGAAGTTGGGTTCTTTGACGTGCAACATGGACCCAGTGGGTTAGCTGCTGAACTACATTATCAGCGGCCGCACGTCCAGGTTGTTCAGCACCGATGGCAGTGTGAATCTTACTATGAACGCGGAAATCGAGATGTCACGACGTGTGGGGGAGTCCTAAACGTGCGGCACAGTTCTGCAATTGGGTCGCAGACACCTAGTGACCAACGTCGAGTATCAGACCTCCACAGTAGTGAGGGCGGATCGCAGCCGCACAGCAGCCACCCACAAGTACCAAACGTGCAGCGTAGAGCTGCGAGTGTGGCGCGGCCGCATGGAGTTCCACCTCGAGTATCAGACGTGCAGTGCAGTGGGTCGCAGCCGCATGGAGTTCCACCTCGAGTATCAGACGTGCAGGGTATTGAGGGCGGATTGCAGCCGCACAGCAGCCACCCACAAGTACCAAACGTGCAGCGTAGAGCTGCGAGTGGGTCGTACCCGCCTGGAAGTCAACCACCAGTATCAGACGTGCAGTGCAGTGGGTCGCGGCCGCATGGAGTTCCACCTCGAGTATCAGACGCAGGGTATTGAGGGCGGATTGCAGCCGCACAGCAGCCACCCACAAGTACCAAACGTGCAGCGTAGAGCTGCGAGTGGGTCGTACCCGCCTGGAAGTCAACCACCAGTATCAGACGTGCGGTGCAGTGGGTCGCAGCCGCATGGAGTTCCACCTCGAGTATCAGACGTGCAGGGTATTGAGGGCGGATTGCAGCCGCACAGCAGCCACCCACAAGTACCAAACGTGCAGCGTAGAGCTGCGAGTGGGTCGTACCCGCCTGGAAGTCAACCACCAGTATCAGACGTGCAGTGCAGTGGGTCGCGGCCGCATGGAGTTCCACCTCGAGTATCAGACGTGCAGGGTATTGAGGGCGGATTGCAGCCGCACAGCAGCCACCCACAAGTACCAAACGTGCAGCGTAGAGTTGCGAGTGGGTCGTACCCGCCTGGAAGTCAACCACCAGTATCAGACGTGCAGTGCAGTGGGTCGCGGCCGCATGGAGTTCCACCTCGAGTATCAGACGTGCAGGGTATTGAGGGCGGATTGCAGCCGCACAGCAGCCACCCACAAGTACCAAACGTGCAGCGTAGAGTTGCGAGTGGGTCGTACCCGCCTGGAAGTCAACCACCAGTATCAGACGTGCGGTGCAGTGGGTCGCAGCCGCATGGAGTTCCACCTCGAGTATCAGACGTGCAGGGTATTGAGGGCGGATTGCAGCCGCACAGCAGCCACCCACAAGTACCAAACGTGCAGCGTAGAGCTGCGAGTGGGTCGTACCCGCCTGGAAGTCAACCACCAGTATCAGACGTGCAGTGCAGTGGGTCGCGGCCGCATGGAGTTCCACCTCGAGTATCAGACGTGCAGGGTATTGAGGGCGGATTGCAGCCGCACAGCAGCCACCCACAAGTACCAAACGTGCAGCGTAGAGCTGCGAGTGGGTCGTACCCGCCTGGAAGTCAACCACCAGTATCAGACGTGCGGTGCAGTGGGTCGCAGCCGCATGGAGTTCCACCGAGTATCAGAAGTGCAGGGTATTGAGGGCGGATTGCAGCCGCACAGCAGCCACCCACAAGTACCAAACGTGCAGCGTAGAGCTGCGAGTGGGTCGTACCCGCCTGGAAGTCAACCACCAGTATCAGACGTGCAGTGCAGTGGGTCGCGGCCGCATGGAGTTCCACCTCGAGTATCAGACGTGCAGGGTATTGAGGGCGGATTGCAGCCGCACAGCAGCCACCCACAAGTACCAAACGTGAAGCGTAGAGCTGCAAGTTGGTCGTCCCCGCCTGGAAGTCAACCACCAGTATCAGACGTGCAGTGCAGTGGGTCGCAGCCGCATGGAGTTCCACCTCGAGTATCAGACGTGCAGGGTATTGAGGGCGGATTGCAGCCGCACAGCAGCCACCCACAAGCAGGGGTTCCGAAAATGTAATTGTTATTGCTAGCCAAAAGGTGCAATAAAATAATTCTGCATGTTGCACTGCAGGTGTGCCAGAAAATTATTGGGGTTATTGCACCGCAATATATAGACGAACGTACCGAAGGTGTATATTGGTAGATTATTGGGGAGATCCTCTAACGATCTTGCGAACTGTACTCGCATTCCACAGCTTGCGATTTACCTTTAGGAACAAAATGTGTTCCAGATGCAAAGGCGTCATTCCCTGGCGGTACGACCCGAGCACTGCTTTCGCTTGACTAAAGAATTGCTCCACTATGTTCGAGGTAGGAGCGATGCAGGAGACGTGACCGCGATGTCGTGGCGCATTCTCGCGCTGGCGGCGTGCTTCCTCAAGAGCCCCGGATGCAAAACTTTATCAACAGCAGCAAGAGCTGCTGGCGCAATTCCTGGCTTTGATCTCCCGCCACAAGAGGTTCTAGCATTGCCGCTTGTTCCTGAAAGATATGCCTCCCGGCCTAGCAGTACGTCAACGCAACCATCTTCGAAGTCCCTGCTCTTGACGATTGACGCTGTTGGAGCAAGGGAGCTACCACAGGAACTTGACGGATTAACGCGTCAAAGAGATCACGCACATCAAGCAGAGTCAGGTTTTCGCCGGGCTGCAACTGCTTCGACGTCAACTCAAACATCTCGAGGTCGTCCAGCGCATTCATGAGCAGTTTTTCTTTGCGTGGTGACGGCATCAAGGCCATCACGTCTGCGTCGTTCATTCCAACCAAGAATTCGCGCAGTTCAAAGTAACGACGTACCATTGCAAACGTCGACGACCACCGCGTTGATTAGCGCAATACTGGACTGAGAAGGGTTACTCGTCTAAAGCAATAAAAATAGTAAAACAGATTTCATACGGTTGTTTTGGCTTGAGGGTTTTTGAACGCTTGGGCAGAGCCTTGGACGACTTTGAGCGTGACGAATTCTTGGATGGAGCCATGGTAGAGGTGCAATTAACTGGTTGGTTGGTTGGAAGGCACTAGGGTTATTGGTCAGTAAACTTGAAAGTAAATAATTGGAAGCTTCGAAATGTGAACCTGGAAATAAATTATTTTTTCGCTGAAAACGAAAAAAAAAAATAATCAATGACATTTTCGGAACCCCTGCCCACAAGTACCAAACGTGCAGCGTAGAGCTGCGAGTGGGTCGTACCCGCCTGGAAGTCAACCACCAGTATCAGACGTGCAGTGCAGTGGGTCGCGGCCGCATGGAGTTCCACCTCGAGTATCAGACGTGCAGGGTATTGAGGGCGGATTGCAGCCGCACAGCAGCCACCCACAAGTACCAAACGTGCAGCGTAGAGCTGCGAGTGGGTCGTACCCGCCCGGAAGTCAATCACCAGTATCAGACGTGCAGTGCAGTGGGTCGCAGCCGCATGGAGTTCCACCTCGAGTATCAGACGTGCAGGGTATTGAGGGCGGATTGCAGCCGCACAGCAGCCACCCACAAGTACCAAACGTGCAGCGTAGAGCTGCGAGTGGGTCGTACCCGCCTGGAAGTCAACCACCAGTATCAGACGTGCAGTGCAGTGGGTCGCGGCCGCATGGAGTTCCACCTCGAGTATCAGACGTGCAGGGTATTGAGGGCGGATTGCAGCCGCACAGCAGCCACCCACAAGTACTCTCAACCGTGCAGCGTAGAGCTGCGAGTGGGTCGTACCCGCCTGGAAGTCAACCACCAGTATCAGACGTGCAGTGCAGTGGGTCGCGGCCGCATGGAGTTCCACCTCGAGTATCAGACGTGCAGGGTATTGAGGGCGGATTGCAGCCGCACAGCAGCCACCCACAAGTACCAAACGTGCAGCGTAGAGCTGCGAGTGGGTCGTACCCGCCTGGAAGTCAACCACCAGTATCAGACGTGCAGTGCAGTGGGTCGCGGCCGCATGGAGTTCCACCTCGAGTATCAGACGTGCAGGGTATTGAGGGCGGATTGCAGCCGCACAGCAGCCACCCACAAGTACCAAACGTGCAGCGTAGAGTTGCGAGTGGGTCGTACCCGCCTGGAAGTCAACCACCAGTATCAGACGTGCGGTGCAGTGGGTCGCAGCCGCATGGAGTTCCACCTCGAGTATCAGACGTGCAGGGTATTGAGGGCGGATTGCAGCCGCACAGCAGCCACCCACAAGTACCAAACGTGCAGCGTAGAGCTGCGAGTGGGTCGTACCCGCCTGGAAGTCAACCACCAGTATCAGACGTGCAGTGCAGTGGGTCGCGGCCGCATGGAGTTCCACCTCGAGTATCAGACGTGCAGGGTATTGAGGGCGGATTGCAGCCGCACAGCAGCCACCCACAAGTACCAAACGTGCAGCGTAGAGCTGCGAGTGGGTCGTACCCGCCTGGAAGTCAACCACCAGTATCAGACGTGCGGTGCAGTGGGTCGCAGCCGCATGGAGTTCCACCGAGTATCAGACGTGCAGGGTAGTGAGGGCGGATTGCAGCCGCACAGCAGCCACCCACAAGTACCAAACGTGCGGCGTAGAGCTGCGAGTGGGTCGTACCCGCCTGGAAGTCAACCACCAGTATCAGACGTGCAGTGCAGTGGGTCGCGGCCGCATGGAGTTCCACCTCGAGTATCAGACGTGCAGGGTATTGAGGGCGGATTGCAGCCGCACAGCAGCCACCCACAAGTACCAAACGTGAAGCGTAGAGCTGCAAGTTGGTCGTCCCCGCCTGGAAGTCAACCACCAGTATCAGACGTGCAGTGCAGTGGGTCGCAGCCGCATGGAGTTCCACCTCGAGTATCAGACGTGCAGGGTATTGAGGGCGGATTGCAGCCGCACAGCAGCCACCCACAAGCAGGGGTTCCGAAAATGTAATTGTTATTGCTAGCCAAAAAGGTGCAATAAAAATAATTCTGCATGTTGCACTGCAGGTGTGCCAGAAAATTATTGGGGTTATTGCACCGCAATATATAGACGAACGTACCGAAGGTGTATATTGGTAGATTATTGGGGAGATCCTCTAACGATCTTGCGAACTGTACTCGCATTCCACAGCTTGCGATTTACCTTTAGGAACAAAATGTGTTCCAGATGCAAAGGCGTCATTCCCTGGCGGTACGACCCGAGCACTGCTTTCGCTTGACTAAAGAATTGCTCCACTATGTTCGAGGTAGGAGCGATGCAGGAGACGTGACCGCGATGTCGTGGCGCATTCTCGCGCTGGCGGCGTGCTTCCTCAAGAGCCACGGATGCAAAACTCTTATCAACAGCAGCAAGAGCTGCTGGCGCAATTCCTGGCTTTGATCTCCCCGCCACAAGAGGTTCTAGCATTGCCGCTTGTTCCCTGAAAGATATGCCTCCCGGCCTAGCAGTACGTCAACGCAACCATCTTCGAAGTCCCTGCTCTTGACGATTGACGCTGTTGGAGCAAGGAGCTACCACAGGAACTTGACGGATTAACGCGTCAAAGAGATCACGCACATCAAGCAGAGTCAGGTTTTCGCCGGGCTGCAACTGCTTCGACGTCAACTCAAACATCTCGAGGTCGTCCAGCGCATTCATGAGCAGTTTTTCTTTGCGTGGTGACGGCATCAAGGCCATCACGTCTGCGTCGTTCATTCCAACCAAGAATTCGCGCAGTTCAAAGTAACGACGTACCATTGCAAAACGTCGACGACCACCGCGTTGATTAGCGCAATACTGGACTGAGAAGGGTTACTCGTCTAAAGCAATAAAAATAGTAAAACAGATTTCATACGGTTGTTTTGGCTTGAGGGTTTTTGAACGCTTGGGCAGAGCCTTGGACGACTTTGAGCGTGACGAATTCTTGGATGGAGCCATGGTAGAGGTGCAATTAACCGGTTGGTTGGTTGGAAGGCACTAGGGTTATTGGTCAGTAAACTTGAAAGTAAATAATTGGAAGCTTCGAAATGTGAACCTGGAAATAAATTATTTTTTCGCTGAAAACGAAAAAAAAAAATAATCAATGACATTTTCGGAACCCCTGCCCACAAGTACCAAACGTGCAGCGTAGAGCTGCGAGTGGGTCGTACCCGCCTGGAAGTCAACCACCAGTATCAGACGTGCAGTGCAGTGGGTCGCGGCCGCATGGAGTTCCACCTCGAGTATCAGACGTGCAGGGTATTGAGGGCGGATTGCAGCCGCACAGCAGCCACCCACAAGTACCAAACGTGCAGCGTAGAGCTGCGAGTGGGTCGTACCCGCCTGGAAGTCAACCACCAGTATCAGACGTGCAGTGCAGTGGGTCGCGGCCGCATGGAGTTCCACCTCGAGTATCAGACGTGCAGGGTATTGAGGGCGGATTGCAGCCGCACAGCAGCCACCCACAAGTACCAAACGTGAAGCGTAGAGCTGCAAGTTGGTCGTCCCCGCCTGGAAGTCAACCACCAGTATCAGACGTGCAGTGCAGTGGGTCGCAGCCGCATGGAGTTCCACCTCGAGTATCAGACGTGCAGGGTATTGAGGGCGGATTGCAGCCGCACAGCAGCCACCCACAAGCAGGGGTTCCGAAAATGTAATTGTTATTGCTAGCCAAAAAGGTGCAATAAAAATAATTCTGCATGTTGCACTGCAGGTGTGCCAGAAAATTATTGGGGTTATTGCACCGCAATATATAGACGAACGTACCGAAGGTGTATATTGGTAGATTATTGGGGAGATCCTCTAACGATCTTGCGAACTGTACTCGCATTCCACAGCTTGCGATTTACCTTTAGGAACAAAATGTGTTCCAGATGCAAAGGCGTCATTCCCTGGCGGTACGACCCGAGCACTGCTTTCGCTTGACTAAAGAATTGCTCCACTATGTTCGAGGTAGGAGCGATGCAGGAGACGTGACCGCGATGTCGTGGCGCATTCTCGCGCTGGCGGCGTGCTTCCTCAAGAGCCACGGATGCAAAACTCTTATCAACAGCAGCAAGAGCTGCTGGCGCAATTCCTGGCTTTGATCTCCCCGCCACAAGAGGTTCTAGCATTGCCGCTTGTTCCCCTGAAAGATATGCCTCCCGGCCTAGCAGTACGTCAACGCAACCATCTTCGAAGTCCCTGCTCTTGACGATTGACGCTGTTGGAGCAAGGGAGCTACCACAGGAACTTGACGGATTAACGCGTCAAAGAGATCACGCACATCAAGCAGAGTCAGGTTTTCGCCGGGCTGCAACTGCTTCGACGTCAACTCAAACATCTCGAGGTCGTCCAGCGCATTCATGAGCAGTTTTTCTTTGCGTGGTGACGGCATCAAGGCCATCACGTCTGCGTCGTTCATTCCAACCAAGAATTCGCGCAGTTCAAAGTAACGACGTACCATTGCAAACGTCGACGACCACCGCGTTGATTAGCGCAATACTGGACTGAGAAGGGTTACTCGTCTAAAGCAATAAAAATAGTAAAACAGATTTCATACGGTTGTTTTGGCTTGAGGGTTTTTGAACGCTTGGGCAGAGCCTTGGACGACTTTGAGCGTGACGAATTCTTGGATGGAGCCATGGTAGAGGTGCAATTAACCGGTTGGTTGGTTGGAAGGCACTAGGGTTATTGGTCAGTAAACTTGAAAGTAAATAATTGGAAGCTTCGAAATGTGAACCTGGAAATAAATTATTTTTTCGCTGAAAACGAAAAAAAAAAATAATCAATGACATTTTCGGAACCCCTGCCCACAAGTACCAAACGTGCAGCGTAGAGCTGCGAGTGGGTCATGCCGCCTGGAAGTCAACCACCAGTATCAGACGTGCAGTGCAGTGGGTCGCGGCCGCATGAGTTCCACCTCGAGTATCAGACGTGCAGGGTATTGAGGGCGGATTGCAGCCGCACAGCAGCCACCCACAAGTACCAAACGTGCAGCGTAGAGCTGCGAGTGGGTCGTACCCGCCCGGAAGTCAATCACCAGTATCAGACGTGCAGTGCAGTGGGTCGCAGCCGCATGGAGTTCCACCTCGAGTATCAGACGTGCAGGGTATTGAGGGCGGATTGCAGCCGCACAGCAGCCACCCACAAGTACCAAACGTGCAGCGTAGAGCTGCGAGTGGGTCGTACCCGCCTGGAAGTCAACCACCAGTATCAGACGTGCAGTGCAGTGGGTCGCGGCCGCATGGAGTTCCACCTCGAGTATCAGACGTGCAGGGTATTGAGGGCGGATTGCAGCCGCACAGCAGCCACCCACAAGTACCAAACGTGAAGCGTAGAGCTGCAAGTTGGTCGTCCCCGCCTGGAAGTCAACCACCAGTATCAGACGTGCAGTGCAGTGGGTCGCAGCCGCATGGAGTTCCACCTCGAGTATCAGACGTGCAGGGTATTGAGGGGTACGACCCACTCGCAGCTCTACGCTGCACGTTTGGTACTTGTGGGTGGCTGCTGTGCGGCTGCAATCCGCCCTCAATACCCTGCACGTCTGATACTCGAGGTGGAACTCCATGCGGCTGCGACCCACTGCACTGCACGTCTGATACTGGTGGTTGACTTCCAGGCGGGTACGACCCACTCGCAACTCTACGCTGCACGTTTGGTACTTGTGGGTGGCTGCTGTGCGGCTGCAATCCGCCCTCAATACCCTGCACGTCTGATACTCGAGGTGGAACTCCATGCGGCCGCGACCCACTGCACTGCACGTCTGATACTGGTGGTTAACTTCCAGGCGGGTACGACCCACTCGCAACTCTACGCTGCACGTTTGGTACTTGTGGGTGGCTGCTGTGCGGCTGCAATCCGCCCTCAATACCCTGCACGTCTGATACTCGAGGTGGAACTCCATGCGGCTGCGACCCACTGCACTGCACGTCTGATACTGGTGATTGACTTCCGGGCGGGTACGACCCACTCGCAGCTCTACGCTGCACGTTTGGTACTTGTGGGTGGCTGCTGTGCGGCTGCAATCCGCCGCCTGGAAGTTAACCACCAGTATCAGACGTGCAGTGCAGTGGGTCGCGGCCGCATGGAGTTCCACCTCGAGTATCAGACGTGCAGGGTATTGAGGGCGGATTGCAGCCGCACAGCAGCCACCCACAAGTACCAAACGTGCAGCGTAGAGCTGCGAGTGGGCCGCAGCGTGATGATGGTCAACACCGTGTACTCTACGTGAACCAGTGCTTATCGGAGTATGATTATGGAGACGGAGGTAACTCGAACGAGAACGAGGGAGAAGAGGCAGAGGAGCAGCGGAGCTGGGAATATGCATTGGAGAATTGGAGCAACAGGACGAATTACGATGGAATATCTGTGTCTACACAGCGCCGAATGCGCAAGCGACCCCATGTTTCTCGTCTGGCCTGCCAAGGCCGCCAACCGGTGAACACAGAAGAAGTTCTTGAGCCGCCTACACAAACCGTCTTCCGCAGAAAGGAACGACGGCGGAAGCAGCACCACCCGACACGTCACGTAGTACTTTGGCCTGATGATGAAGAGCAAGAACAAGCTGTACAAGAAGAAGATAGCGCTGACTCGGATTCAGGTGGATGCATTGGCCTCAACCACGCACAACGTGAAATGACCATAAAGTGTATAAGACTGCAAGAAGGTCTTCGACCAGAGCGTATCTACTTATACTGTGCCATCGTCGGGGCACAGTACGCCGAATTTGGTGAGCTACAAGCTTGGGTGAGCTGGGAAACGTCATACGAGCCTCTCACGGCATTGACACGGACCGAAGCGTGGGCATACATCCCACTACTTCGCCGACCACAGCCGTTTCCCGACGATGGCCCCCGTTATCCGAAGGTACGGATAGGGGGGACGCTTTACACACCCGAGGGCGAACTTCGCGTTTTAATTGAGTGGGAGGAAACCTTGGAGCCTCTACACAACCTTATATCTACAGATGTGAACCGAGTGGTGAAGTACATGGCCAGATACGAGTTTACAGCACATGCAAATGAGCGCTATAATTTTCAAATAAATATAAAAACGTTCTTATTTCTTTACATCTTCGTCTTATTCCGTTATATGTATTGAATGTACCACACAAATCAAAGACAGAAGAGTAAAAACCAAACACAAATCCAACCAGCAGAGGTAGTATTCGCCCTTCATCGCGCGTCCAAGTCCGCAGAGGTGTGTGTGGCTAATAGCCGCCCCTCATCGCCGTCATGTTCTACCGGACAGGGATCCCAATCATGCATCCAAGAACTGTAGAGATGTGTGCGTGGCCAGTAGCCACTGGCATATTGTATTGAGCGAGCGTCAAGGACAGCAGAGGTGTGTGTGGCTAGTAGCCGCCCCTCATATTGAGCGTGTAATATCGAACGGACAAGAATCATGAAGGCGTGTGTAGGTAGTATCTAGCTTGCATTCAAGAATCATGGAGGCGTGTGTGGTAAATAGTCGCCGCTCTTCTCGAAAGTGTTGTATCTCGCGGGCGTCTAGAAGCCGAATAGCAATATCCCCATAAAAGGGTACTTATGAGAACCTCCAATACTTGAATTGTTCTTCGGTATAGTTGTAGAGGAGTTGTTGTGGTATATCAATAAGGAAATTAGTGGCTGGAAACAACAGCGCTGGATTATCCACATAAGTACAGAAGCCAGTTGAGGAGCTAGCCAAAGAGCCATACCGCTGCACCTCAAAACGCGGCGATGACCGAAGCTAGGGGAAGCGATCCTCCAACGATGCGAACGAGATCAACAGCGAAGTCACGGAAGGCTTCAGGTAGAGAGAAAAGAATGAGCAAACCTCCGCCGACTACCGATTCGACATTGGGGGTATTGCAGCCCACAAGCAATGTTGTCGTTACAACCGCGAGAGCAGCAACACGCAAAACGAAGAAACGGACGACAAGAACGATGAAGGCTTCTAGTGTGAAGAATTCTGTTGATTTTACAATCCCAAAACCGCGCGAGAATCACCAGGTCTTGCAGTCCAAATAAAGTTCGTTGCCGTCAAGCACGATATCTAAGTCAGCAGACGTTAGCGCGGCACAACGGTACCCGGTCAGTGGGGTTGATGTGCTTCGAAGTTCGGCGAAGAAACCGGTAACGACAGCGGAGCCATTTCCAGCAACCGCAAATATAACTCGAGAAATTAGACCTGCAGCTCAATTTGAAGAGGGACTTCAACAACATCAAGCCAGAAGCCTCATTCAGACAGCTAGCAAAGCCACACCAGAAGTGAATCCGGATGTTGCTATGCCGCTAACAAGTATGACAACTAGCTTGGCGCTAACAACTCAAAATTGGGGCGTTGATTTCCAGCGAGACGACTTTGAAGGAGAACGACATTGCAACGGGCGAGAGGCCTTAGAGCGTATTTGGGAATCAATGGGGAACAGAGACTCTGGTGCTAGTTACGCTCGAGAGAGATCTTTAGTTCTAGCAGACGTGAATCGGGGGTCCGGGGTAGACTTAGCATCTCATGAAGCTTTGACTTCAGACTGCCCACCAGACAGTGATGAAGGGTCAGATTCTGAAAATGCTGGGTTGACATGTGAAGATGTAGATATAATTTGGCACGACACAGTTCATGATTCAGACCTGGATACAATGGGTGGTGATATCAATGACGATGACGCATTGCTCAGACTATCCAAGAACAAAAACGAAATCAAGTCATGGGAACAGACGGGATGGGAACAAGGTAACAACTTTGAATCTTTCCTTGGGACAGAGTATACTCAATTTGGTTTGTGGTTTGATAAAGGGCCAGGTAGACTGGAGACAGAGTCGGAATATCCAGGACTTTATAAAGGCCAGTGGGGTCCAACACAAGGTGTACTGAAGTTCTCTGATTCCCCGATTGATCTTTTCTGGGTTTTCTTTCCTAAAGATTTACTAGAAACTATTGCTTTCGAAAGCAATAGATATGCTTCGCAAACGGTGGATGATCGCGCACGCAAAATCAGAGATAAGCAAATTGCATCCTCTCGCCGTGGCTCAAGATTGAAGGATGTCGAGTCATTTCGCCAGATCCGCCAGCGCTTGCGCCAAATGGAAGAGTTCAGGCCCCACGAGTATGCAGTTCTTTTTGGTCTGCTAATTGCGAGAATGCTGTGCCCGCAGAAACGCCGGCTCGCATCGCATTGGAGTACGTCAAGCGTAGGGGCTGTTCCTGGGGGAACGTTTGGTGCTTGGATGGCTCGAAATCGGTGAGTACATATTGGTTATACTGGGTCGGGCTATTCTAAAGGTTTTATGATGCTGCTGATACATACAGATTCGACGAGCTTATGAGCTACCTTCACTTCTCTGATAATAGCGATCCAAGAGCGAGATGCGACAGAGCTTGGAAGATTCGACCTGTCATCGAATCGCTGCAGAGCACGTTTCTTCGAGGCTATACACCAGGACCTGTGCTATCGTTTGATGAAGGAATGATCCCTTCGCATTCCAAATTCAACCGAACACGAGTGTACATGCGGGATAAACCTCACAAGTGGGGAACAAAGTTGTTCCTCACGTGCTGTCCTAAAACCTCCTACTGTATACGGTACGTTAAACATCATGTTCGGAAGCTAACAGTAACTAATCGTTAGGATACGTGCAAATAGATTGGAGGTGTACTGCGGTATGAAAGCTCATCTGGCCGGACCACAGACTATTGACAACAAATCCGGCCCTGCAGCGGTTCTTCGCAATATGGAAATGGTTTTACCACAAAATCGGCATAGCTATCATGTTGTCGTGATTGATCGTTTTTACACTTCCGTAGCACTAGCTCTGGAGCTTCTTGCGCACAAGATCTACATGGTCGGGACCATTCAACCACGGCGAATTGGATTCCCTTCAAGTTTGAAAGAAACCCGAAAAAAAGAGACCAGCAGACATCCCTCGAGGATCATACCAACTTGCCCGTTCGAAGACAACACCTGAGATGGTTGCGTGCTGCTGGTGGGACTCAAAACCGGTTCACTTGTTGGCGACAGGGGCCAGTACTCAAGAGTTGGCCATTGGTACGTCTACGTATTATTTGCATGTATTTTGCCAAATCTAATAGCTGGTTTGCAGGGAGAAAGACGTGGGTAGAAGGTGAGGCATCTGAAGTACCACGTGAAAGATTATCACGAGGGTATGGGTGGAGTCGATGTTCATGACCAACTTCGACTTCAGAGATACTCTGTACAGATGGCCTTCACGTTCAAGAAATACTACAAAACGTGAGTGCGGCTTGGTGGTATATGATCCTAAAGGTCTGGTCTAACCTATCTGTAGATTGTTTCTTGGACTTCTGGACATGGCTTTAGTGAATGCTTACGTCGTGCATCGTAGTTGCCGACCCTCATACTGTACCCTACTGATGTCCAAGCGCTGCTGAGGCGTGTGTGGCTAGTGGCCGCCCCTCATACTGTATCCAGCTGACGTCCAAGCGCCGCTGTGGTGTGTGTGGCTAGTGGCCGCCCCTCATATTAAATCTTGCAGACGTCCAAGCGCTGCTGAGGCGTGTGTGGCTAGTGGCCGCCCCTCATATTGAGCGTGTAATATCGAACGGACAAGAATCATGTAGGCGTGTGTAGGTAGTATCTAGCTTGCATTCAAGAATCATGTAGGCGTGTGTTGTAACGGGGTTACACGTACAAGTGGTAGTACCACTTGTAACTCTAACAGTTAGGATAACTGCTAGAGGTTGGAAATGGGCCTCAGACCTTGGTGTGCTGTACACACCAATGGCTACATGGGCGAACCACATTATTGGGTGGTTCGTGTGCATTTGTGCATATTATTGGTAGAAAGTAACGGATTTCTACCAATCACTGAGCAGAGTTTCTGCCAACCACACGTTGGCAGACCCTTTAGAAAAAGATAACAAACAGTTTTAGGAGGTCCATAATTGGCTTATGCCAAATTCAATAACAGTTCTCATTTTACGGTATTTTGCAGTTTAAATTAGTTATATTTGATTTAATTATACTTATTTAAATAAATATACTTAAATTAAGTCTATTCTAATTGTACGCTTCCTCATACACGTAAGCGCATGTGTACGCCACCTAATAGGTCTAGGTAGACCCATTACACCTGGTAGCACTTTGTAGTCCGTCCCACGACCGACTGCAGTTCGTTCGTATGGAGTCATACGAACGCGGGGTCGAGAACTCCCCAATGGATCAGGGATCCACTGGGACCCCACACATGTCCGTGACGCGCACGGACTGTGCCCACCTGTCGGACCCAGAGTGGGAGGCTCTCCAAAGACTTTCACAAGTCATTGGAGAGGCGGCGGTAGCGACGATGCTTCGTACGCTATCGCCAACAGAGCAACATGGTGTTGCTCTGGGGTACATTGTGAAGGAGCAACGAGATGTTGCTGCCTCGGTGGCTTCTCCGAAGCCACGCGTGGAGTCGATGAAACTCCACGTGAGTACCTACACGGGGAAGGAGGACGAGACCCTCCTTCGTTGGCTTGTCGAACTTGACACAGCCGTTGCGGCTCGACGTATCGTCGATCCGATGTCGAAGGTCGCGTTCGCCATGTCATGTCTTGGCGGACGTGCGAGGAGTTGGGCCTATGGGCGCCGACTCTCGGATCCTACGTGCTTCAGCACGAACGAGGAGTTCAAGGAAGAACTCAAGCTTGCGTTTGAGCCTCCGAAGAACGAGTTCAGATCGAGAGCGGAGTTTCTCGATCTGCAGCAGGGCAAGGATGATGTTCACACCTTTGCCCAGCGTGCTCGATACTTGGTATCGAACATAGTGGCCAACCCGATCGACGAGGCGACCAAGGTCGTCACGTTCATGAAGGGACTAAGAGACGGTCCCGTCAAAACATATCTCTTCCGAGAGTATCCGAATACTCTCGAGGAGGCG
The DNA here is from genome assembly GCA_018806915.1 of Phytophthora colocasiae. NCBI lineage: Eukaryota > Oomycota > Peronosporomycetes > Peronosporales > Peronosporaceae > Phytophthora > Phytophthora colocasiae. The sequence continues at coordinate 3,837,838 of JAGKQI010000098.1, forward strand.
ATCAGCCTTGCGATGCAAGAGGAGTTTAGCCGACGTCAAGCTAAACTCCATGCGAACGCGCCGAAGCCGGCGCGTCCTGTTGCGAAGACGGGAGGTCCGGAACCTATGGACCTCTCGAGTGCTACGACTGCTGGTCAACAGCAGCGTAAGAACGTCAAGGTTCGATGTTACCTGTGTGGTCACATCGGTCACTATGCACGCAAGTGCACAGCGGGCGGGCGTTCAAAAAACGCCAAGGACCAGTAGGCGCGGGGCGTCCTACTGGTGATGCAGTCTCGCGTGTCGAACTCGGACACGCGACGTTGAAGGCTGCTGCCCCCAGCGAGAAGATTTCTCGCTGCGAGATGCAAGATGACAAGCCAGGCCTTGTCATCCTGAACGTGATGTCGAAGAGAGTGAACTCTCTTCGTGCCCTAGTGGACTCGGGCGCGTCGAACAACTTTGTTCGACAGGGAAGTCTTCGAAGGCTTGACTTCGAAGAGACCGACACGCCTCGCGGCGTGTTGGAGGTGCAGCCGCAACAGGTGCCACCGTAAGGAGTGAGAAGCGCGTGGTCCGTGTGCGCTTCTCTTACAAACGAAGGACGTTTGTAGAGGATCTTATCGTCTTGGATCTAGACGATACGTTCGACTTGGTATTAGGCATGCCGTGGCTTGCACGGCATGACCCGGTGATCAACTGGGAGAAGCGTACACTCGTACGCTTCAACAACACATGCACGACAGAGAGCGATGGCCCTGTCAGTGCTGCACATGCACCGGCCGGTGCATGTGGATCCCCAGTTGAGGCAGCAGCGGCCGCCGCTGCCTCCGATCGCCGCCGGCGACCATCAACGACTCAGGGAGTCGTTGTGAGAAAATGTGTGTCGACTCAGAAATCTGAGCCGAAGGGTCGCGGTCACACATGAGTGATGGTCAGGTGAATATGAATCACCTGACGCATAAACATCTGAATGATTTTTGTCACATGAGTGATGGTCAGGTGAATGAGATCCACCTGAGAGAAGGTAACATACCGGTATTACCGGTATCCTTGGAGGTACTTCAAGCCTCCAAGGGTCGCGCCGACGACGTCGCGTCGACTCTGGGAGTTGACGAAGTAAATAATATTCGGGGAACCGAAAGGCGTGCGTCAGCTCTGGGAGCTGACGCCACTGGCGCGTCGCTGCTAGTTCTGGGAACTAGCGATCGTGCATCAGCTCCGGGAGCTGATGATGCGTGTACAGGCGAACATTCGCTGCTAGTTCCGGGAACTAGCGATCGTGCGTCAGCTCTGGGAGCTGACAATACGTGTACAAGCGAACACTCGCTAGCGCAGGAAGCTAGCGAGAGCACGTCGACTCCGGGAGTCGACGATGCGGTTGCTTCATCCGTAGTAGCGGGTGAAGTTGCTCCATCCGTAGGAGCGGATGGAGGCGCAGCGGTTCAGGGAACCGACTGCGCGGCAGGAGGTGCTGGCGGTTGCAAACGCCCAGCACCAGAAAAACCTGCGTGCTCACGTGCAGCGGTGCTGCACGCGATGAGCGGCACAAGCCGTGCTTGAATGTGCGAGTCAGCGGAAGGAATCCGCTGACGATGGCGATAAAGTCCTGTCCAAGGTGGGATGCCTTGGACGTGGAGCGCCTGGAGCTGAGCTCCATGGCAGACCTTCGCGGCGCAAGCTCAGGGAGCTTTGCGAGTCCCAGTCCATGACTGTGGAGGGTGTGTCCGCGGTGCAGACACCGAGTGTCAAGGCGTTGAACGTCTTGACACGAACTGATACTGCGTTACAGTATCAGAGCGCGCGGCACCAGCTCAGTGAGCTGTGTGAGTCTCAGTCCGTGACTGAGGAGGGTGTATCTGCAGGGCAGACACCGAGTGTCGAGACGTTGAACGTCTTGACACGTACTGGTACTGGGTTACAGTACCAGAGGATTCGGTTGGAGAATCCGCCGACGAGTGCGTCGGCGTTGACCGCACTTTCAACGATGAGTTGGAAGCGCTTCGCACGAGACTTGTACGATGAACGCATCGAACAAATTTGCATTCTCTCGGATATCGAGAGAGTGGATCGCGAAGCCGAGGAGCTGAAGCAGCTCGTCGTCGATGGCATCACTGAGGGCGATGACCCCCTCAGTGCAAAGACCAAGAAGCAACGCTTCGAGGAGCAGAGTTGGGACTCGTTGAAGTCGAGCCCCTATTACGAGATTCTGCGGGAGTACAAGGATGTACTCCCGGACGAGATTCCTTCGGAGCTTCCGAAGGACAAGGGCGTACAGCACGAGATTGATCTCGTGCCGGGCACGAAGTACTGTGTTACACGGCAGTGGCCACTGCCGCGTGAACAAGTTCAAGCGATCGACGACATCTTTGAAAGTCGTCGCCTTGCAGGTCAAGTGCGGGAATCAAAGTCCCCGCACAGTGCCCCAACGTTCTGTGTTAAGAAACCACAGGGCGGCTGGCGCATCGTTCATGCGTACAACAAGTTGAACGATGCGACGATACCGGCGCAGACGCCGATACCGCGAAAAGATGTTATCATCGATTCGATGGCCTTGAGCACTATCTTCAGTGCTCTAGATCTGCGTGATGGATTCTATCAGATCCTCATGCGTGAGAGGGACATCCCTCTCACAGCGGTATGCACTCCAAGCGGTATGCTTTGGGAGTGGCTCGTAATGCCACAGGGGCTTAAGAATGCCCCTGCAACGTTCAATAGATGCGTCACGCATCTATTTGCACTCGGTGCGCGACTTCGCACCGAGTTACTTCGACGACGTGTTCGTCCACAGCCGGGCTGTGAACGGGAAGACGGACATTGAGATGCACAAGGTGCATCTCCGGAAGCTGCTAGAGCTTATGAGGAAACATAAGCTCTATGCGAACCTGAAGAAGTGTATCTTCGGGGCGAGCGAGATACCCGTGCTGGGGTGTCTCGTGGGGAAAGACGGCGTGCGCCCTGACCCAGAGAAGGTCAGAGTGATCAATGAATGGCCCACGCCATCCAATGTGAAGGAACTGAGGCAGTTCCTTGGGCTTGCCACGTACTTGTGCAAGTACGTGGAGAACTATGCGGGCAAGATTCGCCCGTTGTCACAGCTTCTTAAGAAAGAAGCTGAGTGGATTTGGACGACCGAGTGCGAGAAGGCATTCGGTGCAGTCAAGCAGGGCTTGACTGAAGCGCCGATCTTGGCCGTGGCGGACCAAGATCGTCCATTCCACGTAGTGTGCGATGCATCCGACTTTGCAATCGGATGTGCATTGATGCAACACGATCACGAAGAGCGTGATCGTGTAGTTTATTATCAATCGCGTCAGCTGAAGCCAGCTGAGCGTAACTATCCCGTACATGACACGGAGCTCCTTGCCATGAAGTATGCACTCGCAAAGTTCCGAGTGTATCTACTTGGGAGTAGACCGTTCGTGGTCTATACAGACCACGCATCATTGCGTACGGCGATTAAGTCGCCGCACATCTCGCAACGTATGGCGAGATGGTTGTCCTTCTTCGCGGAGTACAACTTCCGGGTGGAGTACAAACCCGGAAGACTCAATGTAGTGGCCGACGCGTTATCGCGTCGACCTGACTATGCGGAGACGGTCGACGCCAACGCTGTTGGCGTCGTGAGGACAAGTGTGCCGTCGTCAACGTTGACTGACGACGTGAAGAACGCCCGCGTAATGCAAGGGATGCAGACGCGAAGGGGCTGCTGGAGTTCCTCGCAGCACCTTCCGACGTGGCACGTCGGAAGCTAACCCCTCATCTTCGAGCTCGTGTACACCGCTATCGTGTACACGAAGGCCTACTGTTGTACAGTGCAGTAGACGACAATGCGGATCGCATTGTCGTTCCGAATGATCATGACCTCCGGTTGAGGATCATGTTCGAGTATCACGATGCCCCCACGGCAGGGCATCCGGGTCGTGAGAAGACATACACTCTTCTCACGCGTGACTTCTACTGGCACCACCAGTACAAGTGGGTGCGCAAGTACGTACGTGCTTGCGAGGTTTGTCAACGCGTGAAGCCTGCGCAGTTCTCGCAGGCTCCTCTTCAATCACTACCGACTCCGTCGGAGTGTTGGCAGTCCATGTCCATGGACTTTGTCTTCGGTCTTCCGCCTGACAGCAAGCGGAGGACGGGCATCGTTGTCTTTGTGGACCGATTCAGCAAGATGGTTCATCTTGCTGCCGTCCCGGCTACGGTTACAGCCGCGCAGACTGCGCGACTGTTTGTTGACATGGTGTTCAAACATCATGGCATGCCGCTCGACATTGTGTCGGACCGTGATCTACGCTTCACAGCGCGGTTCTGGCAAGAAGTGTTTACACTTCTTGGTTCACAATTATCAATGTCGACTGCGGATCATCCGCAGACGGACGGACAGACCGAACGTGTCAACCGTGTACTGGGTGACACGTTGAAGAGCTACGCTCACTCGTTCCCGCATTGGAGCGAGTGCTTGCCGATAACAGAGTTTGCCATCAACAACTCGGTGCATGCCTCGACAGGGCATACACCGTTCTACGTGAACGCCATGAGGCATCCACGATTGCCGAGCATGCTCGGCGGGGTAGCTTCCTCCTTAAGTGGGGGAGGATCTACGGTTGCGTCCGAACAACCGCAGAATGCAACTGATAGCAGCACACTATCAGCTGCGGTGACGCGTACGACGTCTCGTTCGAGCAGGAACGAGCGCGCGATGTCTGTGCCGGGCACAGACATGAGAGATGATAGCGAGCAGGCAGGGCCTGCTGCTGACAAGGGCGACAAGCTGAAAGGATTCAGCTCGGGTGCGCTAGACTTTGTCCAGCGAAGACAAGCCGTCATACGGTTTGTCCAGGATGCTATCGCAGCTTCTGTCGATCGACAGAAGCTGAACGCTGATACTGTTGGTAGAGGCAACACAAATGAATTCGAAAAGGGTTCATTAGTTTTGTTAGCTACACAAAACCTACCTAGACATGCAGTGTCTGACTTTGGAGCAAGCAAACTTGCTCCAAGATTCATTGGGCCGTTCAAAGTACTTGAACGGCACGGCAACGCGTACCGGCTGGACATACCGTCCAGCATGAGGCTCCACCCGACCTTCTACGTCGGGCGGTTGAAGCCGTACGTGCAGCACGGACTACCTAGGGTTGGTAGTCCGACTGAGGAGTGCGAGAGGCCTGGAAGGCCTACTCAAGACCGTCGACACGGTCGACCAACCGGTTCACTCTCGTCCCGAGACCGGACGAGAGGTTCGAGGCAGTCTGAGCTGCCTCACAGACCTCAGCACGGAGGACACGAACCTCCTGCTTCAGAGCCGCTATCTCAGCGCTCTGTGACTGCTCCAGCGCAGCAACTCGATCATGCAGGGCACGATCGTCATGGTCATAGCGGTGACCATGCGGAGGGAGTGTTCCCACCCCCTCCGCCGCCGTTGCGCGACGCGCGTGGAGCGATCCGCTGGATTGTTGAGCGGATCGTGGCTCATAAGAGAACGAACTTTTAAGGGGTTCGTTTTCGTATTCGTTGGAGAGGATTTCCTCCCCATCGAGATACATGGGAGCCGCGGAACGTCCTGATGGAGGACGTTACGGAAATGGTGAGGGCGTACGAAGCCCACCATAACTTGCAGGGGTAAACCCTGCACGAGGATTGCTGCGGTCAGCCACAGCACTCGGAGCTCCACGTGGCTCGAGACGACCACGAAGCCCCTTGATGTGATCGGGTACACGGACAACCGTGTACCCCAGAAGATCACTTTCTGAGAGGCGTGTTGCCAAGGGTTGGCAACACGGGCAGGGTGTGCCAAAGGGAACGGCACATGGGATCCCCGCTTCCATGGACTGATCATGGAGGCGTTCACACTTACCACGTGTAGTGTAAGTGTAGTAGCGATCGCGAGCCGCAGCAACGCGATCGCGATATGCCTTCGGGTCTTTGTTGAAGTTTTCAACAATGGCGTTCCACGACTGACAAAGTGCCTGCCACTCTGGCACTTTGCTCTTGCGCGAAGTATTCTTCGCTGCATAGTATCGGAGCTCGTGGAAGAGCCCGATATAGTAGTCGCGTCTTTGAGTCTCAGACTCAAAGACAAGCTTAGCGGCGACATCGTCGTCGTTGATACTGTTGCATGAGTACAACAGTATCGGGTTCGGTGGTGAACTAGCACCGAACCGGTCATGGATTTCTGCCTCAGTAGGCATCCATGGTGTGCGCACTGGCGGATCAGTGCGCGGGGCAGTGAGCGCCCTCGACATGGGGGACGCTTCATCATCACTGCGCGGACGCTTCGAGCTTGAAGCATCCGAGGCCTCATCACGAGGTCGTCGAGATCCCACGGGTGGGTCTGACGTGTCTTCAGACGAAGACACGGGAGCGGGAGCCTTGACATCAACCTCCCCCTCCTCGACATCCTCCTCGTAGTCGAGGATGTCTTCGTAGTCCTCTCCAAAGAGTTCTTTGAGAGGGACAGCAGGATTCTTAATCTCTGCTAGAGAAGAAGACTTCTTCTTCTTCTCATGCTTCTCCTTATGGAGAGCATGGTACTTGGTGACAGAGAGCTTCTCTGTCGGACCGCTGGAAGCAGCAGTGCTAGTGAGTACTGCTGAGGTCGTTGTTCCTGCTGCAGAGGCAGCAGGTGAGGCTTGCGCGTCCGCAGTAGCGGACGGAGACGTGGGCGTTGGCGAGTCCATTGCGAAATGAACTCGGATTTCTCTTGGGAACTTGACGGTCTTGTCAAGTTCTGTTGATTGACGTATCGAGACCGATACGTCGAATCTTAACGGGGGGATGGTGTAACGGGGTTACACGTACAAGTGGTAGTACCACTTGTAACTCTAACAGTTAGGATAACTGTTAGAGGTTGGAAATGGGCCTCAGACCTTGGTGTGCTGTACACACCAAAGGATACATGGGCGAACCACATTATTGGGTGGTTCGTGTGCATTTGTGCATATTATTGGTAGAAAGTAACTGATTTCTACCAATCACTGAGCAGAGTTTCTGCCAACCACACGTTGGCAGACCCTTTAGAAAAAGATAACAAACAGTTTTAGGAGGTCCATAATTGGCTTATGCCAAATTCAATAACAGTTCTCATTTTACGGTATTTAGCAGTTTAAATTAGTTATATTTGATTTAATTATACTTATTTAAATAAGTATACTTAAATTAAGTCTATTCTAATTGCACGCTTCCTCATACACGTAAGCGCACGTGTACGCCACCTAATAGGTCTAGGTAGACCCATTAAATGTGTGGTAAATAGTTGCCGCTCTTCTCGAAAGTGTTGTATCTCGCGGGCGTCTAGAAGCCGAATAGCAATATCCCCATAATAGGGTACTTATGAGAACCTCCAATACTTGAATTGTTCTTCGGTATAGTTGTAGAGGAGTTGTTGTGGTATATCAATAAGGAAATTAGTGGCTGGAAACAACAGCGCTGGATTATCCACATAAGTACAGAAGCCAGTTGAGGAGCTAGCCAAAGAGCCATACCGCTGCACCTCAAAACGCGGCGATGACCGAAGCTAGGGGAAGCGATCCTCCAACGATGCGAACGAGATCAACAGCGAAGTCACGGAAGGCTTCAGGTAGAGAGTAAAGAATGAGCAAACCTCCGCCGACTACCGATTCGACATTGGGGGTATTGCAGCCCACAAGCAATGTTGTCGTTACAACCGCGAGAGCAGCAACACGCAAAACGAAGAAACGGACGACAAGAACGATGAAGGCTTCTAGTGTGAAGAATTCTGTTGATTTTACAATCCCAAAACCGCGCGAGAATCACCAGGTCTTGCAGTCCAAATAAAGTTCGTTGCCGTCAAGCACGATATCTAAGTCAGCAGACGTTAGCGCGGCACAACGGTACCCGGTCAGTGGGGTTGATGTGCTTCGAAGTTCGGCGAAGAAACCGGTAACGACAGCGGAGCCATTTCCAGCAACCGCAAATATAACTCGAGAAATTAGACCTGCAGCTCAATTTGAAGAGGGACTTCAACAACATCAAGCCAGAAGCCTCATTCAGACAGCTAGCAAAGCCACACCAGAAGTGAATCCGGATGTTGCTATGCCGCTAACAAGTATGACAACTAGCTTGGCGCTAACAACTCAAAATTGGGGCGTTGATTTCCAGCGAGACGACTTTGAAGGAGGACGACATTGCAACGGGCGAGGGGCCTTAGAGCGTATTTGGGAATCAATGGGGAACAGAGACTCTGGTGCTAGTTACGCTCGAGAGAGATCTTTAGTTCTAGCAGACGTGAATCGGGGGTCCGGGGTAGACTTAGCATCTCATGAAGCTTTGACTTCAGACTGCCCACCAGACAGTGATGAAGGGTCAGATTCTGAAAATGCTGGGTTGACATGTGAAGATGTAGATATAATTTGGCACGACACAGTTCATGATTCAGACCTGGATACAATGGGTGGTGATATCAATGACGATGACGCATTGCTCAGACTATCCAAGAACAAAAACGAAATCAAGTCATGGGAACAGACGGGATGGGAACAAGGTAACAACTTTGAATCTTTCCTTGGGACAGAGTATACTCAATTTGGTTTGTGGTTTGATAAAGGGCCAGGTAGACTGGAGACAGAGTCGGAATATCCAGGACTTTATAAAGGCCAGTGGGGTCCAACACAAGGTGTACTGAAGTTCGCTGATTCCCCGATTGATCTTTTCTGGGTTTTCTTTCCTAAAGATTTACTAGAAACTATTGCTTTCGAAAGCAATAGATATGCTTCGCAAACGGTGGATGATCGCGCACGCAAAATCAGAGATAAGCAAATTGCATCCTCTCGCCGTGGCTCAAGATTGAAGGATGTCGAGTCATTTCGCCAGATCCGCCAGCGCTTGCGCCAAATGGAAGAGTTCAGGCCCCACGAGTATGCAGTTCTTTTTGGTCTGCTAATTGCGAGAATGCTGTGCCCGCAGAAACGCCGGCTCGCATCGCATTGGAGTACGTCAAGCGTAGGGGCTGTTCCTGGGGGAACGTTTGGTGCTTGGATGGCTCGAAATCGGTGAGTACATATTGGTTATACTGGGTCGGGCTATTCTAAAGGTTTTATGATGCTGCTGATACATACAGATTCGACGAGCTTATGAGCTACCTTCACTTCTCTGATAATAGCGATCCAAGAGCGAGATGCGACAGAGCTTGGAAGATTCGACCTGTCATCGAATCGCTGCAGAGCACGTTTCTTCGAGGCTATACACCAGGACCTGTGCTATCGTTTGATGAAGGAATGATCCCTTCGCATTCCAAATTCAACCGAACACGAGTGTACATGCGGGATAAACCTCACAAGTGGGGAACAAAGTTGTTCCTCACGTGCTGTCCTAAAACCTCCTACTGTATACGGTACGTTAAACATCATGTTCGGAAGCTAACAGTAACTAATCGTTAGGATACGTGCAAATAGATTGGAGGTGTACTGCGGTATGAAAGCTCATCTGGCCGGACCACAGACTATTGACAACAAATCCGGCCCTGCAGCGGTTCTTCGCAATATGGAAATGGTTTTACCACAAAATCGGCATAGCTATCATGTTGTCGTGATTGATCGTTTTTACACTTCCGTAGCACTAGCTCTGGAGCTTCTTGCGCACAAGATCTACATGGTCGGGACCATTCAACCACGGCGCCGAAAAAAGAGACCAGCAGACATCCCTCGAGGATCATACCAACTTGCCCGTTCGAAGACAACACCTGAGATGGTTGCGTGCTGCTGGTGGGACTCAAAACCGGTTCACTTGTTGGCGACAGGGGCCAGTACTCAAGAGTTGGCCATTGGTACGTCTACGTATTATTTGCATGTATTTTGCCAAATCTAATAGCTGGTTTGCAGGGAGAAAGACGTGGGTAGAAGGTGAGGCATCTGAAGTACCACGTGAAAGATTATCACGAGGGTATGGGTGGAGTCGATGTTCATGACCAACTTCGACTTCAGAGATACTCTGTACAGATGGCCTTCACGTTCAAGAAATACTACAAAACGTGAGTGCGGCTTGGTGGTATATGATCCTAAAGGTCTGGTCTAACCTATCTGTAGATTGTTTCTTGGACTTCTGGTCATGGCTTTAGTGAATGCTTACGTCGTGCATCGTAGTTGCCGACCCTCATACTGTACCCTACTGATGTCCAAGCGCTGCTGAGGCGTGTGTGGCTAGTGGCCGCCCCTACACTACCGACACCTTTGAATAATGTGATTTTTTTGGACGTATTGCCAATTTCGTCCAAATTTGCCGAAATCTGTCGGTTTGCTGGGCCTCCCCATACATTTTTCAAGATGTTTAAAATCGACAATAATATCACAATAAGTATTCGGTTAAGTACGCCTCTCCACTTTATCAATTCCATAGTGAATTCAAGTGGTTTAAAGCCCACCGTCGGTTTGCCGGCCATTTGGCTCTGGCGATTTGAACCAACCGCCGATGGAAACTTCAAGTAGAACCTACAATATACGTTATCCCATTCTGCATGAACCGCGATGAAGCGACGATACATGTTTATAAAGACGTACTGGCGTTCTCGTAGGCTGTATGGTTTTAGTGCCAATATAGATTATTCAATTGTATGCAAATATTAGTATGATTGGGAATAACCTTAATCCTAAGAATGTCATTGGTTGAGAATGAACACCAGTAATAAAACCTTGAATGCGAAGCCCCACCCCCCCTTCCCTCCCCCTCCATAAGTGCCAGTTCATATCTCGTCACAAACCCCAGACTTGAAGAAACAAGCACTGCAGAAATGGATGACCATGATCTCGAAACGGAGAATCGTCTACTCAGGTTTGCCTTGGAGGCTGCCAACAGGGAGCGCCAAACTTTAGTCGGGGCGATAACTGAGAGTAACAATCAAATTCGGCGGAAGGATGAACACATTGCACTTCTGATTACGACTCATCACGAAGAGAAGATGGCGTTAATTGGGCGTCTTGAGCGACGGATATACACTGCAAAACCTTGCGGACTGCAGAACCACGAAAGGCGTCCGCAGAACGACGGAAGACGTGTAACTCGTCCACCGGGAAGCAGCAGTGCATACATCAATCATCGAGGTAAAATATTATCGAGTATTTCTGCCAGACAACTACTGGAAATAGTAACGGTTAGAGGGTCCGTGTGCAGGTATTTTTCTAGTTCTAACACACTTTATCCGTGTATATGGTTAGAGCAGGAAGCGGAAACGCCCGATATTGTCTTCCGTTGCTGCAGATCAAAGTGGGTTGAAAACGAAGCGTTTCCGCTCCAAGAAGTTGCTGAAATCGTGACCGAACTGATGGAAGAAACGAAATCAAGCCTACGTCTAGCGGAGTTGTATAGTGACCTTCAAACCCAATTCCTAAACTTCATTTCACGTCAACGCTATCAACTGGGGATGTAAACGATAAAGCCGCTGAGTAGGTTACACGACTGATAACCAAACTCGTAATGAATGAAGAAAGAAGCTTCCATTTGCCATGATATCTTTGTCCTACTCGCGATCTAAATGACTTACACAGCGTTTCTTACCCGTCGGTTTCCTGTATTGTAGGCGCTTATCGATGTGTACTGGAAGCGATCTTCCACAGTCCCAATCTTCATGCCAAATTGTGAAGCAAGACTTCTTTACACCCAGGGATTCATGCCGAAACTGCTGACACAAGTACACACTAGTACAGCGATAATATGTTAGAACAGGAAGTGAACCCCAATGTTTCAATACACTTACTGTCCCGTATGAAATACCGAGCACGCACCACAAAAAAACTTTGTGTTTTTCCCTCTCGTTCCCGGCATAGCCAGAAGACTGCACACTTTGCAAGCTCGCTGCATTCTCTTTCGGCCCGGGTCGCCAACCTTGCCATGAAAGTCTTGGGTTTCTAACAGTGCATGATCTGAAGCAGTGACGTTTCTTCGTTGGAGAGCTGCTGTAGCTGTAGTTGTACTCTTAAACACATCTAGTTAGAAATATTATCAAGGTTCGTCAGTACAATCTTACCTCCGTTGAGTCGATGGAGCCGGTCATATCACTTTCCTTTAGAGCAAGAAGTTGACAGTGTAGAGTTGTCAGAAATGCTGAGTGAGACATGTTTTTTTTTTTTCGTTTCTTGAGTCGTGATATACACCAGGTAGATTCTCGCGATATGGACCTGTTATGTGCACAAAAAACAGGTAAGCGTCTGAGCGCTGAGAAACGTCTCAAGAGGGCCGAAGATGATCTACGGGAAGCGAATGATCGGTGGGACCGCGCGGACCAAGCCAGAGAGAGAGCCAGGCGCGAACTCGACAGAATCCGAAGCCAAACGCCGGACCAGGAGAAGATGAGCGCGGATCTCGATCAGATCATAGCAATAAACTTAACGTACAGAATTTCTTCCAGGTAAGCATCAACTCTTGCACGAAGCCTGGCATTAGCCTCTCTCTGAAAGTTCTGTCGGAGGTCAATCGGGTTCCCAGTTTCAGTGAAGTGAAACAGTTTGCCAGGGACGTTTCTCAACTGACGTGAAACGTATGCCTTTTGCCCCGCGATGAAACGAATTTCGTGCGCCCCCTCCTCCTCCAATGGGCGAATAGTCACGCCAAATCCAAGTACTTTGCCATTGTCTGGGTCGTCGCCTAATGGTGCCGTTGTAATACGATTTTGAGACGCAACCATCGTGTTCATGAGAGCTTCGGACGTATTGATGTGACGTCATGATATTTTCCATGACATCTTGCGCAAATCATAATATTTTCCATATTTTGTAGGGATGCCAACCCGTCCTTGATTTCATTGGTTGAACTAGATATTTATATTTTGTATTGATCACAAAATAGGTAAATATTTTGATATCATATTTTTACAAATTACCCATTTAAAAGCGTCACCGCATGACGTCATTATCAACTAAGGCATAGCATTCCACGTCACTTTCAAATTTGCAACAGCCCTGAGAGGGTGTGCTACTTGAGATTGCCCCCCTGCGACTTTGATCCACACTCTTCACGTAAGTGGAACTCCATGCGGCTGCGACCCACTGCACTGCACGTCTGATACTGGTGGTGCACTGCACGTCTGATACTGGTGGAGATCTGATACTGGTGGTGACTTCCAGGCGGGTACGACCCACTCGCAGCTCTACGCTGCACGTTTGGTACTTGTGGGTGGCTGCTGTGCGGCTGCGATCCGCCCTCACTACTGTGGAGGTCTGATACTCGACGTTGGTCACTAGATGTCTGCGACCCAGTTGCAGAACTGTGCCGCACGTTTAGGACTCCCCACACGTCGCGGCATCTGGATTTCCGCGTTCATAGTAAGATTTACACTGCCATCGGTGCTGAACAACCTCGAAGTGTGGCCGCTGATAATGTAGTTCAGCAGCTAATCCACTGGATCCATAATGTAGTCCAACTGCTAACCCACTGGGTCCATGTTGCAAACGTCAAAGAAACCAACGTCTCGCACCTCTCGTAGCGGTTGTTGTCTGTGGCCTCGATTCCCTGCAGGGTACCGCTCGTGGTTTTGCTGGCGCCGTTCCGCACGCGGCCGCTCCTCGCGTAGCCGTTGTTGTCTGGCCTCGATTCCCTGCAGGTTACAGTTCCTGGTTTTGCCGGCGCTGCATACAGCCGCATCAATTCGCGGTGTAAAGTGTTCGTGCTCGCCATGGCTGGTGCCCTTTTACGAATAAGGAACTGCAGTGCAAAAGCGGATCAGTCGAATCCACTAAAAGAGTCTAAAAAATTTGCATCGATACATGTACTGTAGTACAACGCAACTAAGTTAGAAGCCTTCTGCAAGAAGAGGAGCCACGTAGAACCCATCGCGACTTCAGCGTGCACCGTCGCATCCAGACGTGGTCGCTCAGACATTCGCGTGTTCCACGACAGCAAAGCGAGCAAGTTGAAGCCCAAATTTGTTGCGGTATTGAGAACGTGCCGCCGGGAGCACAGAGTCTCGAGTCTGGTCACGCCACGATGGAGCAGGGCGAAGCTGCTTTTTACATTTCGTCTCGCAGCAACTAGAACCGGCACTTGGACACGCCCTTCGAACCTGGAACTATCACGCTGGTGCTTGGTCAGCCTGGTTCTGGCAAGACGTCACTGATGAAGATTCGGAGTGGCCCATTCCCGATGGAGAAGAACATCTCTGTGGGGGGTGACATCTCGTACAACAATCGGACGTGGAATGAATTGCTCCCGAAGTTACTTCATCTGGCGTCGTACGTGCCTCAGACAGACAAACACTTCCAGGCGTTGGCAGTTCAAGAGACGCTGGAGTTCGCTCATGCTTGTTGTCCTGAGGTGGCTTCGTAGCGTGGCACACCCGCCGACGGACGGAATAAATCCGCAAACTCACTTGCCAGTCGTGGAGGTTGAACGGAAAATGGCGTGTGGGTATCCTTCGAGGCCTCGTACTCGTACTGCCTGTCTGTGCCCAGATCCAGCAAATAGTCAGTCGCGTCGCGCCCGGGAGGACACACGAAGCCCAGACTCTCGAAGTATGGCACAGCTTGCTCGCGAGGTCTCCTTCGAGGCCTCGTACTCGTACTGCCGGTCTGTGCCCAGATCCAGCAAATAGTCAGTCGCGTCGCGCCCGGGAGGACACACGAAGCCCAGACTCTCGAAGTATGGCACAGCTTGCTCGCGAGGTCCATGGTACATCACCTCGCTGTCATTCAGCAACAGGATGTTATTGAACAACTCGAATACTTCGGGTGCCGGTTGCAGCAACGCCATCACCACCGACTTGTGCAGCTTCTTGGCGATATCATGTTGTGTACACACGATGTCGTACGTGGCTGACCCGTGTTGATCTCGTCCATGACGTCGCGTACTTCATACCGAACTCCATTTCTCCAGTTGTCACGCACCTCCAGACATGCCATGCTTCATAGCGTTTCCAATTACAGTGTCACATGTTTGCAGACCGAGTTGTTCTACGATCACGTCCGGGTAGTACTGGTACAACGCTTCTGCCGTTCGTATTACTGCTGCATTCCACTCAATTCACGCGAGCATCGTGCAAGCTTTGGGCGGACCTTGGAACAGTGACAGTCTGCAGGATGCTCAACAGCACTTAGTGAAGACGCCTGAATTTCGACAGTCCTTCTGGGCCGGAACGCTGACTGTCATGTGTCGGCAGATGCTTTTAGCTCTCCGTAACACGGCGTTCATGTGCGTCCGTGCATTGGTGGTGGTCATGGGGCTGATTTACGGCAGCACCTTCTCCGACTTCGACCCCACCAACGCACAGGTTTCCCTTGGCGTTTTGTACCAGAGAACGATGTTCTTGGTCATGGGTCAGGCGTCTCAGACTCCAGTGTTTGTCGTAGCTCGTAAGATCTACTACAAGCACGCCGAGCGAATTTCTACCGGACTTCATCCTTCGCGATCGCGTGTCTGACGGTCTTTGAGCCTTCTGCAGTGGTGGAGTGTCTGGTCTTTAGTAGCTTCGTGTCTGGAGTGGGCTACTTCCTGTACTTCCTTCTTTGTATGGTCCTGACGAACCTCACACTGTGTGGCTGTTTCTTCACGCTCACGACCATGGCTCCCAATTTCAACATTGCCAAACCTCTGTCCACGTTCTCCATCACGTTCTACGTCGTCTTCGCTGGTTTCATTGTCCCGCGGAGCCGAATCCCAGATGCTTTCGTTTGCATTTACTGGGCCAACCCGTTCGCATGGTGTCTGCGTGCAGTGGCCGTAAATCAGCACCGTTCTCCAACGTTTGATGTCTATGTGTACGCTACTGCTCCCAGTACAACATAACCATGGGCGAGTACTCGTTGTCGCTGTCGCTGTATGATATGCCGTCCGGTAAAGAATGGGTATGGGCCGGTGTGATGTTCCTGCTGTTCTCCGTCGCGTTCTTCGCTACATCCTTGAACACAAGTGTTATGATATTCCAGCGGCGACGGTGGCTGTTGTTTCACGAAGATCAGGCCAGATTCGAACCGGTGGCATTAGCGTTCAAGGACCTCTGGTACTCCGTGCCTTTGCCCCACCAAAGACACGACTCCATCGATCTGCTCAAGGGGATCGTTTTCCAGGTACCATGACGGCGCTGATGGGTCCTTGGGTGCAGGTAAAACGACACTCATGGGCGTGATCGTCGGTCGAAGACGGGAGGCACCATCAAGGGAAAGATTCTGCTCAACGGATACCCTGCCACGGAACTGGCGGCCCGACGGTGTACGGGATACTGCGGGCAGCAAGATGTCCACTCCGAAGGAGCCACGATCCGAGAAGCGCTCACCTTCAGTGCTTTTCTCTGTCAAGACAACAGTGTATCGGAACGAGCCAAGCTCGCATCAGTTGAAGAATGCCTCGACTTGTTGGATATGCACGCCATCAGATCAGTCGAGGTCAAATGAAGCGTCTGATCATTGGTGTGGAACTTGCAGCACAACCTAGCGTGCTGTTCCTGGACGAACCTACCAGTGGCTTGAACGCTCATTCTGCCAAGGTTATCATGGACGGTGTTCGCAAGGTAGCTGAGTGCGGACGGACAGTTGTGTGTACGATCCACCAGCCTTCTTCGGACGTTTTCTTCCTCTTCGACAGTCTCCTGCTACTGACACGTGGTGGCGAGATGGTCTTCTTCGGTGAACTTGACAACGCAGCCGGACGACCACGAGTGTGGCCACCTGATCGATTACTTTGAAACCATCCCGGAGATCGCTCGTTTACACGAGGGACAGAACCCGGCGACGTGGATGTAGGAGTGTATCGGTGCTGGAGTGGCGGCTGCAAGTGAGAAGCCACTGACAAACGCCACCACAAACATTGATGTTGTCTGTGAGAACACTGAGCATCAGGCGTTGCTTACAGGACTGGAGCAACTGGGCGTGACCTCAGCACCATACCATCTACCAGAGCTTATGTTCAAAAGCAAGCGTGCGGCGAGTCCTTGGACACAATTCCGCATGTTCGTGGGGCGGTTCATGACCATCTACTGGCGAACACCACCGTACAACCTGACCCGGTTCCTGACAGCGTTCGATCTCGCCATCATATTTGGTTGATCCTAGTGAATGGTCACTACACGACGTGCCAAGGTCTCAACTCTGCGGTTGGTGTGGTCTTCATAACAGCGCTCTACCAAGGTTACATCACGTAAGTGGGCTGTCCACCTTTCACCTTACGCGAACGGGTATCGTTCTACCGGGAGCGGGACTCGCAAATTTACAACGCGCTTTTGTATTTCGTCGGTGCGACAGTGGCCGAGATGCGTCTTCGGCAGTGGCTTCACGGTCATTTTTCAACGTGTCTCTCTTCGTGCTCATGCAGACGTATCTGGGCCAGCTCTTCATTTACGCCATGCCGAGTGTGCAAGTGGCAGCAAATATTTGTGTTGATCAACGCTATCTTCCTGTTATTCACGGTCTTTAATCGCCTCCCTGACGGCTACAGGTGGAACAGCGTAGCCCATGGTGGACAGAGGACCTGCTGAGCTTCTCGAACGGCTCGCTGCTCTCAATCGGTTTGCACACGTGTGCGCCAGAAGCAGGTCCACCACAAATGGATCCACTTCTAAATGGCGTTTGCCGCGTCATTTTCCTGCTGTGTTCTGCTCGAGCTGCCGACGTCGGCGCTGTCTGGGCTGTGCGTGTGCGGCCCAGCGCTGGATACAAACGGCTGCGACCTCTCAGTGCTGTTTAGCTTTCTGTTCGAGCGACTGCTTCCTCTGGACAATGGCGGCGTGACGGCGGTAGTTTCTCGCAATCACCACAGCAGCAGCTCTCACTGCAATCTCATTCTCGTTTTCAAAATCCGACTGCATCTCGTTCTTCTCACTGGCAGGGGGCGTAGTCTCCTCAACCTCCTCAACTTCTTTTCTTTACCTTCCAGCTGGTCCGCCTCGTGAATTGAGCTCTGGACGTGAGGAAACGCTGATTCATCTTCGTCTTCCGTGTCCTCTCCATTCACAGGTTTCACCTCAATCTCATGATCCTCGTCTTGTTCGCGCTCTCTCCAGCTCTTCCTGTGTCTTTTAAAAGAGGGTTTGTCGATCCTTTTGCCTCGAAGCTCTCGGCTCCATCGCCGAAACGTCAACGTCAGTGGCGATTCAAAGCCTCCACGCATGGAATTGCTGAACAAAACGCACGTCTGTAACCAGTGGTTACTAACCACTGCCAAACTTGCAGAGCGTGGCCTTCTCCCACATCCTCTCTGTCGATCCCACATGGGAAACGTCGGCTTCAGCTCGAGTCTCGAAGCTCTCACGGCCTGTCATTCCTGAATTTGCTTCGGAATCCGACAACTGTCAGCCATGGTCCGCGTCGTCGCTGCTTCGATGATCTCTACGGCTCTTCTGGCTGCCAGTGCCGCTGCCAACAACTTCTTCCTCACTGCAGAGGCTCCGGACTACAACAACGAAGTGGTGGGCAACCTGCTCGCCACTGTGAGCGCCGTCCGCGGCGACGGAGAGGCCTACGCCGTCTTCGACTGGGACAACACGTGCATGTTCGGCGACATCTCGTACACGTCGGTGTTCTACCAGGTGGACAACCTCAACTTCCGCTTCACCCCAGACAACTTCGAGTCTGTCTTCTCTCTGGGTTACAACGCCAGCAGGAGCGATATCTGGCTTGTGAACGGGACAGACGTGACGCTGGCGACTGCACAGGAAGATACTGCCAAGGATTACAAGGTGCTGTACGACGCCTACGTCGCCCGACGTACAATTTGACCAGCAACGGCACAGCCTCAAACGTCACCCTCGACGAGATCAAGGAGACCACTGAGTACCAGAACTTCCGAGCCAAGATGGGCTTCCTGCTCTACGGTCTCGAGGCCATGGACGGGGGTGACGACCACTCGGACTGCTCTCAAACCATCACCATGACGGTGTTCCCCCACCTGCTCGTCGGGATGAAGATCGACGAGATCAAAACTCTGATCCGATCCAGCATCCGTTGGAACTTGGGTCAGGCGCTGGAAGCTCCCACCTACACGTCGACCGGTGCTCTCCAAGTCGAGGGCTCGTACACTAAGGGACTGCGATACTTTAACGGTCAGGAGTCTGCGCTTCGTGCTGCCGGTGTGGACGTCTACATCATCAGTGCTTCCCCTCAGCTCTACGTCGCGGAAGCTGGCAACCTCTTTGGACTGGGCAACACCGTACCAAATGACAACGTGTACGACGTCCGGTTCAAAACCGACGACGAAGGTCGGTTCATCGCCGATTTGGTGGAGGACTACCTGATCACGTGGGGTCCTGGTAAGGCCAAGATCGTCACTAGCATTCTCGAACCGATCCACCAGGGAGCTCCTCCCATTTACTCTTCGGGTGACTCGGACGGTGACTGCGAAATGATGGACACGGTTTGGGATGGTGTCGTTGATACTAACAACCGTCTCAAGGGCAACTCCAGTGCATCAATGGTTTCTACGTCAAGGCTTGCGAGTACTTTGGCACGACGGAGCCCAGCACCAACAACGCTTACTTACTGCAGAGTCAGGAGTCCTGACTCAGGACCAGGTCATCGGATCTTGGATCACATCTGGCTTCAGTACCGAAGACGGTGTCACGTACGAGTCGGCTGTGGACTCGTACAACGGATGCGCCCAGTACCAGTACCTTGACTTGTAGACTAAACAGTAACCCACGCGTATAATTCAGTTTTGCGAAGTTCTACTCGTTCTATCAAAAGTGACTTACGCCAACTGAAAGTATCCGAGCAAAACGAGGTTCTGCACATTCAGTGAATGTCATTTACCGCTGCAATTCGGTGCCAGCTTTACCGCGAGACTCGACAGAACGACATCCGATATAACCTTCAACAACCAACGCAGCGTGAAAACCAGGTGTATGAGTCATGATTCAACAAGATTCTCTCTACGATACCAGTTCACGTACCACCGTGTTTGCACGGATCCTTTTTTATCTCGATCTCATGTTACTTTGGTTAGTCGTCTGTCTGAGTAGAATTCATGTATTCGCCCAAACAGTGAAATGGCAATAGTAACTAAGTCCACAAGTCTAGCTAAAGTAATTGCCAACACGTGTAGTCAGGGTATATCTCCCCAGCGATGGCTTTTGTCTGCGGACGAGCACAGAACACCAGGATGTGAGCTATGTGCGACTAGTGAGCTCTCTGTACGTGCTCACCCAAGGTGAGACCACAGTTCAAATCGACGCAGATACAAGCCCGCTACGGATTGCCAGCAGTTTCCAGGTCCCTCACAACGATGGCAGAGCTCAGTACCTCATTTTCCAATTCACTTCGTCCAGTTCTCACCTCCAGCTTCTAACCATGAACCTCCTGGGTTTCCTCGCCGCTGTCGCTCTCTCGGCAGCTTCCGTTCAAGCTGGCACTATCTCCCACGACCAAGTCGTTCCCTTCGCTCAACCGGAAGCCACGGCGATCTCCCAGAAGGCTGCAGTCAAGTTTAAACCCCAGATCCACATCACCAACGGATGCCACCCGTACCCTGCAGTGAACGAAGCCGGAGAAACCAGCGGCGGACTGATGCCCAGTGGGGCCCCAAGCAGCAAGTGTAAAGGCTCAGGCTGGGGATGGCAAGTCTACGGACGTTCCACTTGATACAGTGGCAAATGGGCCATCATGTACTCGTGATATTTCCCCAAGGATTCACCTTCCACGGGTCTTGGACACTGTCACGACTGGGAACACGTCGTAGTGTGGATCGATAACCCGGAGGTTGCAAATCCCACGATCTTGGCGGCGTCTCCTTCGGCTCACAGCGGCTACTCGTTCTACGTTCCTCCTAGCTCCGACTCGGTCGATGGCACGAGCGTCAAGGTCAACTACGAGAGCAACTAGCCCATCAACCACGCACTAGACATCACGTACAAGGGTGGAGACACTCAAGATCTCATTATGGGGATCAACTCTCGGAAGCAGCTCGCTATGCACTCAACACGACGGACTTTGGGAAGGCGAATGTACCGATGAACGACGGCAACTTTGTAGCGAAATTGGGCACGGCTTGGCCATTTTAAAGGGAATTGTCGTTAAAGACACTGCTCGTAATCTCAGTAGTACAGTTGATCTTGTTCTTATAACCGTTCTCGCTCTGCCTTTACAGAAGCAGTTGTTACTCGAAGAACCTCTAGACTTCACTAGGTCGAACCTGTCGTCGTGCACCTTGCACAGCTTCTCGAGCTCGTTCAGCGTTCTCGAGATTCTTCCGCAGCTGAGAACAGTCCCACGTGTCCTCGAAATTCACGCAGCTCCTGCGCAATGTCGTCGTCTCCTTCATCTTCACTCCCGAACTCAGGCGTGTTAGGAGCTTGTTGAGGCGGAGATGATGGTCCTCTGTCATCTGATTCGCCAATAATATTCAATTTCAGCTAATTATTTTACGTACTTCGAAGTACTAGTATGTGCACACGACCACATCAACATGGCGTCATTACAGCCGCGTAAGGGTGTATCTAGTGACTCATTGTCTTCTATGTTGACAAAGGTGTTGTAGTGATCAAGGTAGGTCGAAGCTGTGCACTTGTGGGCAAAGCGTGTTTTTCCAGACTGATTATATTCTTCTCTTACAAACACGATGGTTACCACACACCGCTTCCTACCACCGCGTTTCTTAACTCCCGACCCTTTGAGCATTGCACAACACGTAAGGCCGGCACACAATCTCAAGGTGGGATTGTGTTCCTGCCAACACTCCTCCCGAGTTGTGCTAAGCTCCGTTATCAGTCCAATCTTTTGCCCAGTACATGCTCGGACCTACTTCAGGCCCAGCATCTCTCGTAGTTCAGCAATTCTGGGAGCCGCCAATCTTTTGGTAAATATATCCGCAAGTTGGACCTTCGTATCCACGTACTCCGGCTTCACAATTCCCCTGGAGCTCTCGTCCCGCACGAACTTTAACTTCACATCCACGTGCTTCGCCACGCTGCTGGTTGCCTCATTTTCGACCTGCTTGATTGCTGCTTGATTGTCGATCATCACTCTAACAGGTAGCACCACACTCAACCCGACTTCTTCGAGTAGATTTCTGACCCCTAGGGCCTCACGTACCCCTACGGCAGCCGCCACAAACTCAGCCTCAGCGGTGCTTAAAGCTACCGACGTTTGCTGTTTGACCAACCACCCCACCGTCATGCCATTCACTAGAATCACGCTTCCTGATACTGACTTCCGGGATTGCTTGTCAGCCGCATAGTCTGCATCCGTATACGCACTCACTACCACACCCTCCGTATCAATTCCGCTGCCAAGATGCAGCTTCATGCTGGCTGTGCCGGCAAGATAGCGCATGGTACGCTTCGCCATTTTCCAATCTTGTAGAGTTGGCGCATGACTTCTTCGTGTCGCTCTGTGAACAGCATACATCGCGTCTGGTCGTACCGTTCGTACTAACCACAGCAAGCTCCCGACGAGCGATTGAAACATTTGCCGTGTGGGTCGCTCGGGCGTCCCAGACCCGTGTTCGGGCAACAATTCGTCATTTCCGGCCTCTGCTTCCAGCGTAGATTCATCTGCAATCGGGACGCGCACTGCATTTGCCTTTTGTAACCCGAACTTGCCTAACAGGTCCACGATTGTGTGTTCCGCGTCCACAGTGTACCCTGTTTGCTCATTGTAGCCAATTCTCATTCCCAGGAAGTTTTCTGCGAGGCCCACCTTGAGTTCCATGGACTTCATGTTGTGCTCGAACTCGGTCAACAGTTCTTCACTCGTCGCTGTAGCCAGCAAATCGTCCACGTATACCCCTACTAACGTCGTTCCTCTGCTTGTTACTTTGTAGTACACACAGGCATCCGTGACTGACTGTGTCATACCAGCATCATTCGTCAGTGTCTCGTGTAGTAGTCGATTCCAAAGTCGCCCAGCCTGTTTTAATCCATACAAGCTCTTCACTAATCTCAAGCACACCCGGGTTTGATCGCTCACGCCGAGTCTCCTGAGCTGCTCCCTGGTTAACTTCATGCCTTCCGGAATTCTCATATATATCTGGAACTGCGGTTCTTTGAAGGCGCGTACATACGCGTTCGGCACATCGTAGTGTTTAGCTCTCACTCTCCAAATGTGTGCCACAGCCAGTATGATCTTGCCACTCGTGAGGTCCAGCACAGCCGAGAAAGTCATTTCGTAGTCTCTCCCTAATACTTGCTTGTCTCCTCCAGCTACAATGCGCACTTTATACCTTCCAATCTTCCCGTCTCCATCCATCTTCTTTTTGTAAACGCTCTTGGAGTATATCACGTTCGCTTCATCTGGAGTGATCACAGGTTCCCAGGTCTCGTTAGCCTCCAGCGAGTTCACTTCTTCGTCAAACGCCATCTGCCACAAATGGGCATCTGGCATCTGCATTGCCGCTCGATACGACTTTGGGTCGGGCAAATGCCTGTACTGCTCCTCCCCCGCCCCGATAGCCGACATAACTAGAACGTGTTTCAATGCAGTCATGACCACTTTAGCCCCAACATTGTCCACCCTGTCACTTGCATGTTGTACAGAGTCTCCATCCGCTTCACGTTGACGTTGAGACTTTTTCCGTTGTCTCCCAGACCTTCTGAGCTCTCCTCCAATATCTTTTACGCTTTTCTTTCGCTTCGCGTTTGACGCCATGGATTTCCCTTTCGTTGGTCGGCCAGCAGCTGATTTCTGACTTGAGGTTTCTCGTGCGTCTCGCTCCTCCTGTCGTCTACTCGCTAGTGCTTCCAGGTCATTTTCAGCTTCTCGTTCAAGCACGGCTTGTAATTGTTCATTTGCCTCGCTTGACAGCGTCTCAATGTTGCCCACGTGCCGCGTAGTTACAACCACGTTATCCTTGACCACTATGACCTTGTAGCCTTTGGTCTCTTCATTCTTGCCAACGATGATCCCCGCAGTGCCACGCCGATCCAACGCCTTTTTCGGATTCGCGTACACCGTGCACGGTGAACCGAAAGCCACAATATCAGTCACGTTTACCGGTTTACCTGTAAGCATCTCCAGCGGCGGCTTTCGCCCGACATTCGCTCTCGTTGGCATTCTGTTCAGTACATATGCCGCGTATTCAGCCGCGTAGCCCCAATAGTTCAGTGGAAGCCCACACCCGAACAGCATACATCGTACCATGTTCATGATTGTTCTGTGCAATCTCTCCGCTTTCCCATTTGATGCCGAAGTATGTGGCTCAGTCACTTGTCTTGCTATCCCAGTGCGCGCACAGAACATATCCAGCGTTTTGTATTCGCCTCCTCCATCCGTCCTGAGCACATGCACTCGTACATTGTAGGTCCGTTCGAAATACACCATGAAATGCTTGAATTTGTCTGCTGCCTTGTCCTTTGTCTTGGCAACAAATACCCGACAGAAACTCGTCTTGTGATCGATGAAGTTGATCATATATCGGTTCTTGTGTCTGTCCATCGGTGTAATGGGCCCTTTGAGGTCTGAACACACCACTGCACCGACAACATCGATCGGAGCGTTGGCTCCACTATCCTTTTTGGGCTGAGTCGTGCGCGCTTGCTTACCTTCTGCGCAACTTAGGCAATTCCTTCGTGTCTTGTCCGTTAGCTCTATCCCATTACCTGCATCTCTGGCCATTCTCTCGATATCATCGTAGTTCAGATGTCCGAATCGAACATGGAATTCGTGTAATGATCCCCTTAGTACTGTGTCTTGAGGCGACTCTGATTCACGAATGGCTGCCATGAACACCTCTCTAAGTCGAGTAATTTTAGTCTCAGGTACACCGCGATCCAGCACAAGGACATTGTTCTTCAGCTGCACGTGCATTACAGTATCTCCATCTTTCACTACAGCGTATTGTCCTCCTTTCAACTCCAGGGAACACCCACTCGCAAGTAATACACCGAACGATATCAGATTTACTGCCAGTCCAGGCGCGTAGCATGCGTTCTTGAAAGTGATCCAAAAGTATTCGCTGTCTACTGACACCCGCAGCTTCAGTGTGCCTCTGCGGGTTGTCCTCAGCGTCGATCCATCAGGCAACAGTACTCCGTTTGGGTCATCTTCTTCGGTCCAGTCCTCAAGAACGTCTGCGTTCTTGACTAAATGAGTGCTAGCACCCGAGTCCAGTATCCAGTCTTCGCACGTGACCTCCCCTGCCAACAACCCCGAAAACCCCCATCTCGGGTTGTTCTGGTCTCCATCAGTTTTGCAATTACCACTGTGTTCGCTCCCCTTGTTACCTTTACTTGTGCACACCTTCGCTGTGTGACCACTTTTGTGGCATACTTGACACGAACGTGTATCTTCACGATTCTCTGTCTCATTTTGAACCGCAGCAGCCAACTTCCCGGGCTTGTTGCTCTTCTTCATGTTGTCCTCGAAATTTTGAGCGAACACCGCGAGCTCGTTCGCGTGTCGGATCGGGCTCTTGGCATCCTTGTCGTACAGTGTGGACAACGTTTTCGCCATCTCTTCGTCCGCATGAAATACCAAGTGTTCTGGTACATGGGAGAGTGGAGCATGCGTAGCATTCGCTACTGCCATCAAGTATAGTAGATGTTCATACCATGTTGTCGACGGCGCCTTCGGCTTCATCATTAACTTATTGATTTGCGCGCTGGTAAACGTTCGATTGAACGCCTGTTCCATTTCCTCCAATGCATATTGTACCGTGGGCTTGCATTCCCACCACTGGTCCTTCATCCCATCAAAGTAATTCTCGGCATTGCCTCGCAAGTACGATCCAAGTACCGAAATCTTTACCTCCTCAGGCCACCTATGTCCACACGCACGTTCGGCTAGGTCCACTTGTTGCTTGAAATTCACTGACCACGGTTTGAATCCTGCCCCCAGTCCTTTGTAGAGTTCAGCTCCATTGAAGTATCTAAGTTTGAGCTTACAGTTCTTTGCAAGAGGCACCTTCGTCTCCTTCAGAGTGGACTCGGCCAAAGGTTGCGGTCCTGGATCGGCCGTAATTCGAGACCTTGTGTTATCTCGGCTTGACGTCCGTGTGGGGAGTTCCATCTCCACAGTGCGTTGAGCGGTTCTCACTCCGTCCGCTTTCCCGCGTCGATAGGCTTCCTCAGTCGCCACTCGGATTCGCTCGTCAAGGTCCTCCTTGGACAGTTTCATTTCTGCCCGTTCTAATCCGACTGCGTTTCTGGCATCCTGTACTCGCCTAACCTGACTTTCTAGTGCCGCTTTAAGTTCCTTTTGACGTTCAGACTCGCGCACCATTTTCTCCTTTTCCTGTTGAAGCTTAAGTTCCCGCTCGTGCAGTTCTCGGAGTCGATTTGAGTGCGCTCTGTCGAGTTCGTCTCGATCTTGCTGGATGCGCAGCTCTTGTGCCACCAACTCGGCTTCGCGCTGCGCGGCTTGATGTTCTAGTGCTGCTCTGCGCTGATGTTGGATCTTGGCTTCTCCCAGAAGACCTTCCTCTACCCCGCGGAGCCGTTCTTGTGCCATTTGGTATTCGCGCTCTCTGACGACCTGCTGTTGCTCTTGTGCAGAAGCAAGTTCTGCGAGGTGCTTCTGTGCCTGAGCGTATTGGTCGTAATGTAGTTGTTTTTCCTCCTCGAGTTCACGCCTCCTCCGTCGTAGAATGGTCGGACGCATACTCGATTCTCCTAGGAGATCTTCCACTTCCATTGGTTCTGCTGGTATCAATGCATGGATCGATTCATACTCCGCCCGCTCATGACGCGAAGGACCTCTCTCTGATGGACCAAACGTATCAGTTGGGGCTGGAAGATACAATCTCTCTTGCTCTATGGCATCTACTCTTCGGAGTATAGCCAACTGCGCCTCCATAAGTAATGCCATTCTGGGTGACACCGCATCTTCGCCTCCGTTGCTCGGCGGCGCTGATGGAGTCTGGGTGATCACCGGATATTGGCGCCTAGCTTGTGACGCTGCTAGTACGCGTTTCGCAGCTGGCCCTATCGTACGCGAGCCTCTGTTCTCGTCACTTGGGCTCATAACCTGTTGACAAAGGTGTTGTAGTGATCAAGGTAGGTCGAAGCTGTGCACTTGTGGGCAAAGCGTGTTTTTCCAGACTGATTATATTCTTCTCTTACAAACACGATGGTTACCACACACCGCTTCCTACCACCGCGTTTCTTAACTCCCGACCCTTTGAGCATTGCACAACACGTAAGGCCGGCACACAATCTCAAGGTGGGATTGTGTTCCTGCCAACATTCTACGACCGCAAGCCTGTCGTCTTCTGCTTCGGATGAGGCCTTTGTGGCGTCTGTCTGTCCTGGCTGCTGTACACACTGCAGGGTATCCAGCAGTATTCCATTCATTCTGCAGGATAACGGCGATCAGGCCACCTTCAGTCTCAAGTATATATGGGATCCGTTCGTAAACTCGTCCTGGCACTCAGCCACGTGCAACAGCTACCTACCTACTCAAGACGAAGGCATGGTGTCAGTGGTGCGCGTGTCACTCCTCGACTTCATGAATCTCTGAGGTGAGTGATGTTCTTCACGTCACTACTCTTGCCAAGAGTCTTGGGCGTATGAATGAAATTCAAGCACGAAAAACATGTGGGAGAGGGCAGCGAGTGGTTGACTATAACCCAAACCAAACGTACTCGCAAACGTACTCAGTGCTACGTCTACCGAGTGTGCTTACTTTTCGTGAAGCTTCTTACGAGCAAGATTGACCTCGGTGCTGCCGAGAGTGCTATTGAAGTTGATGGAATACGGGATGGAGACACTACTACTGTAGGTATTGTCATTTCCGACCTGCCTTCGGGATTCAACCACCTAATGAACAAGATGACCCATGTTACCATCGATCAAGGGGCCAAGTGAATCTTGTAGTTGGCTTGATGGTTGAGGAGCTCATGTTCATGTGGGAGGACACATTCTACACTGCGCGCATCCTGCTGCTGTACCTCGTAAGTTATGATCTACACATCGTGATCCCGAACAAGCACTTGCTCCTGGTGTTTGTCGTCTACTAGTACTGTTTGTCCAATGGCCGGTGCCATTCATGTGGCTCACGCACTTTATCTACGCAATCCACCTGCCCATCACCTCTATGGTGCATTGTGACAGCGCACTGTTCAATGGGCCATTGACAATGGCACAGGCAGACTTGAACGTTCGGGTCGAATTGGGGCTTATCAATGGTAAGTTATCATACGGCTTCGGCCGCAGCCTTGTACATCTTCGTCTGAATATCGCTGTACAATGTACAGTACATGGCATGCACTGGTGCGTGAACTCATGGCAGTCGAGCGTTTGGTAGAGTTCGAAGGAGGTGGAGATGCTAGAGACCGTGAGGTAAACTGAGTGTACTGTACAACACAAATAGTACTACGAAGGATACACTGTACAGTACAAATAATACTAACTTTACGTAGGAGGTGAGGTTGGTCGGCTTTTCCACTACAGTCTACGCACAGCATTTTCTTGGCGTGTATTTCTATGTTGTCTACAGCGTCGCCGCCTCCGACATGCTGTAGAATCAAAGTCGCTACGAAGGAAGCTTTGTCGGAGATATGTCAGAGGTTGGAAAAGTCCCGCTTGCATAAACTCCGCAATTTATTCGCACTTACTAAAGGCAATACTAAAATGCTGACAGTTGTTTGGCAGAGGCTCCGACAAGACCATTGCTTGTCGGATAGTCAGGGAATGAGGGGTTAAGGATGCGGTAGCCCTTCACACCGTCCGCTCGTAGCCCATGAAGCGACACTTGAACGCCTTCGGATCCAGGTTGAGGAACTTCTCTCCTGTAATATGCGCATACCCAAGTGCACCAAACACCTTCATGTTCTTGAGCTGTGGCTTGGAACCGCTTACACTCTCATACGGTGTCTTTACTGTGGCGGCGTTTGGAATCCTGTTGATGATCCAC
Source organism: Phytophthora colocasiae (assembly GCA_018806915.1). NCBI lineage: Eukaryota > Oomycota > Peronosporomycetes > Peronosporales > Peronosporaceae > Phytophthora > Phytophthora colocasiae. Next base: position 3,866,529 of record JAGKQI010000098.1, read on the forward strand.
GCGGCCGTGTTAACTGCCTCAGCCCACCACTTCTTCTCGATGCCCTCATGATAGAGCATGCAGCGAGCCATCTCCACTAGGCTCCGATTCATGCGCTCAGCGAGTCCGTTCTGCTGAGGCGTATAGGGCACCGTCTTCTCGTGTTTGATGCCCGCCTTGTTCAAGTACTCCTTGAATTGCTTGCCGATGTACTCACCGCCGTTGTCGGAACGCAGGCGCTTGATCGTCTTGCCCGTCGCGTTCTCCATTGCTGCCTTGTAGGTCTTGAATTTGGACAGTACCACCGACTTCTGCTTCAGAAAATGGACTGCCACGTGGCGCGAGTAATCGTCTATGAATGTCACCGCATAGGTACATCCACCAGGTGTCTTCGTCTGCATCAGACCTATTACGTCCGAGTGCACCAGGTCCAGCACACCTGCGCTCTTGACAAGCTTCTCCGGGTGTCGTGGAAAGTTGTCAGCATTCATCTTCCCCATGCAGCATCCTGGGCAGACGTCGTCACTTGAATCGTTGCCCGTAACCCGAGGCAGTCCTTCTGTCATCGTCAGTAGTTGCTCGTAGCGCTTGTACGGTATGTGACCAAAGCGTGCGTGCACCACAGCCCATGGCTCCTTACGAGTTGCCGCAACATGGCACACCTCTTCCCCCACTGTCTCCAACTTGTAGATGTTTCCGTTGCGCTGAGCCTCCATCACCGTAGCATCGCCGTAGCGAAAGACACACTTGTCCTTGCCGAACTGCGCGGTAACACCCTTCTCAGCTAGCTTGGCCACCGAGATGAGGCTCCCATCAACTTCAGGGATGTACAGTACATCCGACAGCGTGACAGACGTCCCGTCCATCAGCTTGATACCGACTGTGCCACTTGCAACTGCGTCGATCTTCGTGCCATCCGCGATCGTGATGCGGATCGGCGTCTTCAGCTCCTTCATGGACACGAACTTGTCTTGGACGCTGGTCATGTGCGAACTTGCACCAGAATCGACGAGCCACGCAGCCTTGCTCATCGATCCTGTTGCCGTAAAAGCAAAATCCGACGATTCCTCTTGGGCACGCTGTCAGCGTCCCTCGTCGGCCTTTTTCTTGCGGCACTCGAACTCTCGGTGCCCTTGCTTCTTGCAGTAGAAGCATTTCCCTTGGAATCGACGCTTGCCGAATTCCTTCTTCTTCGTAGCGAAGGCTTGCTCTTGAGCCGATGACGATTTATCCGAGCTCCCAACACCGGACAGTGCCTCCAACGCGTTGTTGAGGCTGAGGCTGGCCGTGTTCTCCAGTACGCTGACAATAATGCGGTATTCTTCCGGCAGGCTGCCCAACAGCAACACGATCTGCCGGGTTTCGTCGAGTGGTTCACTGATCGCAGCCATCCGGTGGACCAGTTCCTTGAACGCATCGACATGCTGCGAGAACTGAGTGTCGGGCTCCATCTTGAAGTTGTGCATCTTTTTGGTCAGGAGTAGTCGGTTCTTCAGCGCAACCCAGGCTTCCAAAGCCGTTTGAGCATCGCGCATGTACACATGGTATGTCAGGCTAACGTCTTCAGCGATCATACCAAGGGCCTTCAGATCGTTCATGGACCATTCAACTGTTGCGCGATTGCTCACGGGGTCGGACGCTGGATCCACGATGTGCGCGATGAGTCCCTTCCGAGACAGCTTCATCCGCATGTTGAACTCCCAGTGGAAGTAGTTGCCTTCCACGAGCTTGACGGAGTCTGCGTAGCTTGGGCTCATAACCAATTGAGATTATGCGAACGAGGCTTGTAGTCGAAGTGAGGTGTTGAATGGAAATCCGAAAGTGATTGAGATTGAATTAGAGAAAACTGTCTGACCAACGTCTCCTACTGCTCCTACATGTATCCTGTGCGAAAGCTCAGCCTCTAACTCATTCTCATCGAACCGGGGCTGCGTCAGCACATGCGCAAACTGACCATCCGTCCAGCAAGTTGAAGTAGTCGACCAATCAGATCCCTCGATCTTGGTGTGATAGGCAAGGTGGACCAATCACATCTCTCCATTTGCCGTTAAGTGCGCACGGCACGCGCCAAAGGCAACATCCGCACTACAGGTACGCGCTCTGAGGTAGCGAGACCGCGAAGTGTACAACCGCAACAACTGCATGTCTAGGTAGGTTTTATGTAGCCAACAAAACTAATGAACCCTTTTTAAATTCATTTATGTTGCCCCTACCAACATTATCAACGTTCAGCTTCTGTCGATCGACACAAGCTGCGATAGCATCTTGGACAAACCGTATGACGGCTTGTCTTCGCTGGACAAGTCTAGCGCACCCGAGCTGACTCCTATCAGCTTGTCGCCCTTGTCAGCAGCAGGCCCTACCTGCTCGCTGTCATCTCTCATGTCTGTGCCCGGCACAGACATCGCGCGCTCGTTCCTGATAGAACGAGACGTCGCACGCGTCACCGCAGCTGATAGTGTGCTGTTATCAGTTGCATTCTGCGGTTGTTCGGACGCAACCGTAGATCCTCCCCCACTTAAGGAGGAAGCTACCCCGCCGAGCATGCTCGGCAATCCTGGATGCCTTATGGCGTTCACGTAGAACGGTGTATGCCCTGTCGAGGCATGCACCGAGTTGTTGATGGCAAACTCTGCCATCGGCAAGCACTCGCTCCAATGCGGGAACGAGTGAGCGTAGCTCTTCAGCGTGTCACCCAGTACGCGGTTGACACGTTCGGTTTGTCCGTCCGTCTGCGGATGATCCGCAGTCGACATTGATAATTGTGAACCAAGAAGTGTAAACACTTCTTGCCAGAACCGCGCTGTGAAGCGTAGATCACGGTCCGACACAATGTCGAGCGGCATGCCATGGTGTTTGAACACCATGTCAACAAACAGTCGCGCAGTCTGCGCGGCTGTAACAGTAGCCGGGACGGCAGCAAGGTGGACCATCTTGCTGAATCGGTCCACAAAGACAACGATGCCTGTCCTCCGCTTGCTGTCAGGCGGAAGACCGAAGACAAAGTCCATGGACATGGACTGCCAACACTCCGACGGAGTCGGTAGTGATTGAAGAGGAGCCTGCGAGAACCGCGCAGGCTTTATGCGTCGACAAACTTCGCAAGCACGTACGTACTTGCGCACCCACTTGTACTGGTGGTGCCAGTAGAAGTCACGCGTGAGAAGAGTGTATGTCTTCTCACGACCCGGATGCCCTGCCGTGGGGGCATCGTGATACTCGAACATGATCCTCAACCGGAGGTCATGATCATTCGGAACGACAATGCGATCCGCATTGTCGTCTACTGCACTGTACAACAGTAGGCCTTCGTGTACACGATAGCGGTGTGCACGAGCTCGAAGATGAGGGGTTAGCTTCCGACGTGCCACGCCGGAAGGTGCTGCGAGGAACTCCAGCAGCCCCTTCGCGTCTGCATCCCTTGCATACGCGTTCTTCACGTCGTCAATCAACGTTGACGACGGCACACTTGTCCTCACGACGCCAACGCTGTTGGCGTCGACCGTCTCCGCATAGTCAGGTCGACGCGATAACGCGTCGGCCACTACATTGAGTCTTCCGGGTTTGTACTCCACCCGGAAGTTGAACTCCGCGAAGAAGGACAACCATCTCGCCATACGTTGCGAGATGTGCGGCGACTTAATCGCCGTACGCAATGATGCGTGGTCTGTGTAGACCACGAACGGTCTACTCCCAAGTAGATACACTCGGAATTTTGCGAGTGCATACTTCATGGCAAGGAGTTCCTTGTCATATACGGGGTAGTTACGTTCAGTTGGCTTCAGCTGACGCGATTGGTAGTAGACCACACTATCACGCCCTTCGTGATCGTGCATTAATGTGCATCCGATTGCAAAGTCGGATGCATCACACACTACGTGGAATGGACGATCTTGGTCCGCCACGGCCAAGATCGGCGCTTCAGTCAAGCCCTGCTTGACTGCACCGAATGCCTCCTCGCACTCGGTCGTCCATATCCACTCAGCTTCTTTCTTAAGAAGCTGCGACAACGGGCGAATCTTGCCCGCGTAGTTCTCCACGTACTTGCACAAGTACGTGGCAAGCCCAAGGAACTGCCTCAGTTCCTTCACATGGGATGGCGTGGGCCATTCATTGATCACTCTGACCTTCTCTGGGTCAGGGCGCACGCCGTCTTTCCCCACGAGACACCCCAGCACGGATATCTCGCTCGACCCGAAGATACACTTGTTCAGGTTCGCATAGAGCTTATGTTTCCTCATAAGCTCTAGCAGCTTCCGGAGATGCCTTGTGCATCTCAATGTCCGTCTTCCCGTTCACAGCCCGGCTGTGGACGAACACGTCGTCGAAGTAGCTCGGTGCGAAGTCGCGCACCGAGCGTAATAGATGCGTCACGCATCTATTGTACGTCGCAGGGGCGTTCTTAAGCCCCTGTGGCATAACGAGCCACTCCCAAAGCATACCGCGTGAAGTGCTTACCAGTGTGAGAGGGATATTCCTCTCACGCATGAGGATCTTCGCACTGAGGGAGTCATCACCCTCAGTGATCCCATCGACGACGAGCTGCTTCAGCTCTTCGGCCTCGCGACCCACTCTCTCGACAGCCAAGAGAATGCAAATTTGTTCGATGCGTCCATCGTACAAGTCCCGCGCGAAGCTCTTCCAACTCATCGTTGGAAGTGCGGTCAACGCCGACGCTCACGTCGGCAGATTCTCCAACCGCAACCTCTGGTACTGGGTTACAGTACCAGTACGTGTCAAGACGTTCAACGTCTCGACACTCGGTGTCTGCCCTGCAGATACACCCTCCTCAGTCACCGACTGAGGCTCGCAAAGCTCCCTGAGCTTGCGCCGCGAAGGTCTTCCATGGAGCCCGGCTCCAGGTGCTCCACGTCCAAGGCATCTCACCTTGGACGGGACGTTATCGCAATCGTCAGCGGATTCCTTCTGCTGACTCGCAATATCAAGCCTGGCTTGAGAACCGCTCATCGCGTGCAGCGCCGCTACGCAGGTTGTTCGGGTGCTGGACGTTTGCAACCGCTGCGCCTCCATCCGCTCCCGGAGCGGATGAAGCAACCGCATCGTCGACTCCCGGAGTCGACGTGCTCTCGCTAGCTTTCAGCAGCTAGCGAGTGTTCGCTTATACACGTATCATCAGCTCCCAGAGCTGACGCACGCCTTTCGGTTCCCCGAATTTTATTTGCTTCGTCAACTCCCAGAGTTGACGCGACGTCGTCGGCACCGACCCTTGGGGGCTTGAAGTACCTCCAAGGATACCGGTAATACCGGTATGTTTCCTTCTCTCAGGTGGATCTCATTCACCTGACCATCACTCATGTGTGACCGCGACCCTTCGGCTCAGATTTCTGAGTCGACACACATTTTCTCACAACGACTCCCTGAGTCGTTGATGGTCGCCGGCGGCGATCGGAGGCAGCGGCGGACGCTGCTGCCTCAACTGGGGAATTGTGGCGAAGTGGGTGAACACTTTTCCCGCCCAGGTGCGTATAGCGTGTCTTCCGGAAAATAAGTCCGACTGGAAAGATGTCCGGTCGGACTAACGAAAGTCAGAACCTCCAACCGGGATCCAAATGGGTATCCGGAAAGAGGGTTGGCGTGTGACCTTGTGACTACCCTCGTAGGTGTCGTTTGTCTTCAAACGCGAGGAGTTCCACCTGGATGAGTTACTTCCAAAAGCTTGACTGGATCCAGATGTAGAGTGCTAATGCACTTCCAAATGTAGTGGTTGAGTCTGAATGCAGGTGAGAGACTATTAGCAAAGCCTTCCAACAACAGATAACCAATATACAAGAGAGTTAAATGCAAATATACAGCCGCTTCTTATTCTTTCCGGCCCTTGAGCGGTGGGCACTCCAAATGCCAGTACGACGTTGGACACTCCAACCGGGACACTGGCACAGTCCCGGGGTCCTTTAGCGCACCACTTCTGGCAAGTCCACTTGGACTCCCAGAAGACAATTATCCAAATGTACCAGGAATACTATAAGCACTCCAAAATACACACACACAAATACAGTCCAATCACACAGCAGTCAATCAATCAATTTCAGGGGTGACTACTAATAACCTCCTAAAACGCAGTTGTAATGAAATGTACAAACCAAACGACCGTTTGGAATGTCCAACTGGAATATGAAATGGGAGGGGTCACGCCCGGGAATCGCCGCCCGGATCACCTTCCCAACTTGGTCTTAACCTGGCGGAGATTCACGCGGCGGTGACGATAGTCGACGCGGCCTGACGCTTGTTCGCTGACTCCGAGCCCTCGACTTCGAGGCTGGTCGGCAGTGCTCACAGTGGTGGCTTATGGGAAACCTCCCGCTCTTCCACTTGCGCCCTTGGTGGCAAATTGAACTCTCTTTAATATATAACTATCCGTTGTAAAGCTAAACATGCAAAATAGACTTGGTTTCACTATAGGTAGAGGCGTGCTTATCCGGAGGCGACCTGACACATCCGAAGAACACCGAAGAACATGGCCGAATTCCAGCTGTGCCGAACAGATCATGGTCGGTCGTCTTGGTCGGTCGGAAAACACTTGGGTCTAGTATGGTCGGATCTTCAACGGCCGATCGTGGGTACAAATCAGGGCTAGTCCGGTTGGACTCTGGGTACAAATCTGGACTGGTCCGGTTGGACCTATTCAATCAAAACAGCCATCTTCCACTTGGACATCCAGAAGTAACTCCAATATCTCGAAATCAGGTAACTGTCAACTGGGCAGAAGGCGGCAGTCCAGGAAATCACTTGACTTGAGTATGTACGTCCAACCGGACGTATACCACTTGGAGTCCCAACTGGAGATCTTGGACTGACTTCGCCTGGGCTCTCCGGAATCCACATTTATTTCGTCCATTCAATCCTCCTTGGCTCGCAGCGTCCCAATATAGTACTTTCAGAGCCAATCAGAGCGTAGCTGGGGTATTTACTCCGTAAAAACTGGAGCCACATCTTCACAACCGTCCCTCTCGTCATGTGCTCTCATTGAGAAATTTACTCTCGAGGTGAAAGGACACGATGAGACGAAGTGGGGCGACATCATCTTGCAAAACTCCCAGTCAGTCTAAACCTTCAGGTCGGTTCGGTCGGAATGTTCAGTCCAAAACGGTCGATCAGTCCGGCGGGAGCTTAGTGTCCACGAAAGTTCAGTACAACAGAAGATCTCCTTTCTCAGCAAACTCCAACTCCGTTCTTCAACTGGCGGAGGTCGCTTCCTTTCTGCGCCCCGTCCCAAGTTACCCAATCAAGACTCAAATCAAATCCAAATGGCAGTTCGCCAATCATAACCCGATTTCCAAGCTCTTGAACGCATCGATGGCGACCCCAAGCAGCGCCTCGGCGTCCGACGCACCTGCGACAGGCGCCTCGCCTTCACGCGCATCTTCCGATGCTCCTGCAGCGACTGGCGCCAACGACGACAGTGGTGGCGGCACGGAAGTGTCTGCCGGAGCGGCTCCCGGCGGTTCCACGGCTGAGGATGACTTCAGGGAGGAGGACGACGGCAGCGGCCACGTGTCGGAGACTCCTGCACCTCCTTTCCCAGACACGGCGAAGGTACCTGGCTCGCTCGTGACCATCAGAGAGGCCTCCAGCGTCGGATTGTTCAAGCGCAAGGCTGTGTCCACTCTCACGTTGGGGCCCGGTCATTACACTTTGGAGGACATGAGCTCCGACGAGCGCGTCCGTATCGCTGGAGTCCCATTGGCAGATCGCCACTTGGAGCCTGGTGTCTTCGTCCAAGATGGGTATGGTGGTCTGGAGGGCATGGTCCAGCTGGAGAGTCTGTCAACTGCAGAGAAGTCCGAGTTGTTCCAGTTCTTCGATGATAAAGTGAACTTGGACTATCGCGTGCTGGTGCCCCGAGGTCGTCCTCTGGATGGGGATGCCCTGGAATTCTGAAATGAACAACCTGCTGGTCCGACGGGAATTTGCGTCTATCCTGACGCAGTTCGAACCCGAAGGTCTCGCGCGTCGCGTGTTCGGGACGGTCTCTCTCCTTCGTCGCGTCATCCAGAAGCTCTCCCGGGACCAGACACTGCTCGAAGATACAGACGCGGCGGTGACGGATGCACTGGCTGTCCAAGATTCCTTGGACAACTTGAAACGTGGGTCTCAGCTGAAAATTCAAGCCCTGGAACGGCTTGTATCGATGTCGGCAGCCGAGAAGGAGGAACTCGTGCAGAACTTCCGAGCTGACACTTTACAGCTCATCCAAGAACACAAGCGCGACAAGCAAAGTCTCCAGCGTCAGGTTCGAGACCTGCAACAACAACTAGCCGCCGCCAAGTCTCGTCAATCCCTTAGTCCAGTTGGACTCATGAACTTTCTCGGTCACGGTGGAAATGGAAATTCTGAGCTCCAGTTGAACTGGGAGCGTCTCTTGGAACTTTTGATTCACTTTCGCGATGGGGTCCCAGTGCCGTCGTCCTGGCGTACCATGATTACTGTGATGACACTCGGCACACGTTCCCGCCATTCACGCAACTTCCCCGTTCGGAAGACGGTGATGAATCCAAGGAGAGCGATCCTCCGGCCGGCGACGAGATCGACCTGACGAAGAATTCGTCCAAGTCTTCCGGTTCGTCGTCTTCCAAGAAGCGATCTAGACCTCCAGCCGGACCTTCAAGCTCCAAGCGCCGCAAGAAGTCTCGAAAGGCTCCAGAGGAGGTTCAAGAGCGACCCGAGGGGTGGATTGCTCACTCTAACGAAGACTGTCTCTCTGACAAGTACCCGTTGTCTTGGACTGTGGAGAAGGCTCGGAAGTCTCTGGCAGATCACCCGGTTGCTTGGGAGGATCTCCGTTTGGACGTCCAGATGCTGATTCGCACGGGCGTCCCGTTTCCAACTGTGATCGAATGGCTGAACGATGATCGCTCGGCTCACTTTGGCTTCCAGTTGGATGTCCTCCTCTCGATGCTTGTCCGGATGATGTACTGGAACGCACTGGACGACGTCCACTGGACAAAGTACGTCCCTCGCCGCTACTTCAGTATGGCCGATGCCATTCTGGCTAATCTCGTGGAGCAAGATGTTCAGCCGGAGTTCTGGGACCCAATGGTGGAAGGCGAGTCTGGAGTTGAAGAAGATCCCGATCCTGAAGCTCTGGTCGAAGACAAGGATGACAAGTCCAAGGACGAGGACTTCCACCCGGACGACGACGGAAATGCCGAAGAAGAAGAAGAAGAGGAAGATATCAAGACTCCTCCTCCACGTTCTGCACGCCGTCGTCTGAGCTCCAGCAGTACACCTGCCACGCCGAAATCATCCAAGAAGTCTCGTCGGACGAAGTCTGCCCGGACGGCTCTCGCTCGGAAGGACTACGAAGACCTTACCCAGTCGGAGAAAGAAGTGATCGAGAGCCCGGACGACGAGAACAAGTCGTGGCTGCACTACGGAGCCCGGGTGAAGCGTGGGGACCCCATGTATGGGGTGTCGCTCCAGACGTTTGGATTCCCGGACTACGCACCCAACCGTTGGGACATCAAGATCTTGAAGTCCCGTTCGACAACCAAGTTCTCAGAGATCCAGCAGCTCATGGCGGACGCACCTTGGAGTGAGATGTTCTCCAACCGGACCCAAACGTTCTTCTTTCACAAGCGCGATGACCTCTCGGATGACACGGTGGAAGCTTTGGGTCGGTGGATCAAGTTCGTCTCACGGAATGTCCGGTCGTTCTGGTACGCTGGTCACTGGTTGACATTGGATGGTTCGGCCGATGCTCCCGCTCTCGTACGTCAGATGCAGAATGATCGGTCGAATCATCAAGCGTCCTTCCGGAAGCGCGTTCTCGCACTCCAAACGGAGCTGGATCCCGACATCCCGGACTCACTTTGGATGGATCCTGGCATCTGGGCGTACCCGCACAAGCTGTGCCACTGGATTCTCATGGATCCAAAGCACATCAACCCGGACACTTCGGCGCCGTATACTGTCCAAGAGCAGTTGAAGATCTTGGACAAGCGTGAACCTGGACGAGCCCAATGGAGCCATTCCAAGTCGGACAAGGAGCGCATTGCGCACCTCCCACCAGACGTTCGTGCCAAGTTGATTCCGGCCGGACAACGCGTGAAGTTCTCTGACCTGTGGGCACTATGAAAGTCCAAGCGAGTGTTTTCCACCTGGATGCCTTCATAGCCTTACATATTTCATACGTAGTGACCCCACAATAATCATCCAGAATATACTCACCTTCATTTCCATCACTGTTCCATCTCGTCATAGCTCGCCATCTCGTCTCCAATTTTCACCGTTCGAAAACTCCAATCTCTAACATGTCCACAGTCACTCGAACACTCCAAAAGGTACAATTAAAATCAAATCAATGTCCGTCGTAACAGTTCCAATAGTCACACCACCCGGACGTCCAACATGCCATAAGACTTGTTGGACGTCTAAGCCCGGGGATGATCGTCCCCTGCCTGCATCGCTTGGAATCTCGCCCGCGCTCTTGCTCCTTGATTGAACTCATAGAGCAGGGCACCGCAGCTGAGTTGCGACACAGGTAGCCATTCTGGTTCGTCGTAACCTTTCCACTTGACCTGATACTCTCGGACTCTTTTGGAAGTTCGAGTCCGCTTGGACCATCGGAGATCCAAGATCTTTTCGACCTCATACTCGTTGTTTCCGACATCCGGTTCCCAACTGTCTTCGGGAAGTAAGGCAGCGTCGAAATCATCGTCATCGTCCGGTTGGACTTCCACGGTTGGACGTTTCGGAAAGATGGCTCGTGGCTTCAGTCGACTAATGTGGACCCAAGGGTTGACACGATAACCCGTGTCCTCAACCTTGAGCTTCACTCGGAAGTCATCGTGCACCTCTTCAATCCGGAAAGGTCCATGCCACATGTGAGCCAATTTTCGACTAAGTCCCGTTTGAACCTTCGGAATGTACAGCCAGACTGAATCTCCCTTTTCGAACCCGGACTTCAACCGGTCGGACAGTTCCTTCCACTTTTGCGTTTGGACCTCCGACCGGCGCCTCTTGGCCTTCTTTTGGAGATCTTCAGCGAACGCAACAGCGTAACTGTAGTCACGTTGCACACTACGTCTCCACTCATAGGCTGTGCGCTCCGGAAGGCTATTGGCCTTTGGACCCAACATTGCTAAAATCGTACTCCGGGCGTCCCAGCCGTGCACCAAGTAAAAGGGAGTCTCCAACCGGGTGCATCGAACGAGGTGTTCAAAGCAAACATCAACCGTTCAACATGGTCGTCCCAGTCGGACTGATCCGCTTCCATGATGTAACCTCGGATACTTCGGACGACTGTTTGGACTGACCGTTCTTGTTGACCGTTCGCCTGAGGGCGATATCCCAAAGTAGCCCGTTGGAGACTTCCGAGTTGATTTCGGAAATGTTCGAACACCGCACTCATGAACCTTGGATCTTGGTCATGTCGGATCATCGAACTGGCACCAAACTTTTGGAAGACCACTTGCTCGTAAACTTCAGCAACATCTTGGGCAGTCGTTGAACTCATTGGTTTGCACATGACATATCCGGAGAACATATCTTGGAACAATAATAAGAACGTATTCCCACGAGCCGACTTCGGAAGATGAGTGACGAAATCCATCGACACCACTTGGAATGGATATGCCGGTTCGATGTTTCCAGGCGACGGTCCTCCATTTGGAGGCCGTCCCTTTCCACTGGCACAATCCACACACTCCTTCACATGCCGTTCAACATCCGCATACATTCCAGGCCAGTAGAACTCCAAGAGTAACTTTTCGTGAGTCCGACGGATACCTTGGTGACCACCTTGGAAATCCTCATGGGCATAATGTAGCATATCCGACCGGAGTGAATTTGGAACAACCAACCTCAAATCACCCAGAAAATCGCGTGGACGCTTCTGGGTGACAGTAGTCATCCGGTACAGCACATCTCGACTGTCCAACGTGAACAGGTCTGCGACCTTGGCAATCTTTCGGAGTCTCCGGGGGGAGAACCGTTGGAACTCTCCTTTCAGGAATGACTTCAGCTCAGACAAGTACTCGTCAGCGTCTTGGTGGACCTTGATCCTCCGCCATCGCTCTGCCTGGAACTCCAGTGGTCCCATTGGAGGTCCATCTGGACGTCCAGGCGGTTCATCATCATTCTGAGCTATCGCAGCCATGACTCGAGCGGCGAACGTCAGGGGGGCAGATTCTGATCCAGTGAGATTTTCTCCAACCGGAGGATTGTCATCTGAACTTCCACGAACTTGGATGTCGTCCGCTGGCCCCTGGGCACTCATGCGCACAGAACTTGAAGGCTGATCATCTGGCGGTTCATCTTTCAGAGTATGACCATCCGGAGGTTCAACTGGTCCGTTGTCTTTTGGAGTGATCTTGACTTCCGGAACCTCAGGTTTCATCAACTTTTCCGGAATCTTGGATACGTACTCCAAATGACGTAGGTCACTTTCATCCTCGACATCCCATGACGCTCCCAAGAGTAAAGTCTTGGAAGTGAGATAGTCGGCGGCCTGGTTGTAGTCTCGCTTGAGATGCACCAGTCGGACCCTCTGGAACTTTGCCTTCAAAACCTCCGCCTCCGCAAGGTGTTTTTGGAGGTGCGGTTGATTGCAGTTGATCAGACCCTGAACTTGTTGAATCACGATCCGAGAATCTCCAACGATAACTAACTCTTGGACCTTCCGATCGGACGCCATCAGCATACCTTTCAGAAGGCCGTGGTACTCGGCATCGTTCACGGTGACATCTTCCAAGATGAAACCTCGAGCCTCGAGGATAGTCCAACCGGGTAACTTCCAAAGGATGCATCCACAACTGCCCTTCCGGTTGGAGGTCTTGGCAGCTCCGTCGAAACTCAGAACGACGCCTTCGTAGTCGGACTCCAACATCTCGATACTCATCACTGGTGGTTTCCGGATGCGTCCCTTCAGTGGAATCAACGACTCCGAGATTTCGTCCAAGTGTTCACGAGGAGTGATTCCGGCGCCCATAATGGCCGCTAAACCATCTTCATCCCGTTGGACCTTCCGAATGTCCAAATTCCAGTGGGACAGTGTGAGTCCCCAGGGTACACACCGTCCATCTTGGAATTGATAACCCACTTCAAGACGGAGTACCGTGTGTACACGATCAACTTGGACTGTTCAACCAGCGTCCGGAAAACTTGGAGTACTCTCAGTATTGCGATGACCTCCTTTTCCGCAATGTGATATCGCAGTTCAGAGTCGTTCAGAACGCGACCGGTATATCTGACCGGATGGATTACACCATCATACTCCTGGCCCAAGACAGCGCAAGCCGCCCAAGCATTTGCATGCGGGATGATCACGAACGGTCGAGTCCGGTCGGGGTGTCGAAGCAGTGGAGTCGAAACGATCTTGTGCTTCAGAAGTCCGAACGCTTCCTTGGCCTGATCCAAGTTCCGGCCGGACTTGATCTGCTCATCAGTTAACTCATACAACACTGCGGCGACCACCGGAAAATCTTCGATGAACTTGTGGTAATAGTTCAAACTTCCAAGGAACGATTGGACCCCTTTCAGAGTGTTCGGAAATGGTAGGTCCAAAACGCCCTTCGCGATTTTTGGAGTCGCTCTGATACCCTCCGCACTGATCTCGTGGGACAAGTACGGGATGGTCAGTTTTCCAAACTCGCTCTTCGGAAGGCTCACCGAGATGTTCCAATATCGGAGTCGAAACAGAAGTGCGTTCAAGTCTTCGCATAGCTGATCCCATGTTGGAGCACCATGAGCAATGTCGTCGATATACGAACTTCGACCTAACACCGGGCTCATCTGTGACGGAGCAGGGATGTTCCGTTGGAAGACTGTCATGGTGTCCGACAGGTTCGGCACTTGAACCCCAACGGGTTGATCGTCCAAAAGTGAATGCTCCGGTCGGTCCAATCCCAGAAATTCCATAACCTCCGGTTGAACTTCAGCTTCTTCCTCTGGCGGAGTCGGACAAAACCCCACAGACAATTGTTGATAACCGCCTGGTAGACTAGTGGAGCATTCTTCAGTCCAAATGGCATTCTCACCCATTGGAAGTGTCCAAACGGACATACGAAAGCCGAGATCAGTTTCGCCCTCTCGGACATCCGGATGGCCCAGAATCCACTGGCCATGTCAAGACTCATAAACCACATCGCACTTTCGAATCCAATCAGCAAATCGTCGATCAGAGGTAGCGGGTAGTTCGACAGTAAAATGAACCCATTCACGACCCGGTAGTCAATGCACATCCGGATGTCGATCCCATTCTTCTTCAGAACAATGACGATCGGAGAGGCCCATGGGCTTTCGGAATGTTCAATCAGACCTGTCTCCAGAAGCTTCTTGAGCAACTCGTACACCTTGATCGCCAAGTGAGGAGCTATCGATCGGGGTCGTTGAGCGACAGGTTTTGCCGACCCGACGTCCAAGTCCTCTGGCCGGAGCAGGAGCCGCATTACCGTCTCCCAAGAAAATACTCCGATGGCGCTTCAGAATGTCCCGAAGTTTACGTTCCTCTTCTGGAGTAGTTTTTCCCGGTTCACCTACATCGGCCGATTCGATTTCACACTTTGGAGTCAGCTCATGTATTTCCGGAAGCATAACCAGCTGCTCACGCAACTGGGACAACATGTCGCTTCCCTCATGTACATATACAGCTGGCTCCAAGTTCAATTCTTCGGCATTCACGTGCAGGCATCGGACGAACTTGGTCTCTAGCTTCCGGATGGCTCGATTTACCACGTCCAACTTGGACTCAGCCTCCGACTGGACATCTTCAGATTCGAGTTCTTCAACCAACGTTTCTTCCGGAAAGCATTCTCCGTCAGCATCACTAATCGCGTCGAAAAATTCATCATCATCTAAATCTCCAGTTGGATCACCACCTGATCTTTCCAAAATCGTCAATTTTGTCGATCGTTCCACGGGTACACCTTTATCATCCATGCTAATCACATCGAAAAAATCCTCATCATCCGAACTTCCAACAGGCTCATCGTTGGTAGGACAATCATTACTGCCTCCATCAGACACATCATCGGGGGTGACTCCAGCATCTTCTTGCTGTTCGGTAACAGAATCTGCAACTTCTGGATGTAACACCTTCTGAACTTCCGACGGTGGAATCTGCAGTTGGACCATATGAACCCTGGTACTCCCACGCGGCGACCGTGTCAACAACTTCTTCGGCCATGGGTATTTCGGTCTTTGGACCGACGGCGGCGCAGACTTGGACATCATTTGGAGGTACTTCTCCTGTCGGAGCTGCTCCTGTCTGGAATTCGTATTCTCGTAAATGAGCACTTCCCACTCACGGTACCTCCGAAGTCCGGGCCGAACAAATCTTCAGAACGGGTAACACCCATACTCTACAATCTGAGCCACAGTAGTATTCGTCCCAAGCCAGACATCCTTCTCCGAGATATTCACCACTCGGACTGCAACCGCCCAGGACTTCGCTCCATAGATGAGTTGAGTCACCCAACGGTCACCACGACCAGCCCACACAACTTCGCGCTGTGGGTTACTCTGACCGTAGTTAATCCGAATGACAGTCTGCTCACCCGGTTGGAGGCATATCGTCCCTGACGGTCGAACGTCCAACCGTAGTCCTTTCCTTTGCTGGTCGAATGTCCGACCAGACAACATCACGTTTTCTTCATCCGGCAACTGAGCCAATCCTTCTCGAACGCACAATCGTACTCCAGCTGAGTACATGAAGTCCATTCCAAGTAACACGTCAACACCTTCACCGATGTTCGCCACCCATAATTCCAGAACGTAAACCACATTCAGTCCAAGGGTGATCTTCACTTCGGTCCGGGCGGTAATCACGGTTGGAACTCCACCCAATCCGGACACCCGGAGCTGCTTCTCAAAGTTCAATTTGAGCTTGAGCCTACGCGCAAGGTCTAAGCTCAACATGCTCACAGAAGCTCCGGAGTCCAAAAGGATGTCGGTCCGACAGTTGTTCACTGCACCATGCACCATCGCAACTCTCTTTGAACTGTCCGAACGGTGTTCTTCCCACCATCCGTAACCTTCTCCAGGTTTCAGTCTGAACTCCAACGGGGTGTCATCCAGATTGTCTGGATTCCAATCGTCTGAAAGTTCATCTCCGACCGGATCGCCAAAGTCACTACCAACCGGAGTACGAGAGTCGTCATCGATAATTGTCGTCATGCATTGATGGTTAACCTGTCGCTTCAACTCTGGTCCAACATACGCTAACACACACAATTCGGGGGGTTTCTTCAGCCCGGCGCGTTCTGGATCCCCATCCAGCGGGCTTATTGGTTTGACGGCTGTTCCCCTGAATTGTCCTCCGATCCCAAAAAGTTGGTTCCGGATGGCAGTCGGTATGTCTAGCGCACCTTGTCGGATCAGGTTCTTGATATCTTGGAACGCCTTGAACTCTCCACACGGTCCTTCATGATACTTGTTGCAGAATTCACACTGTCGAGTCCGGCAGAAGCGGGGCGGATGTCCCTTTCGATGGCATCTTTCACATTCAATGTCCGCCCAGCAATCTTCCTTGACATGTCCAAAACCCCGGCAATTCTCGCAATATCTCGCGGAGTAATTCGGATTCCGGAATCCTTGTCGCTTGGAGTCCGGATGGCCTTGACGTCCGGAATCCGTATGGTCATTCGGACTTTGAGACTTCCATCCACCTTCCTGAAGGATCTTGAACACTGCGTCCGAAAGATCATCCATAGTTGGAAAAGTGACGTTCGAACTCTCAGAGTTCGGAGTGTCCGAAGTCGCATTCGCTTCCGGAGTGGTTGTGGCTTCATCTTCTTGGAACGTCACATGACGGTCATCATCGTCCGAAGTATCGTCACTCCGAGTGAGATATGCCCGTCCAGACCGCTTCAACCGGAGTTTGTCACGGGACACATTGTCCGCCCGGAAGTCCCGTTTTGGAGGAGGGGTATCGTAATCGTCATCCAAATTCAAGTCTTCGTGCTGTTTCAAGACGTACTCGACGTCCTTCAGACTTCGGAGACGCTGACCTTGGAGTGTCGTCCGGAGACGGGAGTCTAAAAGCTTCTTCATGAAAACCTTCAGATGGTCTTCGCGGCGCTTACTCGATCCATCGGTTTCAATACCCGCTCGGTCCGCCACCTTGTTCAATCGGTAGTAGAACTCCAACGGGGTCTCCGACTTCTTTTGGATCATCGTGTAATAACGTTCCGCATCCGAAGTCTTCGCCTTGCAATATCGCTCTCGGAATGCCTTCAAGAAGGGCTTCCACTTCCGACGCACTTTGGAGTCCAAATTCGCACGCCAATTCCGGACAGCCGGGGACATCTTCAACTTCATTTCGTAGATCTTGGCATTGTCCGCCCAGCCGCCTTGAACCGCCATACTTTGAAATCGCTCTAACCAGCGCATCCGGTTGGACAACGCGGCCTTCTCGTCGAAGTCTTCCAACGTGCTTGCGTTTACAAAAGGCTTGAACAGGTACGTAGTCGTCCCATTCGGACCAGTTGTTGTCGTGAGTCCCGGAGTTGCGTCTTCAAACGAGCTGCTATCGGAGCTTCCAGAGTCAGAATCACTGCTCGAACTCGAACTCGAACCGGAAGAACTTGGATCATCGTCGGAGTATCTCTTCCTCCGGGTGGAGGACGGCTTCCTCAACGACTTGTCCTTCCTCGACGAGGTCTTCTTCGGTACACCTGAACGTCTCGAGGAGCCCCGTCCGGACGTGTCCTTCGACCCCTTCCGGACATCACGCGAGCCCCGACCGGACATACTTCGTCGTCCAGCGTCTGCATCTTTCCTCGCCACCAGAGCCTGCTGCGTCGGCGCCTTCGCCTCGTGAGTCTTGGGCGCCTTCGTTTCCCGTGTGACAACTTGGAGGGCGGCCGCAAGTTGAGCGGCCAGCAATCCATCCGGATCCAAAACATCTGTTTTCTGGGAACCGGCTGAAGATGCTCCCTGGGATGCGCCGCTGGATACTTGGTGCAAAGACGTTGGACCAGACGGCTGACGATCTTGAATATCCGGAGTGCGTCCGGACGCCTTTGGCTTCACAAATTCCTTGGCTGTCGTTGCCCGAAGATCTCGGACTTGCGTGGCTAGGAACTTCTGGACAGCCAAAGATGCCTCGCGCTCCTTCTTCCGGGTAGCTTCCGATTCTTCCAGTTCTCGCTGTAGTCTGCGGAGCTCCTTCGACGGCTTGGACTTGGACTTGACGTCCCGAGTGGTGTCCCTCTGGTCCTGTTCGAGTTCCAACAAGGGGCCATCTGGACGTCCAAAATCCACTTGGACTTCCGGACGCGCAGTGAACACTTGGGTCGGCTCCTGCTTCGGGAACAGCTTCTCGAACTTGGAGTCCAACAGTCGGTCCAGCTTGCTGTCCAGGTCTCCAGACATCTTCTCGAGTGCAGAACCTTGCTGGTCCTCCATCCGCGCCATGACCTTCTGAAGCTGGTACATGGTGTTCAACGCGACCTGGGTAGATCCGGAACTTGCAGACTTGGAGGACCGCTCAGACCGCACTGATCCAGTTGGAGTCTCATGGCGCCGCTCGGACTTTCGACTTCCACGTTCTTTGGATTTCGAAGACTTGTCTGCGCGGGCCGCTTCACTTCGCCTCGAATGCTTCTTCTTCGGCTTCTCCGGTTTAGACTCTTCCAGATCAACATCATCTTGTTGGACAACACTTGAGCGTCCACGAGGATTCTCGTGAGTAATCTGGAAAGCCATTCCGGATTCCATGGGCATAGCGCCTCCTGAAGCCCGAGCGGACATGGCCATCGGAGTGAACCTGGGGAACGGCATATGCGATCCGGCGGATCGACTCATTCCGAGCCCTGACGAATCTGACGTGCTCTCCCTGGAAGTCCGCGTCCCTGACGAAGCGCTAGCCATCGACTCACTTGACCCTCCGGAGGTTCCAAACAAGCTTGACTCTTCAATCGAACTCGTTCGTTCGGATGGATTCGTCTGATCGGACATGCTCTGTTGAGAAGTCATGCCGCTTCTAGACGACCCAGTCCGGCTGGACCCCAAACTCTGGAATAACGACGATGGTGCCGATGGGAACGATGATGTAGCGGGCGACGGGATCGACGATGGTGGCGCTCGGGGCATCACTCGCTGGACACGCTTCGGTTGAACCTCCGGCTGAACGGGTCCTCTTGGACTGCGTACCTTCCGGAATCCAGCCGACTTCAGCAGCCTCGCGAATTCCCATCCAAACAGCGATACTTCGTAATCCGAAATAAACACACCTTCATCTTGGCTGAACACTTCTGGATGTTGTTCGTATAAGCTTTGTCTCCCAGAAGTTGCCAATATCCGGTTGGACTCTGTCGCTTGGACAACCACTTGCCTCCATTCGACCAATTCGACCACCAATAGCTGGAGCATGTCTCCGACCACTTGACGGACCAAATCCGGATGCACTTTGTAGACACGCGTCCGGAACCATCCCGGGACGAAGTTGACAAATCCAAATCCAGCTTCGAAAAGTAATGTCTGAAGAACAGCAATACATTCCCGCGGAGAAAACTCCGAAGGTGGAATCAACGCCGCTTGGATGTCCCGAGCCATTCCGAACGTTCGACGGTGTATCTGCAACTCGGAGATCCAAGCGTCAGTCTGAGCTGGCATCGACATCCGGCGGTCCAAATACTGCGAAGTCATGGACGCCGCCCGAATGAACGGTTCACAGTTCAGCCTGACTTGCGGCCAGTCGAATCGGGCCTCGGGTGGGATATTCCTTTCGGAACCATCACGCTCCCAACGTCGTACTTGATCGGCCACATACGCCTTCGCTTGAACTTCCGTCATCTCGAATTCCGACGGTGCCGGTTGAACTCTCGGCTGAACATTCGGAGGTTCGAACATTTGGGCATCCGGGATGTAAACTCCAGAAGCTTGTTGAGCCGGCGTCCCAGAGTGTTCCACAACAGGTGATTCGTCCGGAATCAGTGGTGGCACTTGGACGTCCGGAGTCATTGGCGAAGTCATGATCGTGTCTTCCAGCGCAATGTCCTCCCGGACCGGTGACAGTGGTCGATACTCCTGTTTGACTGAGGCCATTCCAACTGGGGCATCAGCATCCAAATGAAAATCTTCCAAGGGAGGAGAATCCGCAACTCGATCCTCCACCCGGACATCTTCAAACACGTCCTCTCCATCGGAGTTCTCAGCCTCGTTTTCCACAGCTTCGATCTCCTCCCCTTCGGACACCTCCTGACCGGACTCATCTGAAGGGTCTTCGTCCGGGTCGACATCCGATCCAGACTCCTCTTCTCCATCCGGATCCTCCTCGGACCCGAACTCCTCCTGCTCAAGATCGCCTTCTCCATCCGAAGCTTCCTCGGAAGCACTTCCGTCTTGACTCGCGTGGTGCGCGTCCAACTGGTCGGCCTCCGACTGGACTTCTTCACGTTCCAGCAATTCCTTTGCCTCAAGGGCAGCCCTCCGCTTCGCAGCGTTCACCTGACGATTTCTTCTCACAATGGTTTCCAAATCTTCATGCTCCTCAGGCTGCTGCCCTTTCAACCTTCTCGACGCTCTCGTAGCCATACCGCTTCCAGACGCGTCGCCTCTTCCTTCGCGTGTAGTTTCACTTCCAGTCATAACAACCACGATCAGAAAGTTAGTTAGTACTCAAACCCCGAAACTAATCAAAATATAAAAATAACTCGGTGATATCCTCGGTTCGAATCCGGGCACGCGCACCAGCTGTGGCGAAGTGGGTGAACACTTTTCCCGCCCAGGTGCGTATAGCGTGTCTTCCGGAAAATAAGTCCGACTGGAAAGATGTCCGGTCGGACTAACGAAAGTCAGAACCTCCAACCGGGATCCAAATGGGTATCCGGAAAGAGGGTTGGCGTGTGACCTTGTGACTACCCTCGTAGGTGTCGTTTGTCTTCGAACGCGAGGAGTTCCACCTGGATGAGTTACTTCCAAAAGCTTGACTGGATCCAGATGTAGAGTGCTAATGCACTTCCAAATGTAGTGGTTGAGTCTGAATGCAGGTGAGAGACTATTAGCAAAGCCTTCCAACAACAGATAACCAATATACAAGAGAGTTAAATGCAAATATACAGCCGCTTCTTATTCTTTCCGGCCCTTGAGCGGTGGGCACTCCAAATGCCAGTACGACGTTGGACACTCCAACCGGGACACTGGCACAGTCCCGGGGTCCTTTAGCGCACCACTTCTGGCAAGTCCACTTGGACTCCCAGAAGACAATTATCCAAATGTACCAGGAATACTATAAGCACCCCAAAATACACACACACAAATACAGTCCAATCACACAGCAGTCAATCAATCAATTTCAGGGGTGACTACTAATAACCTCCTAAAACGCAGTTGTAATATGAAATGTACAAACCAAACGACCGTTTGGAATGTCCAACTGGAATATGAAATGGGAGGGGTCACGCCCGGGAATCGCCGCCCGGATCACCTTCCCAACTTGGTCTTAACCTGGCGGAGATTCACGCGGCGGTGACGATAGTCGACGCGGCCTGACGCTTGTTCGCTGACTCCGAGCCCTCGACTTCGAGGCTGGTCGGCAGTGCTCACAGTGGTGGCTTATGGGAAACCTCCCGCTCTTCCACTTGCGCCCTTGGTGGCAAATTGAACTCTCTTTAATATATAACTATCCGTTGTAAAGCTAAACATGCAAAATAGACTTGGTTTCACTATAGGTAGAGGCGTGCTTATCCGGAGGCGACCTGACACATCCGAAGAACACCGAAGAACATGGCCGAATTCCAGCTGTGCCGAACAGATCATGGTCGGTCGTCTTGGTCGGTCGGAAAACACTTGGGTCTAGTATGGTCGGATCTTCAACGGCCGATCGTGGGTACAAATCAGGGCTAGTACGGTTGGACTCTGGGTACAAATCTGGACTGGTCCGGTTGGACCTATTCAATCCAAACAGCCATCTTCCACTTGGACATCCAGAAGTAACTCCAATATCTCGAAATCAGGTAACTGTCAACTGGGCAGAAGGCGGCAGTCCAGGAAATCACTTGACTTGAGTATGTACGTCCAACCGGACGTATACCACTTGGAGTCCCAACTGGAGATCTTGGACTGACTTCGCCTGGGCTCTCCGGAATCCACATTTATTTCGTCCATTCAATCCTCCTTGGCTCGCAGCGTCCCAATATAGTACTTTCAGAGCCAATCAGAGCGTAGCTGGGGTATTTACTCCGTAAAAACTGGAGCCACATCTTCACAGAATCACATGCACAGCCTGGTGCATGTGCAGCACTGACAGGGCCATCGCTCTCTGTCGCGCATGCGTTGTTGAAGCGTATGTGGTGGAGCGGATCTGGCCAAAATCTGGTTGAGGCCGATCGCGATCGCCACTTGCGCCCAGACACCGACTAACGGAGGGGGTCCCCCGATGATCCGTGATCTTGCTGCGTGTAGTGTTCACCTTGTGTACCCGTCGGTAGGCGGGTTACGCTCTTCCAGGTGACTTCTGAAGATGTCTTGGGACGAGAAGAGTGTCTTGGGTGACGCAGGGGTGATGAGGTAGCGTGGGAATACTTCACTCTACCTCGAAGGGGTTGATCCGGGTCACAGGCGAATACTCGAGCCTTGATCCGGTCGCCTGATCTTCGATCCAGGTCTTCCAAAGGTCCAATGTTGGGGATCTGGTCCCTTCCTTTACGATGCTTGCCGCTTCCTATAGCGGGTGTCTTGATGGGTTGAGAGTCGACGAGATCGTCAGGCCAAGCAGCCAATTCCTGCCGATCCGTAGTTCGCACGTAAAGGATAGATCACTAGATAGGGTAAAACTGGCCAATGTATTATCCAGAATTAACCTCTATGCTAGATCTCTTCTCCTTACCTTCTTGATGCTGGTGGGCCAATGTAATTCCCGGTCCCAGTCTTGGATGAAGGCACTTGTGAGGTCCAGAGCAAATTCGATTCTGTTTATGATTATTCCTATGTCTACTAGTCCCATCCTCATCCGCTATCCTACGATTACCTGACATCCGGCTACATCCGATCTTCGATCTCGATCTCACCTAACCCCTGATCGCGATCTCGATCTACCGATCTACCGATCTGCCGATCTGTCGATCTGTCGATCTGTCGATCTGCTGATCTGTCGATCAACCATCTCGATCATCGTTCTTGGTCCACCGTCTTGAACACTGATCTCGATCAGCAACCTTCATACTTGATCTCGCGTGCCTGTGTCGTCGACATTCCAGGTCTTGATCTTCCTGGACTTGACCACCGCTCCCCATGCGACCAATGCTGCCATCATGTCCCCTCGGCAGCATCTCACGGTTGTGTTGTCACCGGCCCACCATAGATCGCACCGGTCCCGATCCTCTGTTGCCTTGATCTCCTTCTCATGTGATCTCAGGCAAGACGCCTTTTCTCCTCCGACCTTGAGCCGCTACGCGGGACCGTGCGGCGGGGTTCTCCAATCACTTAGTCTCACTTGACTAAGACATCCATCATCGCTGGCGAGATCGAGACGAACATCGATCTGGATCCATTCGTCAGCCATCGTTCGCGCAATCTGGGGTCATCAACTGACATCTTGCTTCGCCAGAGGCCCCTGTCGCTTGATCCGACTCTCTCTGGGCCTGACGTTGCCTTTTCTCGGATTTCTTATTCGCGCTTCACCACACGTACGTGCGTACGCTTCTCCCAGTTGATCACCGGGTCATGCCGTGCAAGCCACGGCATGCCTAATACCAAGTCGAACTTATCGTCTAGATCCAAGACGATAAGGTCTTCCACAAACGTCCTTCGTTTGTAAGAGAAGCGCACACGGACTACGCGCTTCTCAGTCCTCACGGTGGCACTTGTTCCAACCGCACCTCCAACACGCTGCGAGGCGTGTCGGCCTCTTCGAAGTCAAACCTTCGAAGACTTCCCTGTCGAACAAAGTTGTTCGACGCGCCTGAGTCCACTAGGGCACGAAGAGAGTTCGCTCTCTTCGACATCACGTTCGGGATGACAAGGTTTGGCTTGTCATCTTGCATCTCGCAGCGAGAAACCTTCTCGCTGGGGGTAGAAGCCTTCATCGTCGCGTGTCCAAGCTCGACACGCGAGACTGCATCACCAGTAGGACGCCTCGCGCCTACTGGTCCTTGGTTTTTTTTGAACGCCCGCCCGCAGTGGCACTCGCGTGCATAGTGACCGATGTTACTACACAGGTAACATCGAACCTTGCCGCTCCTACGCTGCTGTTGACCAGCAGTCGTAGCACTCGAGAGGTCCATAGGCTCCGGACCTCCCGTCTTCACGACTGGACGCGCCGGCTTCGGCGCGTTCGCATGGAGTTTAGCTTGTCGCCGGCTAAACTCCTCTTGCATTGCAAGGCTGATCGCCTCCTTGAGAGTATTCGGATACTCTCGGAAGAGGTACGTCTTGACGGGAACATCTCTTAGTCCCTTCATGAACGTGACGACCTGGCTCGTCTCGTCGTCCGGGTACTATGTTCGATAGCACGCTGGGCAAAGGTGTGAACATTATCCTTGCCCTGTTGCAGATCGAGAAACTCCGCTCTCGATCTGAACTCGTTCTTCGAGGGCTTAAACGCAAGCTTGAGCTCCTCTTTGAACACCTTGTACGTGCTGAAGCACGTAGGATCCGAGAGTCGGCGCCAATAGGCCTAACCCCTTGTACGTCCGCCAAGACATGACATGGCGAACGCGACCTTCGACATCGGATCGACGATACGTCGAGCCGCAACGGCTGTGTCGAGTTCGACAAGCCACCGAAGGAGGGTCTCGTCCTCCTTCCCCGTGTAGGTATTCACGTGGAGTTCAACGACTCCGCGCGTGGCTTCGGGGAAGCCACCGAGGCAGCAACATCTCGTTGCTTCTTAACAATGTACCCCAGAGCAACACCATGTTGCTCTGTCGGCGATAGCGTACGAAGCATCGTCGCTACCGCCGCCTCTCCAATGACTTGCGAAAGTCTTTGGAGAGCTTCCCACTCTGGGTCTGCCAGGTGGGCACAGTCCGTGCGCGTCACGGACATTTGAGGGGTCCCAGCAGATCCCTCATCCATTGGGGAGTTCTCTACCCCGCGTTCGTATGACTCCATGCGAACGAACAGCAGTCGGTCGTGGGACGGACTACAAAGTGCTACCAGGTGTAATGGATCTACTTAGACTGTAATGGGCCTACCTAGACCTATTAGGTGGCGTACACGTGTGCTTACGTGTAGGAGGAAGCGTGCAATTAGAATAGACTTAATTTAAGTATACTTATTTAAATAAGTATAATTAAATCAAATATAACTAAATTAAACTGCAAAATACCGTAAAATGAGAACTGTTATTGAATTTGGCATAAGCCAATTATGGACCTCCTAAAACTGTTTGTTATCTATTTCTAAAGGGTCTGCCAACGTGTGGTTGGCAGAAACTCTGCTCAGTGATTGGTAGAAATCCGTTACTTTCTACCAATAACATGCACAAATGCACACGAACCATCCAATAATGTGGTTCGCCCATGTATCCATTGGTGTGTACAGCACACCAAGGTCTGAGGCCCATTTCCAACCTCTAACAGTTATCCTAACTGTTAGAGTTACAAGTGGTACAACCACTTGTACGTGTAACCCCGTTACACCATCCCCCCGTTAAGATTCGACGTATCGGAACTTGACAAGACCGTCAACTTCCCGAGAGAAATCCGAGTTCATTTCGCAATGGACTCGCCAACCCGTCCGCTTCTGCGGACGCGCAAGCCTCACCTGCTGCCTCTGCAGCAGGAACAACGACCTCAGCAGTGCCCACTAGCACTGCCGCTTCCAGCGGTCCGACAGAGAAGCTCTCTGTCACCAAGTTCCATGCTCTCCATAAGGAGAAGCATGAGAAGAAGAAGAAGTCTTCTTCTCTAGCAGAGATTAAGAATCCTGCTGTCCCTCTCAAAGAACTCTTTGGAGAGGACTACGAAGTCATCCTCGACTACGACGAGGATGTCGAGGAGGGGGAGGTTGATGTCAAGGCTCCCGCTCCCGTGTCTTCGTCTGAAGACACGTCAGACCCACCCGTGGGATCTCGACGACCTCGTGATGAGGCCTCGGACGCTTCAAGTTTGAAGCGTCCGCGCAGTGATGATGAAGCGTCCCCCATGTTGAGGGCGCTCACTGCTCCACGCACTGATCCGCCAGTGCGCACACCATGGATGCCTACTAAGGCAGAAATCCATGTCCGGTTCGGTGCTAGTTCACCACCGAACCCGATACTGTTGTACGCATGCAACAGTATCAATGACGACGACGTCGCCGCTAAGGTTGTCTTTGAGTCTGAGACTCAAAGACGCGACTACTATATCGGGCTCTTCCACGAGCTCCGATACTATGCAGCGAAGAAGACTTCGCGCAAGAGCAAAGTGCCAGAGTGGCAGGCACTTTGTCAGTCGTGGAACGCCTTTGTTGAAAACTTCAACTAAGACCCGAAGGCATATGGCGAGCGCGTTGCTGCGGCTCGCGATCGCTACTACACTTACACTACGCGTGGTAAGTGTGAACGCCTCCATGATCAGTCCATGGAAGCGGGGATCCCATGTGCCGTTCCGTTTGGCACACCCTGTCCGTGTTGCCAACCCTTGGCAACACGTCTCACCGAAAGTGATCTCCTGGGGTACACGGTCGTCCGTGTACCCGATCACATCAAGGAGCTCCGTGGTCGTATTGTGCCACGCGGAGCTCCGAGTGCTGTGGCTGACCGCAGTACTCCTCGTGCAGGGCTTACCCCTGCAAGTTATGGTGGGCTTCGTACGCCCTCACCATTTCCGGAACGTCCTCCATCAGGACGTTCCGGGGCTCCCATGTATCTCGATGGGGAGGAAATCCTCTCCAACGAATACGAAAACGAACCCCTTGAGAGTTCGTTCTCTTATGATCCACGATCCGCTCCACAATCCAGCGGATCGCTTCACGCGCGTCGCGCAACGGCGGCGGAGGGGGTGGGAACACTCCCTCCGCATGGTCAACGCTATGACCATGACGATCGTGCCCTGCACGATCGAGTTGCTGCGCTGGAGCAGACACAGAGCGCTGAGATAGCGGCTCTAAAGCAGGAGGTTCGTGTCCTCCGTGCTGAGGTCTGCGAGGCAGCTCAGACTGCCTCGAACCTCTCGTCCGGTCTTGGGACGAGAGTGAACCGGTTGACCGATCGCGTTGACGGTCTCGAGAAGGCGTTCCAGGCCTCTCGCACTGCTCAGTCGGACTACCCAACCCTAGGTAGTCCGTGCTGCACGTACGGCTTCAACCGCCCGACGTAGAAGGTCGGGTGGAGCCTCATGCTGGACGGTATGTCCAGCCGGTACGCGTTACCATGCCGTTCAAGTACTTTGAACGGTCCAATGAATCTTGGAGCAAGCTTGCTTGCTCCAAAGTCAGACACTGCATGTTTAGGCAGGTTTTGTGTAGCTAACAAAACTAATGAACCCACTTTGAATTCATTTATGTTGCCCCTACCAACATTATCAGCGTTCAGCTTCTGTCGATCGACAGAAGCTGCGATAGCATCCTGGACAAACCGTATGACGGCTTGTCTTCGCTGGACAAAGTCTAGCGCACCCGAGCTGAATCCTTTCAGCTTGTCGCCCTTGTCAGCAGCAGGCCCTGCCTGCTCGCTATCATCTCTCATGTCTGTGCCCGGCACAGACATCGCGCGCTCGTTCCTGATAGAACGAGACGTCGCACGCGTCACCGCAGCTGATAGTGTGCTGTTATCAGTTGCATTCTGCGGTTGTTCGGACGCAACCGTAGATCCTCCCCCACTTAAGGAGGAAGCTACCCCGCCGAGCATGCTCGGCAATCCTGGATGCCTTATGGCGTTCACGTAGAACGGTGTATGCCCTGTCGAGGCATGCACCGAGTTGTTGATGGCAAACTCTGCCATCGGCAAGCACTCGCTCCAATGCGGGAACGAGTGAGCGTAGCTCTTCAGCGTGTCACCCAGTACGCGGTTGACACGTTCGGTTTGTCCGTCCGTCTGCGGATGATCCGCAGTCGACATTGATAATTGTGAACCAAGAAGTGTAAACACTTCTTGCCAGAACCGCGCTGTGAAGCGTAGATCACGGTCCGACACAATGTCGAGCGGCATGCCATGGTGTTTGAACACCATGTCAACAAACAGTTGCGCAGTCTGCGCGGCTGTAACAGTAGCCGGGACGGCAGCAAGGTGGACCATCTTGCTGAATCGGTCCACAAAGACAACGATGCCTGTCCTCCGCTTGCTGTCAGGCGGAAGACCGAAGACAAAGTCCATGGACATGGACTGCCAACACTCCGACGGAGTCGGTAGTGATTGAAGAGGAGCCTGCGAAAACTGCGCAGGCTTCACGCGTTGACAAACCTCGCAAGCACGTACGTACTTGCGCACCCACTTGTACTGGTGGTGCCAGTAGAAGTCACGCGTGAGAAGAGTGTACGTCTTCTCACGACCCGGATGCCCTGCCGTGGGGGCATCGTGATACTCGAACATGATCCTCAACCGGAGGTCATGATCATACGGAACGATAATGTGATCCGCATTGTCGTCTACTGCACTGTACAACAGTAGGCCTTCGTGTACACGATAGCGGTGTACACGAGCTTGAAGATGAGGGGTTAGCTTCCGATGTGCCACGCCGGAAGGTGCTGCGAGGAACTCCAGCAGCCCCTTCGCGTCTGCATCCCTTGCATACGCGTTCTTCACGTCGTCAATCAACGTTGACGACGGCACACTTGTCCTCACGACGCCAACAGCGTTGGCGTCGACCGTCTCCGCATAGTCAGGTCGACGCGATAACGCGTCGGCCACTACATTGAGTCTTCCGGGTTTGTACTCTACCCGGAAGTTGTACTCCGCGAAGAAGGACAACCATCTCGCCATACGTTGCGAGATGTGCGGCGACTTAATCGCCGTACGCAAAGATGCGTGGTCTGTGTAGACCACGAACGGTCTACTCCCAAGTAGATACACTCGGAACTTTGCGAGTGCATACTTCATGGCAAGGAGCTCCTTGTCATGTACGGGATAGTTACGCTCAGCTGGCTTCGGCTGACGCGATTGATAGTAGACTACACGATCACGCCCTTCGTGATCGTGTTGCATCAATGCACATCCGATTGCAAAGTCGGATGCATCGCACACTACGTGGAATGGACGATCTTGGTCCGCCACGGCCAAGATCGGCGCTTCAGTCAAGCCCTGCTTGACTGCACCGAATGCATCCTCGCACTCGGTCGTCCAAATCCACTCAGCTTCTTTCTTAAGAAGCTGTGACAACGGGCGAATCTTGCCCGCGTAGTTGTCCACGTACTTGCACAAGTACGTGGCAAGCCCAAGGAACTGCCTCAGTTCCTTCACATTGGATGGCGTGGGCCATTCATTGATCACTCTGACCTTCTCTGGGTCAGGGCGCACGCCGTCTTTCCCCATGAGACACCCCAGCACGGGTATCTCGCTCGCCCCGAAGATACACTTGTTCAGGTTCGCATAGAGCTTATGTTTCCTCATAAGCTCTAGCAGCTTCCGGAGATGCCTTGTGCATCTCAATGTCCGTCTTCCCGTTCACAGCCCGGCTGTGGACGAACACGTCGTCGAAGTAGCTCGGTGCGAAGTCGCGCGCCGAGCGCAATAGATGTGTCATGCATCTATTGAACGTCGCAGGGGCGTTCTTAAGCCCCTGTGGCATGACGAGCCACTCCCAAAGCATACCGCTTGGAGTGCTTACCGCTGTGAGAGGGATGTCCCTCTCACGCATGAGGATTTGGTAGAATCCATCACGCAGATCTAGAGCACTGAAGATAGTGCTCAAGGCCATCGAATCGATGATAACATCTTTTCGCGGTATCGGCGTCTGCGCCGGTATCGTCGCATCGTTCAGCTTGTTATACGCATGAACGATGCGCCAGCCGCTCTGTGGTTTGTTCACACAGAACGTTGGGGCGCTGTGCGGGGACTTTTATTCCCGCACTTGACCTGCAAGGCGACGACTTTCAAAGAAGTCGTCGATCGCTTGAACTTGTTCACGCGGCAGTGGCCACTGCCGTGTAACACAGTACTTCGTGCCCGGCACGAGATCAATCTCGTGCTGTACGCCCTTGTCCTTCGGAAGCTCCGAAGGAATCTCGTCCGGGAGTACATCCTTGTACTCCCGCAGAACTTCGTAGTAGGGACTCGACCTCAACGAGTCCCAACTCTGCTCTTCGAAGCGCTGCTTCTTAGTCTTCGCAATGAGGGAGTCATCACCCTCAGTGGTCCCATCGACGACGAGCTGCTTCAGCTCTTCGGCTTCGCGATCCAGTCTCTCGATATCCGAGAGAATGCAAATTTGTTCGATGCGTCCATCGTACAAGTCTCGCTTCCAACTCATCGTTGGAAGTGCAGTCAACGCCGACGCAGTCGTCGGCGGATTCTCCAACCGCATCCTCTGGTACTGTAACCCAGTACCAGTACGTGTCAAGACGTTCAACGTCTCGACACTCGGTGTCCGCACTGCAGATACACCCTCCTCAGTCACTGTGGTGGAGCGGATCTGGCCAAAATCTGGTTGAGGCCGATCGCGATCGCCACTTGCGCCCAGACACCGACTAACGGAGGGGGTCCCCCGATGATCCGTGATCTTGCTGCGTGTAGTGTTCACCTTGTGTACCCGTCGGTAGGCGGGTTACGCTCTTCCAGGTGACTTCTGAAGATGTCTTGGGACGAGAAGAATGTCTTGGGTGACGTAGGGGTGTGAGGTAGCGTGGGAATACTTCACTCTACCTCGGAGGGGTTGATCCGGGCCACAGGCGAGTTCTCGAGCCTTGATCCGGTCGCCTGGTCTTCGATCCAGGTCTTCCAAAGGTCCAACGTTGGGGATCTGATCCCTTCCTTTACGATGCTTGCCGCTTCCTATAGCGGGTGTCTTGATGGGTTGAGAGTCGACGAGATCGTCAGGCCAAGCAGCCAATTCCTGCCGATCCGTAGTTCGCACGTAAAGGATAGATCACTAGATAGGGTAAAACTGGCCAATGTATTATCCAGAATTAACCTCTATGCTAGATCTCTTCTCCTTACCTTCTTGATGCTGGTGGGCCAATGTAATTCCCAGTTCCAGTCTTGGATGAAGGCACTTGTGAGGTCCAGAGCAAATTCGATTCTGTTTATGATTATTCCTATGTCTACTAGTCTCATCCTCATCCGCTATCCTACGATTACCTGACATCCGGCTACACAGCTGCCCCTCCGATCTTCGATCTCGATCTCACCTAACCCCTGATCGCGATCTCGATCTACCGATCTACCGATCTGTCGATCAGTCGATCTGTCGATCTGCTGATCTGTCGATCAACCATCTCGATCATCGTTCTTGGTCCACCGTCTTGAACACTGATCTCGATCAGCAACCTTCATACTTGATCTCGCGTGCCTGTGTCGTCGACATTCCAGGTCTTGATCTTCCTGGACTTGACCACCGCTCCCCATGCGACCAATGCTGCCATCATGTCCCCTCGGCAGCATCTCACGGTTGTGTTGTCACCGGCCCACCATAGATCGCACCGGTCCCGATCCTCTGTTGCCTTGATCTCCTTCTCATGTGATCTCAGGCAAGACGCCTTTTCTCCTCCGACCTTGAGCCGCTACGCGGGACCGTGCGGCGGGGTTCTCCAATCACTTAGTCTCACTTGACTAAGACATCCATCATCGCTGGCGAGATCGAGACGAACATCGATCTGGATCCATTCGTCAGCCATCGTTCGCGCAATCTGGGGTCATCAACTGACATCTTGCTTCGCCAGAGGCCCCTGTCGCTTGATCCGACTCTCTCTGGGCCTGACGTTGCCTTTTCTCGGATTTCTTATTCGTGCTTCACCACATCACCGACTGAGACTCGCAAAGCTCCCTGAGCTTGCGCCGCGAAGGTCTACCATGGAGCCCGGCTCCAGGTGCTCCACGTCCAAGGCATCGCACCTTGGACGGGACGTTATCGCAATCGTCAGCGCATTCCTTCCGCTGACTCGCACTATCAAGCCCGGCTTGAGTGCCGCTCATCGCGTGCAGCGCTGCTGCACGTGAGCACGCAGGTTGTTCGGGTGCTGGGCGTTTGCAACCGCCAGCACCTCCTGCCGCGCAGTCGGTTCCCTGAACCGCTGCGCCTCCATCCGCTCCCGGAGCGGATGAAGCAACCGCATCGTCGACTCCCGGAGTCGAACGTGCTCTCGCTAGCTTCCTGCGCTAGCGAGTGTTCGCTTATACACATATCGTCAGCTCCCAGAGCTGACGCACGATCGCTAGTTCCCGGAACTAGCAGCGAACGTTCGCCTGTACACGCATCATCAGCTCCCGGAGCTGATGCACGATCGCTAGTTCCCAGAACTAGCAGCGACGCGCCAGTGGCGTCGGCTCCCAGAGCTGACGCACGCCTTTCGGTTCCCCGAATATTATTTACTTCGTCAACTCCCAGAGTCGACGCGACGTCGTCGGCGCGACCCTTGGAGGCTTGAAGTACCTCCAAGGATACCGGTAATACCGGTATGTTACCTTCTCTCAGGTGGATCTCATTCACCTGACCATCACTCATGTGACAAACAACATTCAGATGTTTATGCGTCAGGTGATTCATATTCACCTGACCATCACTCATGTGTGACCGCGACCCTTCGGCTCAGATTTCTGAGTCGACACACGACCCTACTCACAACGACTCCCTGAGTCGTTGATGGTCGCCGGCGGCGATCGGAGGCAGCGGCGGCCGCTGCTGCCTCAACTGGGGATCCACATGCACCGGCCGGTGCATGTGCAGCACTGACAGGGCCATCGCTCTCTGTCGTGCATGTGTTGTTGAAGCGTACGAGTGTACGCTTCTCCCAGTTGATCACCGGGTCATGCCGTGCAAGCCACGGCATGCCTAATACCAAGTCGAACGTATCGTCTAGATCCAAGACGATAAGATCCTCTACAAACGTCCTTCGTTTGTAAGAGAAGCGCACACGGACTACGCGCTTCTCAGTCCTCACGGTGGCACCTGTTGCCAACCGCACCTCCAACACGCCGCGAGGCGTGTCGGCCTCTTCGAAGTCAAGCCTTCGAAGACTTCCCTGTCGAACAGAGTTGTTCGACGCGCCCGAGTCCACTAGGGCACGAAGAGAGTTCGCTCTCTTCGACATCACGTTCAGGATGACAAGGTTTGGCTTGTCATCTTGCAGCTTACAGCGAGAAACCTTCTCGCTGGGGGCAGCAGTCCTCATCGTCGCGTGTCCAAGCTCGACACGCGAGACTGCATCACCAGTAGGCGCGGGGCGTCCTACTGGTCCTTGGCGTTTTTTGAACGCCCGCCCGCTGTGCACTCGCGTGCATAGTGACCGATGTTACTACACTTGTAACATCGAACCTTGCTGTTCCTACGCTGCTGTTGACCAGCAGTCGTAGCACTCGAGAGGTCCATAGGTTCCGGACCTCCCGTCTTCACAACAGGACGCGCCGGCTTCGGCGCGTTCGCATGGAGTTTAGCTTGATGTGGTGGAGCGGATCTGGCCAAAATCTGGTTGAGGCCGATCGCGATCGCCACTTGCGCCCAGACACCGACTAACGGAGGGGGTCCCCCGATGATCCGTGATCTTGCTGCGTGTAGTGTTCACCTTGTGTACCCGTCGGTAGGCGGGTTACGCTCTTCCAGGTGACTTCTGAAGATGTCTTGGGACGAGAAGAATGTCTTGGGTGACGTAGGGGTGTGAGGTAGCGTGGGAATACTTCACTCTACCTCGGAGGGGTTGATCCGGGCCACAGGCGAGTTCTCGAGCCTTGATCCGGTCGCCTGGTCTTCGATCCAGGTCTTCCAAGGGTCCAACGTTGGGGATCTGATCCCTTCCTTTACGATGCTTGCCGCTTCCTATAGCGGGTGTCTTGATGAGTTGAGAGTCGACGAGATCGTCAGGCCAAGCAGCCAATTCCTGCCGATCCGTAGTTCGCACGTAAAGGATAGATCACTAGATAGGGTAAAACTGGCCAATGTATTATCCAGAATAAACCTCTATGCTAGATCTCTTCTCCTTACCTTCTTGATGCTGGTGGGCCAATGTAATTCCCAGTTCCAGTCTTGGATGAAGGCACTTGTGAGGTCCAGAGCAAATTCGATTCTGTTTATGGTTATTCCTATGTCTACAAGTCCCATCCTCATCTGCTATCCTACGATCACCTGACATCCGGCTACACAGCTGCTCTTCCGATCTTCGATCTCGATCTCACCTAACCCTTGACCGCGATCTCGATCACCGATCTCGGTCATCGATCTCGATCATCGATCTCGGTCATCGATCTCGGTCATCGATCTCGATCTCGATTGGCAGTCTTGATCAGCTGCTCTGAACAGTAGTCTTGACCGTAGCCTTGATCGGCCAGCTTGAACAATGATCCTGATCGGCAATCTTCTCACTTGATCTCGTATCTCCGCGTCACCGATATTTAAGATCGCGATCTCCCTGTACTTGAGCATCGCTCCCCCGCGCGACTGATGCTGCCGCCATCGTTCGAACCAGAAATCACCTCTTGGGATGACCTCTGCATGACTGCTTCCTTGGCTCTTCGAATCTCCTTCGGCTTAACACGGTGTGTAGCGTCACTGATCTTGTGCAATTCACACTGATCGTTGGATATCGGCCCCCTTCTTCGACGGCATCTCACGATCAGGTCGTTGTCGATCCACAGCAGATCGTGCCTGTCCTGATCTGCCGCTGCTTTGGTCTCCTTCTCTCCGGTGCTGAGCCACTACGTGAGACCTTACGGCGGGGCCCTCTGATCGCTTAGTCTCACTCGACCACGACGCCATCCATCATCCACTTGCGGAGAGATCAAGACGATTACCGATCCGGGTCCATTCTTCAGCCGTCGTTCGCGCAATCTGGGGTCATCAACCGGTATCTTGCTACGCCAGAGGCCCCTGTCGCTTGATCCGACTCTCTCTGGGCCTGACGTTGCCTTTTCTCTGATTACTTATTCGCGCTTCACCACATCCGCCCCCAGCCTGCAAGTTGGTCCGTCTCGGTCCACTTCAGGTCTCATTCTCCAATCTTCTGTCCAAGGCACAAGTTACCTCAACAGCACCTCGACCACCATCACCCGACTTTCTCCGGCCTACATGAGTCAACAAGGAAGTGATCCGGGGAGCGATTATCTGCCCACACCTCCCGACTCCCCAAGATCTCCTGGCTGTCCGCCATCTCCCCACTCCGACATCTCGCGACGTTCGTCGGGTCCGGCTCCAGACCACGCGCGCCCGCTCTCACCCGATGAGGCTGGGCCGATGCCGGGCAGTCCAGGGCGGGATCGCCTGGTGCGCGAACGTGATCA
Source organism: Phytophthora colocasiae (assembly GCA_018806915.1). Classification (NCBI taxonomy): domain Eukaryota; phylum Oomycota; class Peronosporomycetes; order Peronosporales; family Peronosporaceae; genus Phytophthora; species Phytophthora colocasiae. Next base: position 3,901,753 of record JAGKQI010000098.1, read on the forward strand.
GCTAAGTCGTGAAGCCATGGAACTTCGGGCGCATGTCGACGCCATGGAGCGGTTCCGGGCGGACCAGCAGAACGAGATCGCGCGTCTGGAGCGCGAGATCGCTGATCTCGCGGAGGAAGCCTCTGATCTCGATGGATTGTGCGTGCAGGTTCACCAGCTCCGATCGGAACGCGACGAGTTCGCGCAACGTCTCAACTCTGCCCAGGCAGACCTAGATCGAGCTACAGAGGACCGGGATCGTTTGACTGACGAGATGGAACAAGCCACTAACGAGATCCAAGATCTCCAGGCGGAAGCCCGGATCCATGCTTGCGATCTGGCTGAGGCGAAGCAAGACTCCGTCACCGCCAAGGCCAGCTACAACCGGATCTCGGCTGATCTTGCACATCTCCAACTGGATTCCAGCCCCACGCCTTCGACCGGGGCTCCCACCCGATTGGCCCTGGCTGAGCGAGATCGAGCCTTGGCGGACTTCGCCCGAGCGACCGCTTCCCTGACCAGCATCGTTGCCGAACGCGACCTGATCACCGATCAACTCGCCAACGCTAACTCCGAACTGAACCGAGTCACTTCGGAGCGGGATCGCCTACTCGTGGAACGAGACCAAGCGTTTGCAGATCGCGACAGGGCACAGATGAATCTCGGCACCGAGCGACAGCGATCCACTCGTCTAGGTACGCATATAGGCTAGATCCCCCTCCACCTGACCACGATCACTCATATTCTGTTTGTCGTAGAGGATGATCTGATCGGTACCCATGCCGAAGTGCAGGAGTTAGAAGCGAGTCTTCAAGCATTGCAGGAGAACTACGATCAGGCGGAAGATAACGTATGGGCGACTACCAACGTCCTGACCGAAATGGTGTCTCGGCTCCGCGCCGCTCAAGATGAACGGGGGGTCAAACGCGCTCTCAGTCCGCCCCCATCTCCCGCTACATCGCCCCCGCACAAGGCTTCGCGGACGGAGCCTCCCCCGACCGACCACGATGCGGCCACACCCGACGTTCCCGCTGGAGACCAACCTGGTGGCCAGGCCCAGGCGACCGAGCTCGAAGAAAAGCACGAGGAAGGCCCAGACCCCTTCGATCTGGGTCCCGAAGCCGTGATCCCGACTGGGCCGGATGCGGAGGAAGCCGATCGCACCCAGGCCACCTCGCAAGTGACCGTGGAAGCACCTCCCCCGAAGAAGGGTGGCTCGGATCGGTCCAAACGCAAGCCCGATCCGGAGCATGACGATGACGAAGAGGATTCTGGCGCTGGATCCGACGACGCCCTTCGGGCTATGATACTCCGATCGCTGTCGTGGCACCGCCGGCATGGAAATCCTCCTCCGGCATCCGGTGATCAAGGGAGCCCCGCTCCTCAGACGCCTCCTCATCCGGCATCCGGTGATCAAGGGGGGTCTGCTCCTCAAACGCCCTCGGCTCAGCCGACACCTCCGGGGGGCGGTTCCCCTCAGACTCCGATCACCTCTCCTCAGGGATCCCCGAGGGGTAGTCCGGCTGGCGGGAGCCCTCCTGGTGGGGGATCTCCGGGTGGCGGCTCTCCCGGCGGCTCGCCGCGCCCCCGGCTGCACCCTCCTCTGTTCGCGATCCGCTCGTCCATTCCCGGATATGCGAACGTCCGGCAGTTCACGGCTGGTGATGTCTTCCCGTGGGATCCGATGTTCGTCGGAACTTTGGCAATCGTCGGTATGATCCTCTCCACACTGGCCAAGAGGTTGCTGCTACCCCCCGGATTCCTCTACCCAGCGAGATCTCCGGCTAACCGACCTCCCCAAGCTGGGGTCGGTTGGTTGGCCAACCTGATCACTGGGCCCAACGTGCGGGCCCTACTTGCTACCCGACCTTGGGAGGTGCTCCGCACCCGACCGGCCCCCCTCACCTTCGATCTCGGTCTACATCGTCGTGCTAGAACTCCGCTGGGGCAGATCGCGGATGCCTACGCCGCCTACGAGTCGGATCACCTGCAGGCCTACTGGGAATCAGCCCACTATCTCGAGATCACGAAGGCGATGTATGAAGCTGATCCTGATCTTCATCGGTATTACCTCGAACGTCGGCAACGGCGTAGCCGCACCGGAGAACGTTGGCGGCTGCTATTGGGACGATTCCTGCCCATGATGCGTGCGATGTGGGCGGACATCGATCTTCTGCTCGATCCCTACTTCCTGCACTTCCCCACTATCCGTGATCGGGTACACTGGTATCCCGGATCGGTCTCCCGAATGGCCAACCTGGCCCAGCCGACTCTGAACCGACCGGAGCCCACCAATCTGATCTCTGCGTTGGCAGAATGCGATCAGGAGGACCTTTGGCGCAACCATTACCGCGATCGGCCGGTAGATCACCCGTCTCGGCAGATCCCACGGCTCGAAAACAAGTTTAACCCTCCTGCTCCACCTACACCTCCTGGGACTCCCTGATCTCGCGATCTCGGCCAGTCCGGAGGTGATCAGCCGAACCTGGGGTCGATCAGCATGCCTACATGTTCTTCATCACGATCCGGTACCTCACCGCGCGATCCCGACTCCAGCTTAACCTCCGTTCAATCCCACGTAATTTTCCAACTTCCGAGATCGGCGTTCTTCTCCATACTCGCTCCACAGTTTCGATCCCCATTTAACATCTTCGAAATCTCCACACCTTCCATTCAATCACTCCAGTTTCACATGCATATACAAGAAAAATATAAAATCTCCACGAAAAAAATATAAAACCTCCACTTCCGACCCAGATAGACATCCAGATCTGCATCCGCGATCTCGGCGTTGTGACCCGGTCACATCGCCCACTTCGCGTCTACACCTCTTCGTGCGACTGCATCACGCTAAACCGATTTCGGTTAGCATGATCGCGTAGGAACGCGCTCAATATGGCTCCACAGTTAAGATCAGCTTCATCGACCCAAGTCGGCTCATCATAACCGACCCAGTGCACCAGGAATTCACGATAGATCCGGCCGTAGCGAGTTCGTTTCCCACTTCGCATGTCCAAGATCCGTTCGACCTCGTACTCATCGGCATCCAGATCCGGGACCCAACTGTCCTCCGGAAGGAGGATCTCATCTAAATCGAGCCGATCTGCTTCATCCACCGTCAACTCGATCCGCGGTCGATCAGGAAAATTCCGTACCAGCTTTAGCTTAGAAACATGGACCACTGGGAAGATGCGGTAATTAGATCCCGCGATCTCCAGCTTCATCGTGAATTCATTGAGCTTCTCTGCAACACGGAACGGGCCGTGCCAAAGGTGAGCGAGTTTACGCGCATATCCTTCCTTCACACGATCTAGATACAGCCAAACTCGTGATCCAACTTCGATCTGATGCGGATCGACATCCTCATTGTGCCGATCGGCTCGATCTGCAATCGCCTCTCGTAGCCTAGCGTTGACCTGTTCTCGCGACTGCCGGTAGTATCTCTGAACCCGATATCTCCACCGTCTTGGATCGCGATCGTGGCGTCTGGTCGATCCGATCGGGATCGTTGCTTCCAACGTAGATCTCGAATCCCATCCGTGTACCAAATAGTGGGGGGGTATCTCCCCGAACCCGATCGTGAGCCGTGTTAATAGCGAACGTCAGTCTCTTCGCATATTCATCCCAGTCCTTCTGATCGAGATCTTGAACGTACATCTTGATCGCCCTAGTCGCCGTTTGCACCATCCGTTCTGCAGTCCCATTGGCTTGTGGCCGGTGGGCCATCGTCGCCCGCTGTCGCTGCCCCAGGATCCTATTGAACGATCTGAAGAAGTCGGACATGAAACCCGGTTCTCGATCGTGCCTGATCATCTCGTTAGCACCAAATCTGCGGAACACGCATTCTTCATAGGATTCTGCGACGGTCTGGGCTGATCGGGAGGAACTGGCCTTCGCGATCACATATCCCGTGAACAGATCTACCCAGATCAGTAGTTCGGTGTTGCCTTTGTTAGATCTGGGTAGGGAGGGTATGTGATCCATCGCTATGATCTGGAATGGGTATGTCGCTTGTAGATTCCCCGGCGACTCGCCCCGGATCGTGGGCCTCCCCTTTCCAGTCTCACAGTCTACACACTCGCCTACGTATCGCTGCACGCTCCGATATAATCCCCTCCAGTGGAAATGATCTCGGATCCGCTGATAAGTGCGTCCGATCCCCTGATGTCCCCCCTCCAGAGTCGTATGGTAGTGGTGGAGGACATCCTGCTGTAGCGTTTCTGGAACCACGAGCCTCATCAGGCGGTCGCGATCACCACTTGATCTCGGCCCTGGTGGGCAGTAAAACAGCAGATCCTGTTCATCTACCTCGTACTCGGAGGCGATCTTGGCGTAGGATCCAGATTCGGCTCGAGTAAGATCCGCGATCTGCCCAGCCAAGTACTTCTTTAGTCCGGCGATCCAGACTTCCTCGTCCTGGGCTCGCCAGATACGATCAACCCGCATCTCCCGGATCAGTTCCTCTCGCAGGGCAGCGGCACCAGGCCGCGCTCGGGCTGCACGCGTGGCTACTGCTGACACTTGCACAGTTCGATCTTCAACTCGAGGGATCAACACCTCATTGAGCCGATTCAGGGTGATCAGATCACATCGATCTGCCTCATCGTGGACCTCGATCCCGCTTCCTCGCTGCAGCGCGGCACTCGCCAAGCTATCTGCGCTCCCATTCCAGTCTCTCTTCACATGGACAAGCTCATGATCTCCCCAATCCCGCAAGTGATCTAGCACCTTCTGTTTCAGTAACGTCAATCCTGGCGCCTTACAGTCGATCTCGCCCCGGACTTGTCGGATCACTAGGTTGGAATCGCCGCAAACTACCAGACGACGGCGTTCCAACTGTGCGATCATACTGAGACCCAGCAAGAGTCCACGGTATTCCGCTTCATTGACAGTAAGTGTCGCGAAGTCGGTGAAACTTTGGTCGCGGAGCAGGGGGCGTATAGTGAACCCTAGTTATACGACTACTGAAAAGGGGTTTTCAGAGCCGTACAACGGTAGGTTGGCGTGTGGTACCTTGCGGTATCCTCGTGGGTTCGTTGTCTTCAGAAATATGACCCTCGCCGGAGTCTGAGAATGTGTTGTGAAGAGAAGTTGGGGTTCCCTTGGAGTCTGGTGTCGGTATTCAGGAAATCCTTCCAGGAGCGTTCGGGAGTCGGAATCTCTGGGAACCAAGATGGTTTCCAGGAAGTCGGCGGTCGAAAAGAGGTTAATGTACCAGAGAAAGTCTGAAATCGGTGTCTGAATATCACAAATCCAGAACCGAGATACCTGACTTTCAGAGATAAACAACCAATATACAGAGTTCGAAAATATACAAATATATACAGCCGTTCTTATTCTTTCTAGGCCCTTGAACGGTGGGCTAACACTCCAGGTCAACTAGGGACTTTCTACCAGACACCTGGTCTGTCTGGTATCCCTTTACGTTCGCGCACCACCCTCTTATATAGAGGAAAATATAAACCAATACAATCGGCTATATACAACAGTCTACCTTGCACTCTGAAAACGACTGTCTAGTTTCCAGAGCCTGTCCAAACGATCAATATGAAATGGGCTACCGCTAGAGACAAAACAAACGACCCAACTAGGATATGGAATAGGCGGGTCCTTTCAGGTCTCTACGTTACCTGATCTCCACCTAAGGGGATTGAATTTGGTGGAGATCACACGACGTACGTGATGACGCAGTGGCTTGGATACCTCTCAAGCGGACTTGTGCAGTAGCAAGCAAATTGAACTCTGTTTATCGTTTATCTTCCTCATAACTATTATATATCTCTGGTAACTCTCTTCTTCTTGTCGTCTTTTGCGTCCTTTATGCAGTCAGTCTTCATATCTCAGGTACTCTTGGTCTTTGTATACATCTGGTAATGTGACTTGGTCTCAGTATGCAGTCTGTGCAGCCGATCTCGATGGGTTGACGGGTAGAGACGTCATTACGGGGGATGTGCAGGTCAGTAATCACTTGAATGCGTGACTTGAACTTGGGTTCACTTGGTTTCAGTATGGTCTTGAATCTTCGGTGGTTTCAGAGTCTGGTATCCTGGTTTTCAGAGTCTGATATCACTTGGTTTTTCAGAGTCTTGGTCACTCAGAGTTAGAGATACCAGAGTCTTGAGTACGAAACCAGAGTACGGAGCACCAATGCTACAACGTACATGAAGATCTTGAGGGTTGCGCGGGTGCGCGGCGTCCGGCGCGCGATACTTGGTCTCTGCGGGTATATATTGTGAATCCTTGAACCATCCATCGTCGCGCTGGACGGTAACGGGATGAGGTCTCTCAGAGATACGTTCTTCTGAGAGACTTTCCGCCAGAACTTAGGCACTCATCGTCGGGGAAAGTCCGGTGACCAGACAGAGTGTAGTTGATCTTCAGAGTTGTGCACACTCTGAAGTACACTTCTGGTCCTTTGGGCCCCTTTACAGTCAGGCGAAGGTTTATCCACAATCTTCCACAGATGTCGCACGGGTGCGGCCGCGTCCCAAAGTCCCTTTCGCTTATAACCCATAGTATAACCAATCACATCGTAACGTAATATCCACCTGTCGCTCGAAAATCGGAATTAACATCATGTCAACCGCCCCTCCTGGTCACGATCCATCAGTGCGGAACTTTCTCCAAGCTGTGTATCATGGCCAGGCCTATCAAACATTCTGATAGACGGTTTTCAGAGCGTAGCGTAGCTGCAACTCTTTGCCAGTTACCTGGTTTTCAGAGTCTCTGGTGTCCCGTCGCACAATCTGATTCTCTCAGACTCAGAAACTTGAATTTGACTTGCCTAACAGGCGATCATTTTCAAAACTCCGTCCTTTCGCTCATGACTGAGGAAACGAACGCTTCTCTGAGCTTGAACGCCCCACCGAGTGGGGCGGCAGGCGACGCCACAGGCACTTGTCCTGCTTCGGCAACTGCCAATATATCGCAGGGTGGAGATGTTGGTTCAGCCACATCGCCAGGTGGCAGCCCTAGCGCCCCAGCCCATGCATCCAAACCTACCGACTCACAGGTCGATGGTCCGATTGAGGACCTCCCTGGTGATGACATGAACTCGACCGGTGTTGGTGATCTCTCGCCACCAGTGGTTTCACGTGGGGAATCTCACTCTGAATTCTCTGAGGGAACTCCTGGTGTCTTCAGACCGCGAGCCTTTGGTGCCCCACGGCTTTTGTCTACGGAAGAGGTCGATCGGCTGTTTCGTCAGGGTCTGGTGACAACCACAGGGGATCAAGTCACGGCGTTGGGGGACTCCGATGTTCCCCAGAACTATATCGCTCCCAGCGTGAAGCCAAAGGGACGTGCCTTTCTGGTGAGTACCCCCGCGCGAGCTGAAGACTTCAGAAGAGGGCGCCACATAGCGAATGCGTACGGTGGCCCCTGTGTACTCGTGGGTTACGAGGCACTTACTGATGAAGACCTCCAGGAGCTGGAGCGAGTGATTCCAAGCTTCGACCCCGCCGAAGTTGTGTCTCCGTGCGCCCAGACTCCAGACGTGCGTACTCTGGATGCTTTGACGTCGTCTGTGGATGTTCGCCGGGAACAGGGGTCTCTGGTTTCTCATGTCTCCCCCACTCGGCTTGCCGAGAAAGTTTTTCGGACGGCCGGATGCCTAAAGCTTATGACTGCTGCTCACCGTCGCCTTCGGGAACGCGTTGGTTCTCAGAACGGTGTCGCCTTGATTGATGCGGCAGCAGCGCGCTCTGAATGCGAAGAAATCAAGCGTGAGTGGGTACTGCACTGTCAATACTGGAAACACGAGCTTAAGTGTGCCCAGCAAGACGCCGGTGCGGTAGAAGAACGCATGACTTTGGAGATTCAGGATCTCAAAGCTCACTACCAGGACCAAGTGGAAGCTCTGAAGTCGGACAAGGCAGTTCTGAAGTCCCAAGTCGCTGATCTTCAAGCACAGGTCTCGATTCTGAAGTCGCGTCCTGAGGTCAAGCCCACAGATCCGTGGGGGTTCTCAGAGTTCTTACAAGAGAATTCTGAAATCTCTGGTAATTGGGATCGGCTCCATGACCTTCTGGTGTCATACCAAGAAGACACCACCGTCCCTGATAACTGGACGACTATCATCAGTGTGACAGCCTTGGACGCGCGAAAGAAACCCGTTCCTGACTTCAAGAAACGGCTTTCTGAGGAACGAGCTCGTCAGGCTGCTGAGAAGGCCGCGAGGACCTCCAGAGTTCTGGATCTTACCCGTCCAAGTACTGAAATTTCAGAGTCCAAGAGTGAGAGCCCACGGTACCTGTCATATCCACCGAAGCCCCAGACTCTGAAATCACCTCCGAAGCGACCGCTCAAGTGGGACTCCAAAAATTTGCAGCGTCGCCCGTCCGGACACAAGCCCGTTGAAGAGTCGGCGCTTCCGGCGAATGCAGATTCTAAGGTGGCAAAATCTGAGGTCCACAAAAGGCTCCCTGGTGACGTGGTCTGGAAGGAAGTTCGACCCGACCTCCGCCAAGCCCTGCTGTCTGGGATCAAGTATGATAAAGCCATGGAGTGGTTGGCGTCGGACAAAGCGGCTCACAGTCTCTTCAGCAGTCCGGCTCTTATTCAGATGTTGGTGAGCCTGGTATTCTCTCGTCGCCTGGATTCTACTCTCTGGGCCAAGTACGTCCCTGAAGTATATTACCAGATGGCCGACGAGGTGGTGGATCGTCACATCTCAGCTGGTACCGAGCCTGCAGCCTGGGGTGATCTGGATGGTCACGTAAATTATCCAGAAAGTGATGTCGAGTCCACCGCCGACAACCCCAAGGATGATCCGGATTACAAGGATTCTGGTGTGATCGAGTCTGGAGACGAAGACGACGACGAGAGCTCTGATGATGGTGCGTCTGACGACAGCGATTCCGAGAGCGACAAGTCTGAAGACAAGAAGTCTCAAGACAAGAAGTCTGGGAGCAAGAAGTCTGGGGACAAGAAGTCCGGGAGCAAGAAGTCTGGAGACAAGAAGTCTGATGACCACCCGCGTCCTGGTTCCAAGCGTCCCCGGGATTCTGATGACGACTCTGACTCTGATGATGGACCTATCATCCCCACCAAGAAGTCCAAGAGAAGTATCGCATCCGTAAAGGCCCACACCAGTCCGAAGTCTCGCCCGAAGTCCACCAGTGGAAGTGGATCGAGGTCCAAAAGTTCTTCTGGGAAGGCGCGTAGTCTGGTGTCCAAACCCTATAACTCCCTGACGGTCAAGGAGCTCCAGGTGGTGGAAACACCAGACTGTGAGGCATCCTCCTGGTTGTACTATGGTATCAGGGTACAACGAGTGAGCTCTACCAAGACCACCACTGGCCAGACATTGGGTTTTCCAGACTACGAGGTGCACAAACACTCATGTGCCATCCTCAAGAAGCGCTGGGACTCTGAGCGATACTGCGCAGTCCTCCGCAAGAAGCGCGCCCCCTGGAAAGTCATGTTCGACAACCGATTCTCAGAGTTTTACTTCCACAAGCGGGAAGAACTGGGGCCCATGGTGTTGGCTGACGTGGAAGACATCGTGCGCAGCATGAAGAAGCATGCTCAAGCCTTCTGGGAGCGTACGCATTGGGTGACCATGGATGTTGAGGCTGACGACAAGTCTGCGGAGCTTCACAAGTACCGATCCATGCGTCGAGCCGCCATGATTCGTCAACACAACGCCCTCATCCGAAAAGTCCTGGGGCACAAAGATTTCCCAGAGTCGCTGCTTTCAGAGCCTGGCATCTGGGTTGTCCCAGACAAGTCCTGCCCTTGGATCTGGCAAGATCCCAGAGTCACAGAGCTCGGGGGTCCCAAGTGTCTGAGTCTGGAGACGCAACTGGGTGACTTGGACGCTATTGAGCCTGCTCGGATGCAATGGGCCACGGTGAATGCGGACGAAGAGTGGCTCCAGTATGTCCCCGCTGACGTCAAGAAGGATCAGATGACACCTACGGAGCGTTCCGAGAACCCGATCTCCCTTCGCTACTGAGGCTCAGGTGTCCACTATGGCGCCCACAGGAAGGCTGCATTTTCGAGAAGCCAAATAGTTGTCTGCATTTGTGACGTAAATCCCCGGCCTCAGTGTAGCTTCCTAATCCCTTAATCTTTCAATATCACTCCACGTAATCACACTCCTTCTCATCATCTCATTGTTCATAACCTCGTATCCTCCAGTACTTAACTCTCCACAAACTCACTTCCAAATTCACATTCACACAGTCGTTTTATATAAGCAGCAACATGGTCGATCACATATCCAAACGCACGAATTTCAGAAATAGGTCTCTGAAAACACGCACTCAGATTACCACACTCTAAAAATCAATATCTGAAATCCTTCAGATATCAGACTTCCAGATGTGTTTTTCAGAGTTATTAGACCCTGGGGTGATCGTCTCCAGCCTGCATCGCCTGAAAACGGGCTCGTGCTCGTGCACTCTGGTTGAATTCGTAAAGTAATGCTCCACAGTTCAACTTCGATAACGGCAACCACTCAGTTTCATCGTAACCTTTCCACTTAATCAAATATTCGCGCAGGCGTCTGGACGTCCTGGTACGCTTGTTCCAGCGGGTATCCAGAATCTTCTCCACTTCATACTCGTCGTTTTCAATATCAGGTTCCCAACTATCTTCTGGTAACAGGGCGGCGTCAAAATCATCATCTTCTGGAATCTGGAGTTCCACCGTGGGTCGTCTGGGGAACAGGGCCCTTGGCTTCAGACGGCTCACATGCACCCAGGGGTTCACGCGGTAGCCGGTATCTTCAACCTTGAGTCGTACTCTGAAATCGTCCAGCATCTCCTCGATCCTGAAGGGTCCGTGCCACATGTGTGCTAGTTTTCTGCTCAATCCTGTTTGTACCTTAGGGATGTAGAGCCATACAGCGTCACCTATAGCGAAACCTGACTTCAGACGCTCTGATAACTCGTTCCACTTTCTGGTCTGTTCCTCAGACCGGTCACGCTTTGCCTTCTTCTGGAGATCTTCGGCACATGCCAGAGCATAGCTATAGTCTCGTTGCATCTTCCGTCTCCATTCGTACGCAGTTCGCTCCTGAGTCGTCGATGGCTTGGGTCCAAGCATAGCGGACACCGTCCCATTAGCATCCCAACCATGTACCAGGTAGAAAGGCGTTTCCAGACGGGTGGCATCGAATGATGTGTTCAGGGCAAACATCAGACGTTCGGCGTGATCATCCCAGTCACTTTGATCAGCTTCAGAGATATATGCCTTAATCGCGCGCACCACAGTCTGTACTGATCTCTCCTGCTGGCCGTTGGCTTGAGGTCGGTACCCTAGAGTAGCTCGTTGTCTGCTACCCAAAAGTTCCCTGAAACACTCGAACACCTCACTCATAAAGCGAGGATCTTGATCATGACGGATCAGAGAGCTAGCACCAAAGTTTCTGAAAACGCGTTCCTCATAAGCCTCTGCTACATCCTGAGCAGTGGTGACGCTCATTGGCTTGCACATTACATATCCCGAAAACATATCCTGGAACAGCAAGAGAAATGTGTTTCCACGTGCGGATTTCGGCATGTGAGTCACAAAGTCCATAGACACCACTTCAAATGGCCGGCTGGGCTCAATATTTCCAGGGGACGGTCCAGGATTTGGGGGTCGCCCCTTGCCACTGGCACAGTCTACGCATTCCTTCACAAATCTCTCCACATCGGCATACATACCCAACCAGTAAAATTCCGAACTCAACTTCTCAAAGGTTCTCCTGATTCCTTGATGTCCACCTTGGTAGTCTTCATGAGCATAGTGTAACAAGTCTGGATACAAGTCTCTGGGAACCACCAGTCTGAGTTCGTCAACATTGTCCCGGGGCCGCTCTCGAGTAGCGCGACTCAGGCGATATAGTACATCTCTAGAATCCAGAACGAAATCCTCAGCAACTCTGGCAAGCTTCCTGACTCGGGGTCGTGGTAAATCTCCCACGTCACCTTTCAGAAACTTCATGAGTTCAACCAAGTACGGGTCCTGGCTCTGATGCGCCTTGATCCGTCGCCAGCGTTCTGCCTGGAATTTTAAAGGCCCCAAAGGTTCTCGTTCGTCATCATCCTCAGGCAGATTAGCGTCAGGCGGAGCTTGGGCACGGGTTACAGCAACCAATACTCTGACCGATCGAGGCAGGGGTGCGGATTCCGGACCAGGAGCATCTTCAGACTCTGGAGACGCATTATGATTTTCAGAGTCTGGTATCTTTGACTCTTGAGCTTCCATGTTCGGGACGGGGCGAGGCTTCATCAGTCTCTCATGAACCTTGGATACCAGTCGCAGGTGCATAAGTTCATCCTCATCTTGTACTCGCCAAGCTTCCCCAAGGGTCAAAGTCTTCGAGGTCAGGTAATCTGCCGCTTGGTTGAACTCGCGCTTCACATGTACCAACTTCAGAGTCTGAAACTTGGTTTTCAGAGACTCAAATTCGGCTAACCTCCGTTGCAAGTTAGGCTGATTGCAGTTGATTAGTCCCTGAGCCTGTTGTATCGCGATGCGCGAATCTCCCACAACCACCAACTCCTGTATTCCGTGGTCGAGTGCCATCTTCAGACCATAATTCAGGCCACAGTATTCTGAGTCATTCACAGTGACATCCGTCAGGGGAAACCCTCGGGCTTCCAGAACGCTCCACCCCGGGAGTTCCCAGAGTATACACCCACAGCTTCCCAGACGGGTAGACGTCTTTGCGGCACCATCAAAACTCAGAATATAGCCCTGATAATCTGCTTCCAGCATTTCCACACTGATAGGAGCTGGCGGCTTGACTCGCCCCTTGACTGGGATCAGATTTTCAGAGACTTCGTCCAGATGCTCCCTGGGGGTAATGCCCGCACCGAGTATAGCTGGGAGTCCATCTTCGTCACGCTGTACCCGGCGGATCTCCAAGTTCCACTGCGACAACTTCATACCCCACTTGACGTTTCTGCCGTCGGTGGAGTTCGATGTCAGCAACCATTTCAGGACAGAGTATCTGGTATAGACCACGATCACCGGACTTGACTCCACCAGAGCTCTGAAGTTTTCCAAAACTCTGAGGATCGCAATCACCTCTTTCTCAGCGATATGATACCTGAGTTCGGCATCATTCAGGACACGACCCGTAAACCGGACCGGGTGTATTATTCCCTCATATTCTTGTCCCAAGACTGCTGAAGCAGCCCAAGGGTTCGCGTGCGGAATAACAACAAACGGTCTGGTTCGGTCTGGATGTCTGAGTAGTGGAGTAGAGACTATCTTGCGTTTCAGAATCTCGAACGCCTCTTTCGCACGAGTCAGGTCTCGTCCAGCACGAATCTGCTCGTCCGTCAGCTCATAGAGGGTAGCAGCAATCACCGGTAAATCCTCAATAAACTTGTTGTAATAGTTGAGGCTTCCCATGAAACTCTGAACTCCCTTCAACGTAGACGGAAATGGCAGTTCTTCAACTCCTTTGACAATCTTAGGTGTTGCCCTCAGACCCTCGGCACTGATTTCGTGGGATAGGTACGGTATCGACAACTTCCCGAACTCGCTCTTGGGCAAACTCACAGAAATGTTCCAATAGCGAAGTCTGAAAAGCAGGGCATTCAAATCGTCACATAATTGGTCCCAAGTCGGTGCTCCATGTGCGATGTCGTCGATGTATGAACTCCTCCCCAGGACTGGGCCCATGCACGTGGGAACGGGAATGTTCCTCTGAAAGACGGTCATCTGACTTGTGAGGGTTGGCATCTCTGAAATCGGAGTATGGTTCTCAGAGTCTGAAAGATGCTTTTTAGAGTCCTGAGGCTGGAGTTGCAGAAATTCCAGAACCTCCGCATCAACTTCAGCTTCTTCTTCTGGTGACAGTCTCACGAATCCCCACAGGCAATTGTCTAACATAGCCTGATACACAAGAGGGGCGTTCTTCAGACCAAACGGCATCCTTACCCACTGAAAATGTCCAAACGGGCAAATGAAAGCTGATATCAGTCGTGCGCGCTCCGTCATCCTGATCGCCCAGAAACCACTAGCCATATCCAGGCTCATGAACCACATGGCAGCCTCAAAACCAATTAAGAGATCGTCAATAAGAGGTAGAGGGTAACGCGACAGTTGAATGAAGCCATTCACGATGCGATAGTCGATGCACATCCGTATGTCAACACCATTCTTCTTGAGAACGATCACAATAGGAGATGCCCACGGGGAGTTAGAGTACTCGATCAAACCAGTTTCCAGGAGTTTCTTTAGAAGCTCGTATACCTTCAGCATGAGATGAGGGGCGACGGATCTCGGACGTTGAGCTACCGGCTTGGCATCTCCCACATCCAGATCACAGACCACGCCCCTTGCCGGTGCGGGTGCTGCATTGCCATCTCCCAGGAATATTTTCCTGTGATACCTCAGAATATCGCGCAGTTTCTTCTCCATTTCTGGGGTCGTCTTTCCTGGTTCTCCAACATCAGCGCTGTCGATATCACACTCTGGTGTCAACTCTTCCAGCTCAGGCAACATGACCAGTTGGTCACGTAATTGAGCGAGGAGTTCCGTGCCTTCTCGCATATACACACCTGGCTCCAAGTCCAATTCTTCATTCGAAACCTTCATGCACCGCTCATATTCCACTCGTAATTTTTCCACAGGCGTTCCAGGCATCCCCTGAATGGGAATATCCCAGGATTCATCCATTAGGTCGAAATCATCTGCGGGTAACTCAGGGGTCTGAGAGTCACCTAAGAGACACTCCGGCTTTGAGTTAAGGATGTCACCGGCAATAACAACAGACGAGTCACCAGGGTCTGTATGTGGAATACTTTCAGAGGATGTTTCCAAATCTCTGGTATCTGTACTGATGTCCGCACTTCCCGTTGACTCACCGGAGCAACCATCTTCCGTCTGGGTGAATGCATCCAGGGCGAAGCGTACTCGTTTCACAGTCGGTGGTGACTCTGGTTTCACGAACTGCACTCGAGCGTTGTCAAACCTTGGACGTTGCAGTATTTCAGTCGGCCACGGGTAGTCCGGCCGATCTACACACGGGGGCTGCGGCATCAGAGCCTCCAACTCCGCCTCTCTCTTCATACGTTTCTTAGTCTCTGGTGACGGGGTGCTTTCCAGAATCAGAACCTCCCAATCACGATAGGCAGCGGAACCTGGACGCACGAAACGTCCATGCCTTGGGAAGAAACCATATTTCACGATCCTCGCGACATCAGAAAGTTCATTGACCCACGTGTTCTTATCAGAGATATTTACCACGCGAACGGCCACAGGCCAAGATCGAGCCGCATAAATCAGCTGAGTAACCCAGCGATCACCGCGTCCGGCCCACACGACTTCCCTTTGGGGGTTCGTTGGTCCATAGTCAATTCGGACAATAAACTCTTCGCCTGGACTCAGAAGAACAGCCTCACATGGTCTAACCGACCTGTTACGACCAATGTGATCACCAGGTTCCCAATTACACATCATCACCACTACCTCGTCTGGTAACGATACCAGACCTTCACGAGCACTAATTCTCACTCCGGCAGCAAACATAAAACCCATTCCCAGAAGCACGTCAATTCCTTCACCGATATTCGCGACCCAAACATCCACAATATATACCACTCTTGGCCCAAGTGTCAACTTGATCTCAGCGCTGGCACCGATATAGGTTGGAACACCACCCATCCCCGACACTTTGGTCTGCTTGTGCGACTTGAGTCTGAGTCCGAGCTTACGCGCAAAGTCGTAACTCAGAATATTTATGGTCGCACCAGTGTCCAGAAGAATCTTGGTTCGATGGTCATTCACAGCACCATACACCATCACCACATCCCTCTTTGAACGGTCAGGATAGTTGTCTTCCCACCAGCCATAACACTCGCCATCCTTCAACCTGAACGACACTGAGTCGTCTGGTGTCGGATCGGTGTCGTCGGCGATCTCAGGTAACTCGTTCCCTGAGTTTCCAGAAGGTATGGTCGATTCTTGGGCAAAAGTAGTCATGCATTGTTGAGTGTTATCGTGAATCTTTCTCAGCTCTGGTCCTACACACACTAGAACACACAACTCTGGGGTAACGCCATGCCCGGCGCGTTTCGGATCCCCATCCGACGGGCATATTAGTTTAACGGCTTCCCAGAGTCTGCCTCATCACTCAGGAGTTTCTCCCGTAGGTGGTTCGGCATGTCCTTGAGTGCACCTTGTCGAGCGAGTTGCTTGAGCGCTTCCAGAGTTTTCAGATCTTCACAGGGTTTTCCAGGGTGTACTCTTCCACATACTTCACAGGGTGGCATCCGACACATTCGACTCGGGTGTCCCTTTTCCTGACATCGGTCACACGTGACGTCTCTTCAGCAGTCTTCTTCTGAGTGTCCTGAGCGTTGACATTTTTCACAGAACTTGTTCCAGTAGCCACCATTCTCATGACGCCTTTGGTGGAACCCCTGACCTGACGATCCAGACGGGGACTGGGGCGGCGGACGCCATCCCATGTTATCCATCACTCGATATACCTCATTCGTCAGAGTCTGCGTCCAATCTGCACTTGGTGGAGCCTTTGAATTGTTTGAAGATGCCTGCGCAGTACTTTCATCACGGGTAGACTCTGAAGTCGCACTTGGAGTTCTGGAATCACCCGTCTGATCTCTGGTATCCTGATTGGATTTCAGAGATTCCTTATGATTTTCTGAGTTTTCAGAGTCATAGTCTTCAGAATCCACATCTCTTGCGACATAAGTCCGATGCACACGCTTGGGCTTGAACTGCCCTCGCGGAATATTGTCAGCCCGGAAGTCTCGAGACTTGGCAGGGGTCATTTCTTGGTCACCAGTTCGCCACACATCTTCATCTTGCTGCAACGCATATTCCAAGTCTGAAATTCTTCGAAATCTCTGACCTTGCAGCGACGTTTTCAGGCGTGCATCCTTAAGCTTCGTGATGAATCGCAGTACATGCTTCTCAAGACGCTTGGACGACTTCCGGAAATCGATGTCAGCTTTTCCAGCGGCAGAATTAAGTCGGTAGAAAAATTCAAGCGGAGTCTCAGAGTCTTTCATAGCCATAGTGAAGTATCTCTCAGAATACGATGACCGAGCTTTGCAATAACGTTTCTTGAACTCTGAAGATAGCTCTTTCCAGTCACGGGACACACTTTTGGGAAGCTGGTTAAACCAGTCTCGCGCAGACACAGGAGTTTCAACTTAAGTTCCTGGATGCGCGTCTTAGTCGACCAACCTCCTTGAGAAGCCATATTCGTAAACCGCTCCCACCAGTGGACACGTTCCCTGAGGGTAGCTCTGGGGTCGAACTCCCCAAGGTTGTTCGAGTTCATGAACGGCCTTAGCGTCAGAAGTGTGGTTCCGGCTTGTGCTTGAGTTGCTGCCGTCAGATTCACCACTTCACCTGGCTCTGAGTTCTCCGATGACGATCTCGCAGAGTCTGAACTTGAATCGTCAGAGTCTCCACCGGAGTCTGGTGCTCTATCATGACGCTTCGCTCTGCGGGACGCTCTTCGATCTCCATTAGACCGCCTAGCTTCAGTTCTCTGCGGCGGATCTCGCCTCGGAGTAGGCGCACGTCTAGTATCACCCTTGGTCTCCGTCACCGAAGTCGCTTGAGTCACCTGGGTGGCCGTAGCAGTAGTAGCGCCGCCATTCCTCTCGGCCTTCACTCGCTTCG
Organism: Phytophthora colocasiae; assembly: GCA_018806915.1. Taxonomy (NCBI): domain Eukaryota; phylum Oomycota; class Peronosporomycetes; order Peronosporales; family Peronosporaceae; genus Phytophthora; species Phytophthora colocasiae. The sequence goes on from JAGKQI010000098.1 coordinate 3,919,336, forward strand.
TCCCCGCGCTTCGCGCAGGGATGCCTTGCTGGAAGGTTGCAACCTCTCGAGATTCCGTCTTGAGAGCCGGTGAATGTGACATGGGTTCAACCCCAACCCTTCTTGCGTCACTTCTGATTTCCGACCCTGATACTGGATACATAATTGCAACTTCAGGGTTGCCTGTTTGTAACGCTTGGTTTGAAGTTGCTGAATCAGGGTGGCCGACCCTTCGCGCTTCTGAACTTGGGATAGTGTCGCTCGAAGGTTCCTCAACTGACCGGCTTGGAATCGTTGCATGTTCTGAGAACTTTCTTTCTCCCTGTCGCGTTCAGCTTCCATGTCTTTCATTCGCTGCTGTAGAGCTTCCATTTGAGAAATCCAGTCCCGTTTCATCTCGTCAGTCACACGCGCACGTTCGGCTTCAGTCTCAGCCTCTCTCTGTCGCCAGCGTTCAGCAAACACTGATTCCAGACGTTGGTTTTCAGAGTTCTGGAGCTCAGTTTTCAGAGTTTCCAACTCTGCCGCGCTGCGATTCCTGAGCTTGTTTTCAGAAACCAGACTTCTACGTTCTTCAGCATCGTCGGCGCGTCTCTCAGCCTCCAGCCTCGCGCTTTCCGACTTCAACAAGCGCTCGGTGAGCGTCTGAATTTCGCGCCTTGCCTCCAAGTCACGTTGCTCTCGACGACGATCACGTTCCATGCTCTCCAAGCGCTCTCGGGCCAAGAATTCCATCTGCGCTTGCTCCATCCGGCTTTGCCACTCCTGCTGTTGCCTCATGACGTTCAACTCGATCTGGGCAGGCCCTGATCTCTGAGAGCTTCGAGCTTCAGACTTCGTACGACTCGACGCAATGGAACTCAAGCGTCGGGACGGTGGTCTCGGAAGGTCTTCACTCTTCACACTTTGGCGGTGGCTCTGGTGACTTTCGCTTCGGGTGGAGGCAGATACAGGCGGAATCTCCGGAGACAATTGTTTGAAATACCGTGAAGAACTTCCGACAGACACCTGGTTTCCAGACTCCGCGCCCGGCACTTCTGGTCTCTCTTCCGGCATGTCGACATCTTCGGACTCTGGTTTCACTGGCAACAGCGTTCGCGTCACTTGGATCCCCATGCCTTCAGAGACTGTTCCTCCTACATCAGCACCTTGAGCGATTAACGCCAGACTTCCCGTGGGCGGCGGCATATGTGATGCCGCCCCTCGACTCATGAACATCAAGGACGAGTCCGTAGAGCTTCCTCGTGAAGTCTGGAAACCCGACGACTGGTCGTCTGAGGTCCCAATGACACTGGGAATTGGCACGTCCGACATCTGAGTCTGAGAGATGCTGTGATCTTCAGACATTGGATTTTCAGACTCCGGTCGCGTGTTATCAGAGCGACTCTCGTACTGCGGCAATGAAGACAGCGATGGCGTCGATAAAGCTGACGGTGTTGACGGGATTTGTGGGCGCGGCGGTCTCTGCTGAAAGCGCTTGGACTGCGGCGGCTCGTCACTGCTGGAACCATCAGAGCTGTGCGTCACTCGGAGTCCGGTCACCCGGAGTCGCATGATCAGCCGTCGTCCTTGTAGGTCAGCATCTTCGTCAGGTAATACACTGTCTGCTTCGTTCTTGCCAGTTGTGTCTTCTTGCTTCATGCTGTCTGGGAGTCGGCAAACTTGTAACCTGGCGGTCACTGTGGCCCACTCAACCAATTCCACTGCGAGTCGACTCTGAAGTTCGGACGCCACACTGCGTACTTGAGACCCAACGACGGCTGACGCCTGCGTCTGAGACCAGGTTGGGAGGAGGTTCTGGAATTCGAAACCTGCCTCGTACAACATTGTCTGAAGAACAGCCACACACTCCGGTGCTGTCAACGTGCTCATTGGAATCTCAACATAAGATAGGTCTTGGATCCAACCAAAACCATGACGCCTCACGTGAAACTCTGAGATCCACATATCCTCAGGGAAGACGGAAGAACATCGCCATTTGATGTAGTCGCCGGTCGCTGCAGCAGCCTTCTGGAAAGCATCAGCACTAGGCTTCATCGTCGGCCACATATACTCGACGCTTGGCGGGACGACCTTGCTTGTGTCCATATCTCTCCAACGGCGGAACTCACGGCGCACATACCTCAGAGCTCGTTCCCCGTCAAGCGAATCAGCCCTCCCAGACTCATCAGACGGTGTCTTCAGAGACTCTTCAGACTTGATCGCCATGTCATCAGACATAGGTGCGTCTTCAGACTTTGGGGACCGTGGAACATGTTCTTCAGAGAGTCCCGGTTCTGGTTTCACTTCATCCACGGACTGGCCGGAAGTTGCCGAATCTGAACACAGATCGATCACTTCCGGGGACTCAACCATATCGGCGCCTCCCTCAGACGCCTCATCACCACCCTCGCGGGCAGTGGTCGCCTCGTCACCAGAAGCTTCGACTTCTGACGGGCCTTCAGAACCTTGTTCACCAGGGACAGCAGGTGTCTCTTGAGCTTCTGGTTCCTCAGCAGGCTGGTCTTCGACCGCCGGTTCTGGGACGCTCACATTCTCAGCTGCCTTCTTCTCTCGTGCAGCTTTCCTCTTCTCGCGGGCCGCCTTCTGGATAGCATCCAAGTCTGGTTGCTCTTCAGGCGACAAACCTTGTAGACGCTTGGATTGACGTGTCGGAATACTCCGACCACGACCACGGCGTCCTCCTCTCGTAGATCCTGGCGTAGCCATCTTGAATATAGACGCTTGACAGGAAACTTTCTCTTCTTGTACTCTCAAATCCGGTGATATCACGATTCCAAAAATCCGGGCACGCGCACCAGTTGTCGCGAAGTCGGTGAAACTTTGGTCGCGGAGCAGGGGGGCGTATAGTGAACCCTAGTTATACGACTACTGAAAAGGGGTTTTCAGAGCCGTACAACGGTAGGTTGGCGTGTGGTACCTTGCGGTATCCTCGTGGGTTCGTTGTCTTCAGAAATATGACCCTCGCCGGAGTCTGAGAATGTGTTGTGAAGAGAAGTTGGGGTTCCCTTGGAGTCTGGTGTCGGTATTCAGGAAATCCTTCCAGGAGCGTTCGGGAGTCGGAATCTCTGGGAACCAAGATGGTTTCCAGGAAGTCGGCGGTCGAAAAGAGGTTAATGTACCAGAGAAAGTCTGAAATCGGTGTCTGAATATCACAAATCCAGAACCGAGATACCTGACTTTCAGAGATAAACAACCAATATACAGAGTTCGAAAATATACAAATATATACAGCCGTTCTTATTCTTTCTAGGCCCTTGAACGGTGGGCTAACACTCCAGGTCAACTAGGGACTTTCTACCAGACACCTGGTCTGTCTGGTATCCCTTTACGTTCGCGCACCACCCTCTTATATAGAGGGAAAATATAAACCAATACAATCGGCTATATACAACAGTCTACCTTGCACTCTGAAAACGACTGTCTAGTTTCCAGAGCCTGTCCAAACGATCAATATGAAATGGGCTACCGCTAGAGACAAAACAAACGACCCAACTAGGATATGGAATAGGCGGGTCCTTTCAGGTCTCTACGTTACCTGATCTCCACCTAAGGGGATTGAATTTGGTGGAGATCACACGACGTACGTGATGACGCAGTGGCTTGGATACCTCTCAAGCGGACTTGTGCAGTAGCAAGCAAATTGAACTCTGTTTATCGTTTATCTTCCTCATAACTATTATATATCTCTGGTAACTCTCTTCTTCTTGTCGTCTTTTGCGTCCTTTATGCAGTCAGTCTTCATATCTCAGGTACTCTTGGTCTTTGTATACATCTGGTAATGTGACTTGGTCTCAGTATGCAGTCTGTGCAGCCGATCTCGATGGGTTGACGGGTAGAGACGTCATTACGGGGGATGTGCAGGTCAGTAATCACTTGAATGCGTGACTTGAACTTGGGTTCACTTGGTTTCAGTATGGTCTTGAATCTTCGGTGGTTTCAGAGTCTGGTATCCTGGTTTTCAGAGTCTGATATCACTTGGTTTTTCAGAGTCTTGGTCACTCAGAGTTAGAGATACCAGAGTCTTGAGTACGAAACCAGAGTACGGAGCACCAATGCTACAACGTACATGAAGATCTTGAGGGTTGCGCGGGTGCGCGGCGTCCGGCGCGCGATACTTGGTCTCTGCGGGTATATATTGTGAATCCTTGAACCATCCATCGTCGCGCTGGACGGTAACGGGATGAGGTCTCTCAGAGATACGTTCTTCTGAGAGACTTTCCGCCAGAACTTAGGCACTCATCGTCGGGGAAAGTCCGGTGACCAGACAGAGTGTAGTTGATCTTCAGAGTTGTGCACACTCTGAAGTACACTTCTGGTCCTTTGGGCCCCTTTACAGTCAGGCGAAGGTTTATCCACAATCTTCCACAGATGTCGCACGGGTGCGGCCGCGTCCCAAAGTCCCTTTCGCTTATAACCCATAGTATAACCAATCACATCGTAACGTAATATCCACCTGTCGCTCGAAAATCGGAATTAACATCATGTCATAAGGCTCTCCGCATAGTCTGATCTAGCCTTGATCACTTTCCACTCCGGCAAACTCCACACGATCGCGCTGAAAGCGCCCCCTCCTCGTTTCACGCGTGCCGATCCGTCGAAACTTATAACCCACAGCTCCTCATCTGGGTCTACGGTGGGGATTGGCATCTGGATCCGACGTTTTGGTTCCTTCCGTGGCGCGATCGCGATCAGGGCTTCGTCGATCTCCGATCTAGGCGTTATATTAGCTGCGATCGCCCCCAGTATTTCGTCCTCTCCCTTCGTACACTTCGTGATCTCGAGCGTCCATGGGGATAGAAGTGCAGACCATGTCCGCCGGCTAAACTCCTCTTGCATCGCAAGGCTGATCGCCTCCTCGAGAGTATTCGGATACTCTCGGAAGAGATACGTCTTGACGGGACCATCTCTTAGTCCCTTCATGAACGTGACGACTTTGGTCGCCTCGTCGATCGGGTTCGCCACTATGTTCGATACCAAGTATCGAGCACGCTGGGAAAAGGTGTGGACATCATCCTTGCCCTGTTGCAGATCGAGAAACTCCGCTCTCGATCTGAACTCGTTCTTCGGGGGCTCAAACGCAAGCTTGAGCTCCTCTTTGAACACCTCGTACGTGCCGAAGCACGTAGGATCCGAGAGTCGGCGCCCATAGGCCCAACTCCTCGCACGTCCGCCAAGACATGACATGGCGAACGCGACCTTCGACATCGGATCGACGATACGTCGAGCCGCAACGGCTGTGTCGAGTTCGACAAGCCACCGAAGGAGGGTCTCGTCCTCCTTCCCCGTGTAGGTACTCACGTGGAGTTTCAACGACTCCACGCGTGGCTTCGGGGAAGCCACCGAGGCAGCAACATCTCGTTGCTCCTTAACAATGTACCCCAGAGCAACACCATGTTGCTCTGTCGGCGATAGCGTACGAAGCATCGTCGCTACCGCCGCCTCTCCAATGACTTACGAAAGTCTTTGGAGAGCCTCCCACTCTGGATCAGACAGGTGGGCGCAGTCCGTGCGCGTCACGGACATTTGAGGGGTCCCAGCAGATCCCTCATCCATTGGGGAGTTCTCTACCCCGCGTTCGTATGACTCCATACGAACGAACAGCAGTCGGTCGTGGGACGGACTACAAAGTGCTACCAGGTGTAATGGGTCTACCTAGACCTATTAGGTGGCGTACACGTGCGCTTACGTGTATGAGGAAGCGTGCAATTAGAATAGACTTAATTTAAGTATACTTATTTAAATAAGTATAATTAAATCAAATATAACTAAATCAAACTGCAAAATACCGTAAAATGAGAACTGTTATTGAATTTGGCATAAGCCTCCTAAAACTGTTTGTTATCTATTTCTAAAGGGTCTGTCAACGTGTGGTTGGCAGAAACTCTGTTCAGTGATTGGTAGAAATCCGTTACTTTCTACCAATAATATGCACAAATGCCCACGAACCATCCAATAATGTGGTTCGCCCATGTATCCATTGGTGTGTACAGCATACCAAGGTCTGAGGCCCATTTCCAACCTCTAACAGTTATCCTAACTGTTAGAGTTACAAGTGGTACAACCACTTGTACGTGTAACCCCGTTAAATAGACCCACTATGTGGCGTGCACGTGCGCTTACGTGTATGAGGAAGCGTGCAATTAGATTAGACTTAATTTAAGTATTCTTATTTAAATAAGTTTAACTAAATCAAATATAAACAATTCGCAGTTCGAAGAACTGTTCGTAGTTCGAAGAACTATCGTTAGTAGACACAGCGGGTTTGTTGTCATCGTACGACCTTCGAGCGACCTTGGCATTCGAGCAACCGGAATCGGAAAAGAACGGAACCGAAGAATGCGAAGCGGCGGCGGGATCCGGTTGATCGGCAAGAAGGGCGACGGCAACGGCAACGGCGACGATCTGAAGTCCAAGGAGGGCGACAAGCTGGAGACCCCGTACAATGGCAAATTCTACCCGGGCGTGACGTGGTGCTGCCGCCTGAAGGGCACGTACGACGTCGACTTCGACGATGGTGAGAAGGAGAAGGATGTAGCGGCCGTACGGATCCGGGTGTTTGGCAAGAAGGGCGACCTGGTGCTGCCGCCTGAACGGCACGTACGACGTCGACTTCGATGATGGCGAGAAGGGGAAGGATGTAGCGGCCGTACGGATCCGGTTGATCGGCAAGGAGGGCGACAAGGTGAAGACTCTGTACAGTGGCAAGGGCAAATTCTACCCGGGCGTGACCTGGTGCTGCCGCCTGAACGGCACGTATGAAGTTGAATTCGACGATGGCGAGAAGGGGAAAGATGTAGCGGCCGTACGGATCCGGTTTATTGGCAAGAAGGGCGACGGCGACGGCAACGGCGACGACCTGAAGTCCAAGGAGGGCGACAAGCTGGAGGCCCCGTACAATGGCAAATTCTACCCGGGCGTGACCTCGTGCTGCCGCCTGAAGGGCACGTACGACGTCGACTTCGACGATGGCGAGAAGAGGAAGGATGTAGCAGCCGTACGGATCCGGTTGATCGGTAAGAATGGCGACGGCGACCTGAAAGCGAAGAAGTTCAAGGTGAAATCGAACGGCTTACCCTTGCATGTGTTCGTGTCCGTCGAGTTTCCATAGTGCGTGTTGGTGCTTTAGCATGGCCTGGAACTCCACAAAGAGGCCATTAGCATGATGACAGCGGCACATAGATTGTAGAGAGCGAAGAATGTAAAAAAACCGTGATTTTCGCATTGTCATACTCCATATTCAAATCGACACTTCATTGGACTAGAGCCAATGGACGTTTCTTCTTTCTCTTCAGTCGGCGTTTTACTCTCTTCCAGGCGTACCAGGTACCTCGACTGCTGGCCTGCCTAGTTGGCGTCGTTAGGGGCGTTGAAGAGTGGGCTGGCCTCGAGGGGTGTACCGGGAAAAGGGCACAGCGTCGACGCGTGGTGCACTCGTGTGCACTTGTGGTACACAGACCCATTGGTCTGTATACTTTTGATTGTTGCGCCATCCCATAGGTGTGTGCAGTTTTTGATCGATTTGCTACGGGAAGTAGAGCGCCTGTAGCATCTAGTGACCGTTAACGCGTAGGCTCTTTTTGACTGATTTGTTGTGGGACCTAGAGCGCCCGCAGCATCTATTGAATGACGTTAACGCGTAGGCTCTTTTGATTGATTTGCTGCGGGAATTAGAGCGCCTACAGCACCTATTGATTGACGTTAACGCGTAGGCTCATTAGTGGTGCTTGACAAGCAGTGGTCCGTCACATTGGCAGTCATTGGCAGGTGGAATCTTGCCAAGGTGGCGTTGCTGAGGTCGTTTAAGCGTTGTTCTTCACGGAGTGCGTGTTCCGGTGTCTTCGACCACTCCACAAGTTTTGCCGACATTGGTGTTAGTGCGATCAGCCCCTTGCGAGTTGTAACCCGTGATACAAGCAAGTAGGTCTGTTGCGGTTTGTTGACAAACGCCTGAGTCGATTTCCAGTCCATAACAATCATGGACTGCAGCGTTTCTCCTTCGCTAAAAAAAGCTCAGTAGGTAGTTCAACAGGCAAGGAAGTTGGCACTGACACACTGAAAAAGGCCACGTTAGTCAGCGGGTACAAGAAAGGGCAGGGATGGTTGACGACGCCGCAGCTCCAGCAGCATACACGCCCCTTGTGCACGAGTACTCTCGCCATGACGGCTTCTGCGTCGCCAATAGCACAACCTCCGCCAGCGACATCTCACCGCTAGATGTGTTCTCTCAGTTTCTGACCCTCGCAATGCTCGAAACGATCGTTGTGAACACAAACGCGTATGCGAGAGCAAAACAAGCCAAAAGTTGGAAAACTATCACTTTAGATGAACTACTAACGTGGATTGGAATCGTTATTTACATGGGAATTCACAGAGTGTCGCGTCCTCGTGAGTGCTGGTCTAGATCCATCGCTCCCTAAGTTTCCTTTCACATCTTACATGTCCAGAGATCGCTTTGAGCAAATTCGCTGGTTTCTTCACATTTCTGCTGTGGACACCACGTCTTCTGCGTGGTATGCAAAAGTGGAGCCACTCGTGTCTGATTTAAAACTCGCATTCGAGACTTTATTTGTTCCTGATAGCAACGTTAGTGTGGACGAAATGATGATTCGCTTCTCTGGTAGGTCGTCGCATACCGTGAGAATGAAACATAAACCTATATCGGAAGGGTATAAAGTAATGGCACTGTGTTCTAAGGGCTACTGCTACACATTTGAGCTGGTTTCCCGTGTTGTGACCGCTTCCGTTCCTAAAGTACGCGATTTGAGTGCTACGGGCTGCATTGTCGCTCATTTGTGCAGTAAATTACCGAGAAAAAAGCAATTCAACGTGTTTATGGATAATTATTTCAGCTCTATTCCTTTGTTTGAACATTTACGGAGTGCTGGGATAGGTGCATGTGGCACAGCGCAATCGAATTCTGCAAAATATCCGAAAGAAATGCGATTTCGGAACGACAAAACGAAAAAACATGACTGGAACACAATTAAATCTATGGCTGTTGGAAATGTTCTTGTTATTTTTTGGATGGACAATGGTCCCGTCCAACTCTTGTCAACAATTCATGACGTTGTGGGTAGCGAGTGGCTTATTGAGCGTGAGAGAAAGCGTCCTAGAATTACTTCTACAAATGGTGCTAGTGTGCGGAAACAATTTGGGGATTCTGTAAGAAAAACTTTTGCAATTCCACGTTGTGTTGACGATTACAATCACTTCATGAACGGTGTGGATGTGGCTGATCAGTACCGAGCGTATTACAAAACTCAACTTATTGCTTATCGTACTTGGATGCCTATTTTCTTTTGGCTGTTGGATACTACGATCATTAACACATTTATCTATTACCAACATGCCTGTGCTAGAATTAAAAAAACAGCACTGTGTCATCGCGCCTTTAGACAAAAATTGGCGTGGCAGCTAATTTCTAAGTCGCCAAAGACGTCTGAGGACCCTGTGCAGCGTATGCATTTGCCTATCTTTCGCCAACAACGTGTACAGTGTGCACTCTGTATTAAGAGCGGTGAACGGCGTCAGACTGCCGTGGTTTGTACCGCTTGCAGTACAGCGTTGTGCTTGTCGTCACACCGGAATTGCTTCGCCGAGTTTCACACGCGATTTGAACCAGGTCATCCCTCCTAGTGCTGTCGATTCTATACCCAGCTGCATAAAGTAGACAAATTTAATATAAGATTTTGTATGCCAATAATATGTACTATCCTACCGGGCACGAAGAGATACACTGTCGATCCAACTGCGCACACAAATGGGAATTGCTGTGGGCGCATTGTGACGGAACGAGGCTGTCCATCTGGTGCAGGTGCTAGCTTTATAGTCGTTTTCGCGTACGCTTGGGTTGCATAAAACACTGGGAAGAGTTCGGCATCTAGTCCAGGACGAATCGCAACAGCAGTGGGTCTCGGAACACGAATTAGCGCGTAATCGGGAGGTTGACTTGGAAGATGAACGACTATGGACGTTGAACCGTCTTGAACGAGCCGAAACTCGGTTTTAGGTGGAAAATGGACGTACGCGAGACTCCCAAGTGTGCCATTTGCTACACCCTTTGCAGTGGCAATATTCTGTGTCACTTGGATGGGCATTCCGGGGACTAAATCCAGATACGGAGCCATCCGGCCGAACCTGTTGTCCGGAAGACCAAGCACATACTCAAGATCACTCCGGCTCAAGCCGTTCGGCGCTCCCTTAAAATTCGCGACCACGCGGATCGGGTAGACACCTTCAGGTAGTCTGTCCGAAGTCTCCTTCATGAACGCATTGTCAATTGCCAATCGCGTCGCGTTCTCAGGCGTGACGAAAACCGCAGAGGCCCTGGATTGTTCCTGAAGCGATAGCGGGTTGTTGTGTATAACGCGTGCGTTGATCATGTCGAGAAATTAAGGGGTCCAACGGCCTATACGCGCATTACGGCAGCCCTCTCCCCACTGAGGGTCGTTTCGGAAGCGTACAGACTCGTCCAAAACCACAACCATCGTAATCGTTCGCCAAAGCTCGAAGCCCCCAATATCCGTTGTGCTGGGCGTTGCCTTTTCGATGGGGTCTAGGTAGATTGGGTCTGATTTTACGGGCGGCATCTGTAGAAAATCACCTACCAGCACTACATGTATTCCACCAAAAGGAACGTTCTCAACTTTCATGTATCTGCGCAACAACCGGTCGAGTTTGACCCATTCAGGCTTACTCATCATCGATATCTCGTCGATGACGAGAAGATCCAGGGGCGTAAACTTCTTTTCCTTGATTGCGTGCTCCAGTCGTACGAGAAAACTGGCAAGTGTGCGGCCACCAATAAGTGTCGCCGCTTTACCAGTCAGTGCTGTTTTAACCATAGCGTTACTGCGGTGCCAGCCTGAACAAAATGCGTTGACGGCGTCGATGACACGACTCTTGCCTGTGCCTCCGGCACCACCAAGAAACAAAAGCAGCTGGTCGTCTCGTAGTCGCGATTCGAAATCTTTACCGCAATAGTCCGCCGACCCATGAGCATTGGCGTGTTCTTGTTGCTCAAATCGCCGCAGCAGCGCGGTAGCAATGAGAGAGAAGGCTGCGTGCTGGCGACAATTTAGAGTGAATGCAGCCGACACGTCGGTAATACTTTGGTACGGGCGTAACGGTGGTGGCGAACATTCTTGATGAGTTGACAGGGACCACTCGCGGCCTGACTCCAGCGCGCCCTGGATAAGCTCTATCACGTCCGCGGCATGTTCATTGCGTGAGTGGCTACTTGAAAAAGCCTCGGTTTCGTCAATCGCCGATTTTTTAACCCATTCCTGCAACTCTCCCACTGACAACTCCAACATGTGATCGTGGTTACCGAGATTAATGGCCACTCGAGCCGTGCTTTCGGCTGCAGATTCTAGTAGTTCTCGATGGAACACGCTTGGTAACGAACTAAGCTTTGCCGTCGGAAAAACAGGCAAGGTCGAGCCATCGTCTGGCATTGTATCATCATCGTCTGCCGTAAATACATGACAGAAATTGTCGGCTCTCCCACCATTGTCAGGCACATCACTTTCATCTGGTATGTTGCCAATCACGCCATCGATGCTATTGCGGGTACCAAGTAACTCGTCACTGTCACTGTTAGTTTCATGGTCAAGCTCCATATTAGCAGATTCCACGTCCTCCTGGGCTTGTTTTGATGTGTGGTAGTAGTCATCCATGTTCGCCATTATTTCGCGCACGAATCCCGTTCGTGTGTTTTCCCACTGCAAATACGCGTCGCTCCATGCAGACTCACTCTCCGGATCTCTGACGAGATCTAAGGCGTTGCGAAATGGCTTAAACAGTACCAGCGCAAATTTGGCACGTTTAGCGACAAGGTCGGGAGGCGTTTCGGAGTCTACATACGGCATGCGCACACCTGTGACGACTGGAACAGCTTCGAATTGGTGGTGGCCAATACAATGCGTACTATAGAGCGGGTGACCAGTCAAAAACAAATCCCATGTTGCTGTCGATCCGGATTGCTTGCGGCGAAAGCACGTCATGACGAATTCGTAAAGGCATTTCCGGTCAAGTGACTCTGGTCAGTACAAATAATCATCAAGAAAAGACGCTGCTCGGAACTTGATGTTGGACGCGTCATCTCTCACCTCGACGAGGTTGCATGAGTGTGTGTCGTTTTGGATCAGCTCACGCAAAATGTCGTAGAGTGGTAGAGTTGTGCAGGAAGCGCTCATGTAGCAGCATGACCCACGCAGGAGATATAGTGCAGCTAGAGGTCCTGCGATCTCGCGCTGATTTGTCATTGCAAAAACCATGGATGCAACGCGTCTGCGTCCAACTATCGTTTGCGACGTCTGAGTTTGCTGTTCTCGGAGTTCTCGTCGCTTGAAAGCTGCTAGTGCTACTGCCGTGACAGAATCAACCAGACTTTGCTTTTTCGTCACGTACTTGGTGGTATAATAGATGCGCAGCAGAGCCTCCAAGCCTCCAATAAGCACTTGGATGTCGTGATTAGACTTGAAGGCTAGCATCATGATGTCATTATAGCCATTGACATATTCGAATGGTGCTCGTCGCGCGAGCTCGACACCAGCGCTAGTACAGATTGTGCTGTCAACTCGTGCTCGTGGGAACCGGTACCGACACTGCCCTGGAGTGGACCTACGGCTGGGTTTTGGTGCCCAACGCTCGTCATCGACCGAGGGCGGTAATGACATAACAGCTTGAGCTACTTTGTCATTACGGAAAGTGGCGTCTTCACGCTGCTCGTGGCGAAATGGCACCGCGTTGAGTGCTCGCAAATGATCTCCGTAATTGTCATCGCCGTCACGCGTGGCCAACACCATATCCTGACGAAAGACTGCAGCCTTTGCAGCACCGACACTACCTCGACATTTGACTTGCATTTGCACAGCTGCATCAAGCTCCTCCGACGAATACTCTCGCATTGATGGGGGCCAAGCCATTGGTCGATGCTGGAGAAGCATACGTCGCAACACATATTGAGAGCTCATCTTTGTCGCGCATTGTGGGCATTGAACGAGCAGTGGTTCTGCTTTGGAGCGTCCACGGCCCACGTTCGGATTCTCGTACGCTTGAAGTGGAATCGGTAGCTCTTTTAAATCGGCAAGGGAGTAACCACACCACTGGCATCTCAACGCCTTCACATCAAGAGGTATGGAAGTGCTAACAATGCTGTCGGCATACATGGCGATGTCGTGGTAGTACTGGTCACCGTGCTCGGTCACTGCCCGACGAAATGCGTCAGTATTAGGCGGCGCGTCATTGACCCAGACGAGAAAATGAGCATGCAAGGTGCCGCCGCCCTGCGTTTCGACCATGCCAAAATAAGCTTTAACGTCACCAAAGAGACCGTCAAATGGCTTGTTCTTCATCTGGTTGAGGGGCACTCCGAGAACATGCTGAATGAAAGCGTCCATGTTGTGCATGAACAAGCGGGCGGACGCTGCATCATTGTGCAGACTCGCGCTGTGGAGAGCCGAACGTCTGGGCACCTCGGCCAGGTTAGCGTCGAACAGAGTATCGACCGATGAAATTCCTGTGTAATGCGCCATCACAAATGAATCGGCCACGTTTGGCGTGAGCGTTACGAAAAGAGCGGGCTGCCCGTACCTAGCCTGGTAGGCAAATGCCCGTCGTCTACATTGTGCACGCTCGGCGTCACTCCCCCATATCGCGCCTCCACTGAGCTCAACGGTCCTTAAGAAGTCGCTGGCATGGGAACTTTCATCATGCGCCACTGTCGTTCGACCCTGGCGATGCTGCTCTTTTTTTCTCAATGCTTCTATCAAGGAGGCTTCCGATATGGTGCTGTAACGTTCAAACCGGATAGGGTCACGTTGACACTTGAGTGCAACCTGCACGTACATGCGCTGGATAGTCAAATGGTCAAAACTCACCAATGTGAATAACTCGTCCTCTGCGAATTGCCGCGTACTCAACTCGCAGTAATGACGGATGCAAGCTCCCAGCGAAACTGGAATTTGCCGCTTTTCGTTTGGATGTGCCCTACCATAAGGAAAGAGATGCGGAAACATTCGCGCAAACAGCGAGTTGTCTTTGCTGGCAAATCGGCTCGAGTGTCGAACCAGAAACTGAGGTTGTGATTTGCGCTGCGTTGGTAGTTCGATTACTGGAACATGGATAGGCGGTCCGTCTTGCGCGTTGACTTCACTGTCGTCCGCAATGAACACCACGCGATGCTCTACAACGTCGGTCTCTCCATCAGTATCACCAAAATCTGCGGAAATGCCAACTCGTTCACTCTCGGCATCGACATCATTAGCTTCAACGACAGCGTCACTCTCCTCGTAAATCATATGCTCCGCCACTTCTTCGGGTGCGAGATTTGAGTAGTCGACAGCGACATCCTTGTAGAGATCGTTGTTTTTGCAGTAAAAGGCCAGCAAATCTTCGACCACAGCACGACGAGTGAGATGCATTTCACGAACGCGAGCCTGTTGCTCGGTAGTGAATCAGCCATCACGACACGATAGCAGCTAATGTTGCGGGCAGACGTTGGTAGCAGCGTGGCAGCTGGACCTGGTATTGAGTCAAAGGCAAGGCAATGAGAACGGATCGCGATGTGAGCCCCCACGCATAACTCGCGTCACTGCGGAAATCATGACAGTCTGTGTCATGAGACGCTCCGGTAACGTCGTGTTCGTAAGCCGAGTCGGCAGCGAGCCCACATAAAACCCATTCTTGATCGAGAATTTTGGCAACAACTGCTTAGCTAAACTGGCATTGCACTCTTGACAAACTTGGATGTAACCAGCCGGGTGGATGCCACGTTTTGACAGAAGCATTCCACCTAAGCAAGCAAACAACTCGGAGCAATCATACTCTGCTGCCAATTCCATTGGCAACTGTTCTTCGACGCTGGACAGCAGTAAACCCATCTGCTGAATACGGTCACGATCATCGCCTAGCGATATCAGGTGCATCGACTTCCGTAGCTTGTTGCGGTCACGCACAGCGCAGGTCGCACTATCAAGTCCTGACGCCCCCAGATCTAGCCTCAACCGATGTAGAACTGCTTTCTTTGTGTGGTTAGATACCGGGTGAAGCCTTGGAACGTTATCATCTAGCCAGCTTTGATGCGGTTTGTCGATGGTTTTACCTCTAGGATCTCCACCGACAGCACTGCGGGTACGTTGATATCGTTCACGTTTTTTGTCGCAATCGTTCGGCTCTCGCTTCAGGACTCTCGCGTGCTATGTAACGTTGGACAGCGCGTTTTTGCCGCTCTCGCTTTTCTTCAGCAGTCAACACCATAACGCGTGGCAAACAACAACCAGTACAGGAAGTGGTGGATGGTGAATGCCACTCCAGCCGAAGCTCTTCATATCGGTTGTAACTTCAACATCAAGGCCTCGTCCCAGGTTCTCTCGTTCAAGTTCCAACACCGTCGACACCGCACGGATAGGGAACACGGGGTGCTGTTGTACTCGGAACTGACAAATTTTCGATCGTCTGCGCTGCAGCATGCATTACGAAAAGCTCATGTCGACTGCATGCCGTCACGAAGTCAAATACGTGTTCTCGTTGGCCATTCCATATTGCAACGTCCCAGCCGCACATGCTAACCTTCCGGTATGCTCGCTCGCAATTTACACGAAATGTTGCCTGCTTTTATTATCGTCATCCACTGCTATCGTCTGGTCCCTTAGCAGCCGGACCGAATTCGTATCTATGAACCGCGTTCATCCATTTTCGAAGAGCCCGTTACTTTCTCCTTTCCTACCAAAGACATGCCACCGAAGAAGCAACGTGACAAAGAGGCGATCGGCAAGCAGGCAATTGGCAACGTCACAGCCGACCTTCCATCGCCGTCTACCACAAACTACCAGTCGCCCTTAAAGAAACTCAAGAGCACCATTGACAAGCACCAGCGCAAAATTTCTGACAATGTCGATGGGAAGTATTTATCACCACTTCGTAGCCATCGACATTCATAACCTTACACTTGCTGTCTGACAGACCTGCGAGAGTATATCATGAACAATGACGGCAAAGACAAAGAAGTGTGTGTGTCGGTCCGCATTAAGGCGCGGCTGCTCTGGATTGCGCCTGACACGGTCGCCAACCTACAATTCTTGCGGCTCTACTTTGGCGAACTTGGTTTACTACAGGAGCAACAACAGGTGATCAACACGCTAGAACACGATAAACAATGTCAGAATTTACTGACAAGTGTCATCGACATTCACAGGAATTCAAGCAAGCCCAACGTGAGGATCCGTTTGAAACGAACCAGTTCCTCATCACGGTTTCACTGCTCAAAGTGGACATTAACGACCCAAAGCTCCCACGTCCGGGAGATGTGGTGATGATCACGCCATACAAGCTCAACGTCTACCGCAACTGCTGCCAAGTCGATGCTAAGCTCTACGGGCTCGCCAATATCGACATTCCATGAGCGTCACGCAAACACGTTGGCATGCCCATGAACACCACGTAATCCCCACCACCCAGTCAATCGCCGGTCGATCAGTCAATTAATCAATCTATTCTCGCTTCCAAACACTACAAAAAAACAGGCTTCAGCCTGGTAACCAATCGTTTGGGGGTTGTGTTTGGATGTCATCGAGTGACATTCGCGTCACATTTGCCTTCTCCTCTGAATCGGATGTCATCGAGTAACATTCGCGTCACATTTTCCTTCTCCCCTGGATCGGATGTCATTGAGTAACATTCGCGTCACGTTTTCCTTCTCCCCTGAATCGGATGTCATCGAGTAACATTCGCGTCACATTTTCCTTCTCCCCTGGATTGGATGTCATCGAGTAACATTCGTGTCACAAAATATATATTTTAACATCGCCCACATTCTTTGCCAAATTATCCGGACAAAAGCTATTGCATAATATTTATAGGTTACATCTTACATCCAATGTCAAGCTGGGCACATGCATGCCATGTCTTGTCGGTATTAATGTGAGCATGTGCCAAGCTCAAGACTTTTATTGGTCACCTTTATTGATTTAGTGCTCGACAGATATTTTGTGATATGTGTGCTCATTCTACCTTCCGCAAATGCATCCTATTAGTCTATCCATCGGGCTCGCACAGTAATAGCAATAGCAATGAACTTAATACGAACTTAGAGACATCTGAGAGAGCAGTAAGTTATTTAATACATCAAAAGCTGCTAATTACTCTTCATAGCTGCAAAGTGCGCCGACAACAGCGCTACTCTCCACAAAGCTCACAAGGCAATGTAGAACAGGTGCTGGTACAACCCGAAAGGCTCCCACAAGCTACTATGACAGCCACCTTGGCTGTCGCAGTAGTTTGTGGACGTAATGTGTGATAGAAGGATAATTGTAGGCTATTATAAGCAAGCAGCAGAACCACATACGGTCATATGAGGCCCTGGTGCAAGCAAATGCTACGTCACTTTAATAACTTAGCCATTCTTGTTTTAGAAAACATAGTTAGTTGCTGGCCGCACTCGACATCATCTAATGCCGAGTGTGGTAGGATACGTTTTGCTCTAATTTACTTCAAGTTACATAGCAATTCTGGTTTGACATTTGTCTAACAAATTATGTGCAAATCGCGCTTTGTAGTTTTTGCCATAGATTCATACAGAGGGGAAAATTACGTTTTCAGAAAAAGACAGAATGTCTGACGCTAACAATTAAAGAAAGTTCAAGGCATTCCGGATTCTGGAGAACGTCATTTTTATCAATCATGTTGAACTCTCAGACAGCAAAAAGTAGCTTGGTCCAGACATCGTCATTCAAAGCCCCCCACAACATCATCAACGAAAGTTTTTGCCTCGTAGAAGCAGATCCAAGGTGCAGCGCGAGTAAAATCTCTCGGTTTCTGCACAACAACCAGCATTGCTACGAGTCGTTGAAGGTCTCACAGTGTTCATTTCCTTGTCGTCGTGTCTCTTGACGAGGTTGTTCATGGAGAAGAGTTGGCAGAAGATGCTGGAGGCACAGGTGGGTGTTCACGTTGATCGATCAGTATTTACTGTTCATTGCGCTTGCGGTGGTGCTTCTGGAACCAACACCGACACAACGGGCCTATTCATGACAAACACCTTTGAACAACCGTGATGCCATGTATTCTGGACGATTCCATTAGAGGCTGAGGACTTGAACGCTCTGATGCTGAGTGTGTTCTTCCTGTTGCTACTGTGACAGTGTTGTGGTTAAAATGGTCGTTCAGCCTTGCTGTAAGAATCTCTCGCTTGTGAGGGGATGAAAGGACAAATAGTTGGATAATCCGTGTGACCTGAGAGGCTTACTTCTACTACTAGAATAAGATATTACAGAGCACTTCCGTAGATGCAAAGCTGTCAGTGGTGGCCTTCTGAAAACACCACAAATCGCCAAAAGAGCGCTCCCAGAATCCAATTCAATAGCGAGGGATAGGTGACTCAAATTCACGCGCAATCTGCAGAGACGGACGTGAGGTCTCCGCTATTTGCTACCACCCAAACGTTGTTCGGGCTTAACTGGACAGCATGCAGTGCGATCCCGTAGCGTGTGCAGCACTATCACATTCGCCACCAGGGCTGGACCACGCCGGAAACGTTGTACATGCTTGGTTTGGTTGAGCAGATCCTGCCGTTTGGCTCGAACCAGTGGAATGTGGTCCAGCTCGAGAACAATACTAACCTTCCTGATGGCTTCGCCGAAGTCTATAGTTCTCTCTTTTTTTAATACTGCTACGAATAAAATGTAGCAGCAGCAGCTTCTTGTAGCGTTGGCGGCGTGCAGCCTTCTCCGCGACGGGAACAGACTTCAGGTTCATTGCCAAAACCGAAGCTGCCACAGCCAAACGTTTGCCAGCAATTTACGCGATTTTCTATCGGCCTCGCACTCGCAAATTCAGACACAAACGTAGGATTAGGCGATAGCGATTACGAACGCAACAGACCAGCAATTTGCTATTTGTGCAGTCCGCCAGAGTATGTACTGTATAAAACGTACAGTAGGATGTAATTTAGTGTTGTGTTGAGACTTGTATTTAATTTAGGCAGGTGTTATTGTCCATATTTTCTATCCGGGTTAGGTTAATATCCATAGTAAAACTAAATCGAAGCAAACATGGTAAAATCATTTAATGACGCAAGGATGGGTGTCATGGACTTCAAATCCTGTGCAAATTCCCAAAATCCGAGCTGGCAATTTAGATGTTGTCGTCTAGCTAAGCCACTTAGTGCCGACACAGCTTTCAAACGAGCTCGTTTAGATCATCCACCATGGCTCTGTGGTGAAGCGTGTACCCTGCAGACACAGCTCTGTAACTACTGGTGCCCATATTGACGCCGGCCAAGATGGGTTCAAATTGGGTTTTCACCCACCCCCCCCACCCCCCCCCCCCCCTCTTCGGAAAACATGGACTTTTCCGTTTAATTTAATAGCAGGAGTGTCAAAATCCCATGTGATATGGGACTTCGAACTGCGAAGTCCCCCGGGTCCACTACCCGGGTCCCCAATTAAAACTGCGAAATACCGTAAAATGAGAACTATTATTGAATTTGGCATAAGCCAATTATGGACCTCCTAAAACTGTTTGTTATCTATTTCTAAAGGGTCTGCCAACAGAAACTCTGCTTAGTGATTGGTAGAAATCCATTACTTTCTACCAATAAGATGCATTAATGCACGCGAATCACCCAATGATGTGGTTCGCCCATGTACCGACTTCCCTTTGTCTAAGGCGTCGCCGCATACAGGCGACACAGGGTTTCAACCAATCATAGCGATACGGATCACTACCTCTGTCAAAGGCGACATTGAACTTGGCGTTTCTATTTTTGTGGCGTGCTGCCATTCAAGATTCAGCCCAGCCGAAGCACGCGCAACAACAGCAGAGCCGCTCCAGGAGAAGCACAAGCCTGTCGGGCGCCCACGTCTCCGTGAAGATGGCGGTAGAACGGAAAGCACGGGAACGAGAGAAGCGTTCACGCGACTGGATCAACGACCTGATGCAAGAAGGCGTTCCAGTTTCGGCGCTCATGCTTAGCCTAAAAGCCACTGAAGTTGCTACAAGCCCTGGGATGTTGAGCCGTCGCTACAACCTGATACTGCTGCTGTGGCTCACAAAGACCGACTGCAATGCGAACGAGCTGATTGCCGAGCTTGCTGGCTTGCACGTTCTGGACGAACAGATCGGCGAAATCGACTCCGATACCGATATTGGCAACGACGAGTGAATCTTTGCGTAGGCATTCTGCTAATCGATACCACGGTTTTGACTGCTCATCTCCGAAGATCAACGTTTTGGAGACGTGCTCATCACCCGAAGATAGGGTGCGCCTTAGACAAAGGGAAGTCGGTAGCCATTGGTGTGTACAGCACACCAAGGTCTGAGGCCCATTTCCAACCTCTAACAGTAATCACAACCGTTAGAGTTAAAAGTGGTGTAGCCACTTGTACGTGTAACCCCGTTACACCTACTCTTTACCCATCTGTTTTTACTGTTTTTAACTACGCAGGTCGAGTCTATCCGAGAGGCAAGTTGTAACGGGGTTACGCGGCGCTGTGCGCCTTTGCTACAGTTGGTGTGGTATACACCATCCAGGTCACAAGTCACAGATCTGTGTACGACACATAGTGTTTCTCACACGTCACATATGTAGCCAGTTGCTGGCAGTTAGCTCAGAGCCACACATTTCAGTTTGATTAGGATTTAGTATGCTAGATACTAAATCCGTTACATTTAGGATTAGGGCAATAAAGTCAATAAAAATCAGTTTGCATTTTACATAATTAGTGTTAGTTCCTTTATTATAGGGACACTGATTGTGGTAGTCCCGTATTTAGTGGACTACTTGGTTCTTGTATAGAACCGAAGGCTAGTGCCTTGCGAGCAGGACTCTACGAGTCAACTAAACTTCCTCTGTGCCGTGTACACCTACGCAGCCCCGCTGCATCTGGTAGCACTAGTAGTCAATCCAACTCCTGAGTTGAAGACTGTTTCTCTGTGAGAATGGAGCCAGAAGCATACGCTCACTTGACACCGAGTCAGCGGGACACGCTTAACAAGCTTACGTCCTTGCTGGGCCCTGAAGGTATGGCACACCTTGCGTCCCAAGGGCCGGAGGCCGTCAACGCGCGCCTCGACGCATTTGCCTCGTACGAAAACGCTCTCGTTGAGCACATCCAACGGAATGTAAAAGGAGTTAACCCCGCTCCGAGAGCTAAGCCCGTCACGCTCAGCGTGAAGACCTTTCACGGGCACGAAGAAGAGAACCTCCTACTGTGGACCCGAGAGGTCGAAATGGCCATGGGGGCCGCTATGCTCCAGTTGGAAGGCCAACGCGTGGTGTTCGCCATCTCTAAGCTCGAAGGGCGAGCACGAGAATGGGCCTTGACGTCTGGGACGTCGGTGGAAGCGGCCTTCCCCACATGGGGCGAGCTAAAGGCCAAGCTCACGCAAGTGTTTGCTCCGCCTAACCAGGCGTATCGCGTGCGGTCACGCTTCCTTGCTTGTCGCCAGGGCAAGAAGGATCTGGTGGACTATGTCCAAGAGCTGCGCACGCTCATTGCTGGCATGGCTGCCGACCCTCTACCTGAGGTGGTCGCTGTGACCGTCTTCATGGAAGGCTTACGAGCTGGCGTGGCCAGGACGGAGACATTCCGTCAGAACCCCCACAGCTTCGAAGATGCTGTCAGCGTGGCATTGAATGCCGAACACAACTTTAAGTTGTCGAGGGTCGGTGCTAGCAGCACAGGGTCCGGTGGACCTGAGCCCATGGACCTCAGCTATGCTGAACATGAGGTAGCTGAGCTACGAGCTGCGGTGCAGCGTATGAGCACCCGCCGGTGCTATACATGCGGCAGTCCCTCACACCTGAGGCCCAACTGCCCTCTGCGCAAAGAGCGCGCCGGCCAGAATGGCCGCAACCCTGCCGCGGGTCCCGCTTTGGGCTCTGCCCAGGGAAACGCCGGCTCCCAGTAGACGCGGGGCGGTCTACTGGGGAAGAACTGAGTTCTGCAGTGCGTGAGAGGCACTGAGGCTCAGCCCCGAAGAGCTCCGTGCTCTTGAACACGGAACGTGTGAGCAAGCAGGGCTTGCTGGTCGTCCATGTGGACGTGAAGGGCTTTGAGAAGCCGTGGATCGTGTTGATCGATTCGGGCAACTACGTCAGACGCTCCACCGTTGAAGGTAGTCAGCAATATGCTGAGGCGATTCGAGCGCGAAGAGGTGACACAGTCACAGTCCGTCTAGCGACGGGCGTCCGTGTCACGGTGGCCAAGGTCCCCATGGACCTGCGGCTGAAGTTCTTGGACTTCGATAGCGTGGAACGCTGCTTGGTCCTGGACCTGGATTCGAGGTACGACCTCATCCTTGGCATGGCGTGGCTGGAGCGCCACGAGCCATGGATTGATTGGAGGTCGAAGACCTTAGGTGCTACGCACTTCTCTCCTAGTGGAGCTTTGGCGAGTCATGAACCCACCTCTGCTAGGAAGCAGAAGCGCTATTGGCGCGAGCATCGAGCCGAGTCGGCTATGATGCTGGAAGTCGGTGTGTCCGAGCTAGTGGACAGCACCGAGTGTGAGGACCGCAGTCCTGTTGAGCGCGTAGCGCTGGTTGACAGTGAGTCAACGTGTGGGCAGAGCCCACGTAATCCCTGTGGGGCGGCACGTACTCCGCCGAGCGATGCTGGTCGTGGACCAAGTCGATCGCTGAATGTCTCTGACATTGGACCAGCTACGGTCATTGATTGTGCAGCGGCACGTACTCCGCTGAGCGATATCGGTAATCGACCGAGTAGGTCGCTGAGTGTCTCCGACGCTGGGCCTGGCGAGGCCGAAACTTGTGCGACGGCACGTACTCCGTCGAGTAGACGTTCCTCGGCTAGGCGAAGGCGTCGTAAGGCCCTTCGGGCGAGACGCTCTGCGTCTGAGTCATCCGCGACGTTGAGTGCCGACGCACAGGAGGGCTGTGGACAGCTATACACTCTGGTTGATGGAGTGAACGGCAGTGCCGAAGGCAGCGTCCTGCTGGACGAGTTACCGAGTGTTGACAAGCTCCTTGAGCTAGAGGAGATGTCCTTCGCCGACTTTGGCGATGCCTTGAAGGCTGGCGAACTTGCCGAGGTAGTCATCGTTCGACCTGAGGAGGAGTTAAACTCATCGTTCCTCGTTGACGAGTCCGTCTTGGCCGAAGTCAAGAAGGCGTTGAACGCCAGGAGTGGATCGGAGATCCTCAAGAATCCCTCGGATCCCTTTTACTCCTTGCTGAAGGAATATGGAGACGTTGTCTCGAAGGAACCACCGAGTGGCCTGCCTCCTGACCGAGGCGTTCGTCACGAGATCGACTTAGTTCCCGGAACTAAATACTGCGTGACCCGGCAGTGGCCTCTTCCTAAAGAGCAATGCGATGTCATTGACGCCTTCTTTCGTGCGAAGCACGCGGCGGGTCTCGTGCGCGAGAGCAAGTCTCCGCACTCCGCGCCTACGTTCTGTGTCAGAAAGCCGAATGGCAAGTGGCGTATCGTTCACGCTTTTAACAAGCTCAACGCTGCCACGATTCCGGCGCAGACGCCGATTCCTAGGAAGGATGTTCTTCAGAACAACATGGTGGGTTGCACCATGTACAGTGCGCTCGACTTAGTCGATGGCTACTATCAGCTGCTCATGCGAGACAGTGATATTCCGCTTACAGCGGTGAGCACCCCGAGCGGTATGCTCTGGGAGTGGCTCGTCATGCCTAAAGGGCTGTCGAATGCGCCTGCAACGTTCAATCGTCTAGTGACGCAGTTGTTCAGGCCCCTACGGGCATTCGCACAGACGTACTTTGACGACGTGTTCGTCCACAGTCAGGCCGAACACGGCAAGACTGACGTTGAGGTGCACGTGGAACACGTGAGAGCTGTGCTCGAGTGCATGCGCACGAACAAATTGTACGCCAACGCAGACAAGTGCGTCTTTGGCGCAGAAGAAATCCCCTTCTTAGGGTGCTTCATTGGGAAGCATGGCCTTCGTGCTGATCCAGCTAAGGTCAAGGCCATTGTGGACTGGCCGGTTCCCTTGAACCAGAAGGACTTGCGTAAGTGGCTGGGCTTGGCCAACTACTTGCACAAGTATAGCGCGCTGAGTTGGCTCGGCCACTGACGGATCTCCTTAAGAAGGATGCCGAATGGGTATGGCGTGCTGAGCACGAGAGTGCGTTCACTTGTATCAAGGATAGCCTGCTTCAGGCACCGATACTTGCGTTGCCAGACCCCGATCGTCCGTTCATCGTCGGCTGTGACGCCTCGGACTTTGCCATCGGCAGTGCTTTGCTACAAGCGGACGCCGACGGGCGCGAACGCGTCATTGCGTTTGAGTCTCGGCAGCTCAAGGCTGCTGAGAAGAACTATCCAGTTCATGACAAGGAGCTACTTGCGATGAAGTACGCTCTCGTCAAATTCAGGGTTCACCTGCTCGGCTCCAAGCCATTCGTGATCTACACGGATCATGCGTAGCTACGCACCGCGACGCAGTCGCCCCACCTCTCACAGAGGATGGCCCGATGGCTCTCCTTCTTTGCGGAGTATAACTTCGAGGTGAAGTACAAGCCTGGCAGGCAGAACGTCCTCGCTGACGCGTTATCACGTCGCCCGGACTATGAGTTATCTCATGTCACCTCGGTGACATCGTCCGTGACGGACATGGTTCGAGCAGCGTACGCTCAGGACGACTCCTGTGTCGCGCTGCTTAAAGCTCTAGGGAGCGATGAGTTTAAGGACTCAAAGGTGACTCTGTCACGACGCCTAAAGGCGAGACTCCAACGCTACAGCCTGGAAGGCGGTCTGCTGTACTACAGCACGGGTCAGGATGACCCACCACGTGTGGTGGTTCCTCACGATGAGGATCTAAAGTACCGTATCCTCTACGAGGCCCATGACACACCCACAGGCGGCCACCTCGGTCGCGAGAAGACCTACGGCTCGGTGAGCTCCATGTACTGGTGGCCGAAGATGTACAAGGGGTCAGCACATATGTGCGCACGTGCGAGACGTGTCAGCGGGTTAAACCCTCGCCGCATGCGGCTGCGCCTTTGGCGAGCTTGCCTGTACCCACTGGGTGTTGGCAGTCCATAAGTATGGACTTTGTGTTTGGCCTGCCGAAGGACTCGGCAGGCAACACGGGCGTGGTGGTCTTTGTTGACCGTCTAAGCAAGATGGCTCACCTAGCGGCTGTGCCGGACACCGTCGATGGTGCTGGTACAGCGACGATCTTCATCGATCGGGTCTTCCGCCAGCATGGGCTGCCAGAGACCATTGTCTCGGATCGAGACCCCCGTTTCACGGGTCACTTTTGGACGTCCGTCTTCAAGGTGCTGGGCACTCGACTGGACATGTCCACGGCGGACCATCCGCAGACCGACGGTCAGACCGAACGCGTGAACCGCGTCCTGGAGGACATCCTCCGCAGCGTATGCGCTGAAACGCCGAAGCGTTGGAGCGCTATGCTCCCTCTCGTTGAGTTCTCAATGAATAATGCGGTGCATGCCTCGACAGGCTTCACCCCGTTCTACGTGGACGGCCTTGCGCATCCGCGCGTCCCGCTCACTCCGCCACGTGGTAGCCTTGGGCTTGGTGGGGGAGAGGCTGTGCCGTCGCTCGACGCCGATCTTGCTGATATCAGCCCTTCTGCTGTACGTAAACAAGTCGATGACTTCCTCTCGGTGAGATTGAGCGTATTACGCCGTGTGCGTGACGCGATGGCTGAAATCCAAGACGTTCAGAAGGAACAAGCTGATGCAAAAGGTAGAAGCAATGTATGGGAATTTAAGGTCGGTGACCAAGTTTTATTAAACGCTAAGAACCTACCTACACATGCAGTGTCGAGCGTCTTTAAGACGAAATTGCGTCCGCGCTTCATCGGATCATTTACGGTCATGGCCAAGAAGGGCCTGGCATACACGCTTGACTTGCCAAAGCGGATGCGAACACACCCTGTGTTCTACGTCGGCTTGCTTAAGCCATATCGGGACCCCGCGGGGGTGAGCGCGGAGGCGCTGGCGCCGACGACACGCGCCCAGGCTGCGTCATCTGCAGCAGCAACGTCACCTGACCCCGCAGCTCAGCGAGCTGAAGCTCCTGCTGGTGCAGGCGAGCAGTCAGGGACTGAGGACCTTCGAGCCAAGCCACCCGGCTTTCAATCTCCTCTATGTCATGAGCGAGACGGGCATGCGACTGCCAAACGCTCTCCAGGTTCCCCTGAAGAGACTGAGTCTGACTCTGGAGAGTACCGACCGAGTGATCGAGTTGATACCAGGCGCGCTGCGACAGATAGCGCTCATCACACTCGTCGAGTATTGCGTCCCGCAGCGAATCGGCCTCCTCCGCCGTTGCTCGATGAGCAGGGGACTCCCCACTACCACGTAGAGCGCCTGATGGCGCGGCGTCGCCACCGTAGTCAAAACCAGTATCTGGTGAAGTGGCGTGGATATCCTCATTCCCAAAACTCGTGGGAGTTTGAAGGGCCCCTGAGGCAGGACTGCCCTGACGTCGTGGACGCTTTTGATTGCGAAGATCGGAGGCGCCCGAAGGGCTCGAGGTCGACCACTCGGTCGACACCCGCTTCTCACCACTAGTGTGAGAAGATGACGGACTAGCAGCCGAGCTCAGGCTCTGGTCCGTGGCACAGCCAGCGAGTCTCCCTCGGAGACTGGAGGAGCGCCCTGCGAAGCAGGAATAGTGGCCTGAGAGGCGGGAGCCACTGCTGTCGTGTGGCGAGGAAAGCGGCCGGGCCGCACGCGTAGCTTCGCGTACTGGAAGAGTAGACCTCGAGCGAGGCGGACGTCCACCTCGGAGCAGCTCTCCATGAGGCGATCGAACGACGCGAGCTTCCGTGAAGCCTCGGCCCAGGTGGCCACATGGACCATGTAGTCCCGGGTAGTCTCTCCAGTTTGGAGAAGGAGTGGATAAGTCCTCATCTGAGGTACAGACTCCCGTCGCCGTTGCTTATCTAAGCGTTGCCGATACTCGGCGAGTGTGCACACCTGCGGGGTCAGGAAACGCTCATGGAGCCCTTGCCGTTGCTGAGTCTCGGTCACCGTGCGAGGTGGTGCGCCTATGGCGTGACCGTGCAGGTTTGGCTGTGCCATCAATTGCTTCATCTGTTCGGCAGGGTCACGAGGCTCGAAGCCGTAGTCGCGTCGCGACGAAGTCCCCACGATGTCCCGTTGGACTGGTCGACGTGACTCTGAAGCACCGCTCATAGAGGCCTCCTGCGCCTCATCCAGTGGGTTGGTGATCGCGTCCTCGACGCCCCTAATCGACTCTGGCTCATCGCGAGCAGGAAGTGGTGGTGCGTTGCGCAACGCGTTGAGCACGAGGCTCGAAGGTCCCTCTGGGAATGGATTGGGCTGACGCAGCTGCCGAGGAATTGAGTACCGACGCGGATCACGTGGAGAGCGCAGCTCAGACCGAGTCGTCCGAGAGCTCGCAGGAGCAGGAGACGCAGGGGCATCGCCCAGTTCGGACTCCTCGTAGTCCACTTCGACCTCGCCTTCCTCCGTAGGAGAGCGACCTGGGTCGCGCGTCGGCGACGCTGTCGTGTACTCGAAGGGTGAGCCACCGCTACCACTTGATGTCGGGCTGGCCTTGAACATCGCTCCGTAGCGAAGGCGAGACGCCGTGAAATACTCCGAAACGGGGAGCGTGAGAGGAGCCGAGGGCTCAGACCGGAAAGCGCTGAAGCGCTGAGGCGTAGACGCCTGGTCACGGGACACCTCAGGAGCGGTTGGCTCGCTGGGGAGAATTGGAGAATGTGCTCGTTGAGCCAGCGCGCACGCGCACTCTCGTTGAGAGATTTCTTTTATCGGAAAGTTGCCGGTGACAGGCCTTGACAAGGCAGTTATGTCTGCAGTTGTAGATACTCCGTATCCACGGTTTGGTGGGGGAGGGTGTAACGGGGTTACACGGCGCTGTGCGCCTTTGCTACAGTTGGTGTGTTATACACCATCCAGGTCACAAGTCACAGGTCTGTGTACGACACATAGTGTTTCTCACACGTCACATATGTAGCCAGTTGCTGGCAGTTAGCTCAGAGCCACACATTGCATTTTGATTAGGATTTAGTATGCTAGATACTAAATTCGTTACATTTAGGATTAGGGCAATAAAGTCAATAAAAATCAGTTTGCATTTTACATAATTAGTGTTAGTTCCTTTATTATAGGGACACTGATTGTGGTAGTCCCGTATTTAGTGGACTACTTGGTTCTTGTATAGAACCGAAGGCTAGTGCCTTGCGAGCAGGACTCTACGAGTCAACTAAACTTCCTCTGTGCCGTGCACACCTACGCAGCCCCGCTGCACAAGTACATCTACTTGTAGGGGGTGCATGCACTCTGGATGGGTGTGTGCCCATGTAATTGCGTCCTTGACAGCTGGTCACATTCCAATGCGAGGGCCTCCTGGAAGGCCGAGATAAATTGGCGGGCCGCTGGACCGGGAGGACCCAAGAGTGCTATTAACATTGTAACTGAAAAGGGATATCTCGTTATTGTCAAATTCCTGGTGGCAGCAGGATATTCCGTTAACTATGCCATGCAGAAAAATGAAATCGTGAGATGGCTACAGAAGCCAACCCTCTCACGTATGACTCAACTGTCAGTGACCCCCAAACTTATCATAAATGCCGGTACGGAGCGGCCTCGGAGCGTAGCGTACGTTTGAGATTGCTGTAAAGTTTGCGAGACGCTACATAAGAGTGAAGAAACGTCGTAACGACTACGGTGGTTATTGTGGGAGAAAAACAGCGATCGAATCGAAGAAACATTAGCAGGAATCAAGCGAGATAAGCAGGGCAAATGAGTGGTACTAGAAACGAAGAAAGGTGCTCTACGTTTAGCCTAGGCTCTAGAACAACATGGCCACTACACATGCCTTCAAACAATGGCCTCAGTGGCTTCTCGTTTTTGATTAAATATTCTCGTTCTTGATGAAAAATTGTTATCAAAGCTAAAAAACGAAATTTCGATTTGGTCACAAATGCGATAGTGACTCGGGTCAGGACCCATACAATCCACTCAAGTTCTCTTTCGGAGCTCTGTTTGAGTTACGTTTCAGTTTGAGGTAGGCCGCATTTTTCTATCTCAACAGAAACCTAAAACGCTATTTTCGGATTTCCCGTTAGCATCGCAAGCACCAGCGTCTTCAGAAATCCATGATGCCCAGCCAGTCTGAAGAGCAGCAGGGCCTCTCGACGGGACGTGAACAAGTTGGCAATGCAGCTAACACAGAGCTTGACGCCCAGTCGGCTAGATAAGTTGTTTGGCTTAAAGAAACCTGGAACAGCTATGCATACCCGCTTCACCAATCTAATCAACCAGTACTAAGCGGACCAGTGTCAATCGATGCGCAAGTCGGGCTCAGTAGAGGAGTATGCAGAGCGCGAAGTGCTGCTTCAGAATATTGTGGTGACGAAAAAGAAGCTCAACGCAAGGAAGAACAGACAGCCAAGCAGCACGGCACCAGCACAGACGCAAGCAGATGCAGTTGAGCCATCGTAAACCTAAATCTAATGCGTGCTACTGCATCAGACAGCGTTTCGTCAAAACGGCGAGAATGATCAACAACAGCGGCTGCATCATGCAACCGAAAGTAGTGTAGCTTCTTGAGCACCCTCATCATCCGCAAATACCGCTTCTTTCTGCCGCGGGAAAGACGCCACACTTGCTCCAACACGTCCACCGCTTGATCAGCAGTTAGATGAAGCCCGCTCACGTCTTGAAATGGCTGTCACCACCACCCATCTCAACTCAAATACAGCAGGGGTAGACTTGAGGTAACTGGGTCACTAGCTCAAACCTAACATACAACCCCTAAACGACGTCTACCAGGAGCTCGAAAGTCGTAGTGTTAGTATATAGGTCTTCTAGTTCTACTTTGTAGCAGTAACATATCTAAACAGTGCGAGTTAATTCCTCCTAGAAGCCGGCGACACCGGCCAAAACCGGAGGTCCTAACGATTTGGCGCCCAACCAAGTAAAAATGATGGGGCATCCCAAAATAAAGTTGATGGCCCAAAAATATGGGCTCTTTAAAAATACGTCCTAGGAGGCTCAGTTTTTCTTATCGCAGTTAGCCTCTGCACCGCTTCCGCCGCGTCTAATGTCTCTCTTCTCACGCCGGAAAAACCCAGACCAGCTCGTGAAGCTGCTGAAGGATGCCATGGCGGACCCGTCGGCTCCTGCCAAGCCGTCAAAGGACGGAACGGTGAGGCCCTACAGGCTGAAAGTGTTGGTGGAATTAACTACCGCGAACTAATATGCTATCCTCTCTACTTGTGCTGGCTGCTCTTACAGCCTGTGGAAGAACTCACCAAACGTCTAAGTGAGATGAAGCTGCTGCTCTACGGGGATGGAGAGCAGGAGGCCAAGCCAGAGAAGTGCGCGCAGTTGGCGGAGCTTCTGATCGCCAGCGGTCTCGTGCCCAAGCTGATCACAGGGTTAGACAAGCTGCCATTTGAGGCGCGCAAGCAATTCGCACAGGTGTACAACAACCTCATGCGGCGCGACCTCGCAGGCTTTGTTAGCTATGTGGAGCGGAAGCCTGAGATCTTGTCGGCTCTTGTGGCAGGCTACGAGAACCCGGAGGTGGCGCTCAACTGCGGCACAATGCTGCGAGAGGTAGGCTGAGATTCCCTATCGGAGCTTGTGAAGCTGTGGATGTTTTGGTATTTGCTAACCATCGTCGGGTTTGTCCATGGCAGTCGATTCGCCACGAGATCCTGGCAGGCAAGATTCTATACTCACCGGACTTGTGGAAGTTCTTTGACGTCTATGTTCATCTGCCCAACTTCGAGGTCGGCTCGGACGCCTTCGCAACGTTTAAGGATCTGTTTACGCGTCACAAGACGCTGGCTGCAACTTTCTTCACGTCGAACTTCGACGTAGTTTTCGCGAAATACAACTGTCTGCTGATGTCCGAAAACTACGTCACTCGGCGGCAATCACTGAAGTTGCTTGGCGAGATCCTCCTTGATCGCTCCAATTTCGACATCATGATGAAGTATATCGGGTACGTACCCAGCGTATGCGATGACAGAAATGTTTATCTAAATTTGCTGCTGGTGTCGTATATAGGGAGAAGGAAAACCTCAAGATGATGATGAATCTGCTGCGTGACACGAGTGCGAACATCCAGTTCGAGGCCTTTCATGTGTTCAAGGTGTTCGTGGCGAATCCAAAGAAGCCTGAAGCTATCTCGCAGATCCTCATCAACAACCGGGAGAAGCTTATTGCGTACCTGAAAAACTTCCAAAACAGCAAAGGTATTACTTTGATGGTGCTAACACTGAGCAGTGGTTTGTGTCTAATGTTAAGCGTGGTTGCTGTGCAAAAATGCAGAGGATCCGCAGTTCATCGAGGAGAAGGCGTTGCTGATCAGGACGCTGGAGGGTCTGAAGGTTGGCGAGACAACCACCGAGGCGCCTCCAGCCCCATCATCACAGTAGCGTTGCAATCCGTTACTCATTGCAGGAGGCGACAGCGACTTTGTGTTTGATACGGAAACTTCGTTGAATCTAATGGATCTAGAAGTGTTTTTCTTTACTTTCTCGCAGAATGAGATAAAGATTAAAAAAAGGAGAAGCAATAGACTTTTGGCGTGGAGGACATGTGCAATATTTGTGTGATGCAAACCTGGCGACTATCGAAACACTGTCGATGCATTTTCGCGTGCTTTCGTGGACTTAAAACGAAGGGAGGCGGCCACTGTCGGCTAAGCTACATTTCACTTACCCGATTTTATTGACGAGTCGCGCTTTGCGCCTTGTGTCAAGAACTCTCATCCGTTCTAAATCGTCAGCTTTGCACACTGGTGAATCTCTTTTCTGAGAAGTTCTCGCTGAAGTCAGTGCCGTTCTTTGTTAAACACGACAAGACGATATGTAGTATATCGCTTCACACACTCGCCAAAAGCAGCTCCGCCTCGAGCCTCACTAAAGCCTTCATGCTCCGGCCATCCAGCCTGTAGGCGAGTGTTGCGTTGTTGTCGGATCCGCTCTATTTTCCATCCAATCGGATAGCTTCAACTCGTCTCGACCAATGAGCGCAGACGTTCGAAAAAATACACTCGGTGCAACGTACCCCTCACCAGAGTCACTTTTGGGGCTGGAGTCGCCTCGTCGCCATCAACCCGGCCCCCGCCTCTCTCGAGCTCCGGCCTCTTTCTGCGCTGAACTGGACGCGCGCCATCGTCGCTCGCTCGCCTGTCGGTGTGACGCACTCGGATCCTCCGGGCCGACGAGAGGCATTTCGCGCTCCAGCCCACGAACGCAAAGAGCTCCGAGTCGCCAGCAGCTCTTCTAGCGATTTCCCACCGAAGACACCCGCCTCCGCCTCCTCCTCCTCCTTCTTGTCGCCCTGCAACCTCCTCTTGTGTTCGATAACCCCATTTGAGTCTTCGCCGCATGCACGCCACAAGCTCCAGCACGCAGAGTGGAGGCAGTCCCGTCACGGAGGACGAGGAATCCATGTCGCCCTTCTCGTCGCCATCCTCCGCCTCTACCAACGGTGCCAGCTTTGCGCAGTTGTTGCAGCGAGCAGCGCAGACTGGAGATGCTAAGCAGATCGCCAAGCTCGTCCAGACGGCGCGCACCAGCGCCTCCTCTCCGTCGTCCAGCATTGACTTCACGAAACGATCCTCTTCCTCCTCTGCATCAGACCCGTGGTTGGATGCTGCGGATGAAGACGGCTTCACTGCACTTCACCTCGCTTGTGTTGGTGGTCATGATGACGCCGTCCATGAGCTACTTCGGGCCGGTGCTCACTTGGAAGTCGCCACACCCGAAGGCTTCACTGCGCTCATGTTTGCTGCCTGGACCGGGTCGCTCTCGCTCGTGCAGACGTTGGTCTCGCTTGGGGCGGACGTCCTGGCGCGCGACGTAGACGGCAACGATTCGGCCTTCATCGCCGAGATGAACGAGCATGCGAGTGTGGCCAAATTCCTGCAGCAGCAGATGGGAAACCCGGAGGACCCGCCGAGGAAGCCGCGCAGTTCGTCGTCATCGAAAAAGAGCGGACAGGAGCAGGACCTTGACTCCAAGTCCCCCGAGAGTTCCCCAGTTAAGTCCATTAAGTCCAGTGACTCCAGCGCTTCTACCGGAACCGAAGGCAGCGGGCTCGACAGCAGCAGCAGCAGCTCGACGTGCTCGTCGCCCGAGCAGCTCGCAGGGAAGACATTGCTCACAGAGGAAGCGAGCCCCTCGGGAGATACCGACGGCGCGACGCCATTACACGTTGCGGCTATGCACGGTCAATTGGAGACCGTCAAGGTGCTCATTGCTCGAGGTGCTAGTCTGTCGGCAGCGCTTCCAGGCGGTGCTACAGGTCTGCACTTGGCATCGGCCTCGGGCTTCGTTGATGTGGCATCATACTTGATCGACCAGGGGTTACCTGTTGACGAACGCACAGTAGCCGGCACTACTCCACTGCATGAAGCTGCGTACCAGGGGCACGTGGAGGTGGCTGCGCTGCTGTTAGAGCGTGGAGCCAACGTGGATGCAGCGACCGAACGCGGCACAACACCACTGCACCGAGCAGCTGAGAACGGCCACGTGCAGATAGCAGAGCTGCTGATTGCCCACGGAGCTCATATCGACGCTGTTACGACGGACTATCTTGCTGCGGTCGGAGACAGTGAAGCAGCAGGCGATAACTCACGTCGGCGCCGACGTCGAAGGCGAAGGAAATCAGTCGCTGCGGAAACGGAAGGAAAAGCTCCAACTGAGGAAGCACCTGAACTGGAACCGCGAACACCGGACGAGCTGGAGAAGGAGGCCTCGTCATATAGGTCAAACCAAGTCGCGTTGTGTCTGGCAGCAAAAAATGGTCACCTCGACATGGTACAGTATCTACTGGCCCGCGGTGCAGCTAGCGCGACGGACCTTGCAACACTGGAGCCGTCCAGGCATCCGATTATGCTGGCAGCTCGACGTGGGCACCTGGAGATTGTGCGTTTCCTGCTCGCTGACGATGAGTGCGCGTCTAGTTTGACTGCCGCAGCTTCCCGTGTGCTGTGCTGTGCCGCTGAGCACGGCTACCTGCAGATGGTGGAGCACGCACTAGCTCGTGGAGCTGACATTGAGGCTATTGGCGGCAAGAAGCAAGCAACGGCGTTGGTACTTGCGGCCCGACAAGGTCACCTGGCAGTTGTGCTCCACCTCTTGTGGGGCGGTGCGAAGCTCGACGCTGCTACGGCATCGACGGGGTATACGGCGTTGCATTATGCAGCCAAGCACGGACACCTCACGGTTGTCAACAGCCTGCTGCTAAATGGCGCTGATGTTGACGCTGTTTGTGCCCAGCGCCAGTCCTCACCACTTCACCTGGCCGCTGAGTCAGGCCATGGAGACGTGGTGCGCTGTCTGCTGTCCTTCGACGCTAACGTCGACGCTGAAAAGCACCCGGGAACTATGACAGCACTGCACATTGCTGCCGAGCGAGGACACACAGGTGTTGCACGGGAGCTTTTGGCCCACGGAGCGCGACTCGAAGCGCAGGCGCAGAACGACCTGCGTGCACTGTTCATTGCCGCGTACTGCGGCCACATGGACGTCGTTGAGCTGCTGCTGGACCACGGAGCTGAGCTCGAAGCCACATCGGGGACGAACAAGACCACACCGTTGCGCGGGGCTGTGTCAAAGGGCCGTGCCGACGTCGTGGAGCTGCTGCTGGCCCGTGGGGCTGACGCCAACGCCACGCAGCCCACAGATGGAACGACAAGCTTGCACAGCGCTGCTGCCAACGATTTTGGCAACATTTTGAAGCTGCTGGTAGCGGCCGGCGCTGATCCAGACCGAGTGGATCGCGAGGGACGCACTCCAATGGACTACGCCGCGTCGGACCCCGTTCGCCTGCAACTGCGACTTGCGCTGCTCAAGTCGCACTGGCAGAAGCAGGATGGACGCCAGTGAGGTCATTCTTACTATTTTGCACACATGTTAGAGCATGTACGAGTTGCGGAGCTGCTACCGATAGCTAGGTGCGCCCCGCAGCCATATCTGAATTGATAATTTAAAATACAACGTTGAAGTGAACGACAACAGCAAAACGCTTGCAATTTTGCAGTGAGATGAGCGTTTACCGTTCAGCGCCGCCGCCAGAGTGCTGGCAAAGTAACGTACTGAGTGTACCTGTACATGTAAGGTGTTCGTGGCACTCGACTCGACTCGAGTCCCAGTGGC
The DNA here is from genome assembly GCA_018806915.1 of Phytophthora colocasiae. NCBI lineage: Eukaryota > Oomycota > Peronosporomycetes > Peronosporales > Peronosporaceae > Phytophthora > Phytophthora colocasiae. Next base: position 3,954,462 of record JAGKQI010000098.1, read on the forward strand.
AAACATCCGAGACCATCAGATGGGTAAGGTAAGCACCATTGCCATCACGACAGTGGTCAAGCTCCTCGTTACAAACGTTGCAGCTGAGCATCACGTAACGGCGCCCGGTTCAGAAATTGACTGTGTCGCTCTTGCCAGGTAAACTACAATGTACATGTGCCCCATCTGCGGCAGATGCGGTGCGGTGTGGTGCACCCTCTTCGAAGACTCTGGAAGCCGCTTCAAGATGAGCTGAGTTACCAGCCGACAGCAAGAATTGCTTGCATGGAAACGCAGGTGCTTGTCAGCCCCAAACGCAGAGTGCTGTCATCTGCATTGCATTTGGAATTTCTTCAACGCCGGCCTCATGATGTGCACTAGCGCGCAGACCAGCCCTTTACCGTACGTGGAAGGGCGTGGATACACGAAGGCCATTACACCCAGTGCAAGTTTCACGCCACATCGTGCAGAACCTGCCAGAAAGATGAAGGCTGCCAGCGGCGACCGCACTGACGCACCGAGCTTCGCCATTCTGCCGGACCGCTGGAAGTTCAACGCCTGCAAACACAATGTACAAGAAGCGCCGGTTGACTGCCGAAATGTATGCCCCCTAATACCTAATCTTCTCCTGACAAGTCAGAATTTGCACTTGGTGTTTGTATTTGAGGCCGAACCGGATGTCTCAAGGGCGATCTGTCCAACATCTGCCAAGCCGTCTGGTCCTTTGGGGGGGGGGACACGCACAGGCGCCGCTGGCTGACGTTGCCAATCAAACTGAGAGGACTCGGCCGAGATGATGTCCATGCAGTTCATTTCCGAATTCTCTATCTGCCGAAGCAGCTACCACCACCTCTCTCTCCAACCATGAAGTTCGCTGCCGTCGCCACTGCCGCCGCCCTTGTCGCCGCCACCAACGCCGCCTCGTGCGACGTGACCTCGCTCCAGACGCTCCTGACCTCGTCGGACACGACCACGTGCGCCTCGGACTCTGGATACACCGTGACGTCGCTGGCCACCCCCACGGACGCTGAGATGGCCATCATGTGCACCAGAACGGCCTGCCAGTCGGTGCTGACGCAGCTCCAGACGCTCGCCCCCTCGGAGTGCACCCTGGGCGCGTTCTCCCTGTACGCCGACCTCATCACCCCCCTGACCAACTACTGCTCGGGCGGCTCATCGACCACGGCCGCTGGCTCGTCGGCCACCACCGCCACCGCCGGTTCGTCCGCCACCACCGCCACCGCCGGTTCGTCCGCCACTACCGCCACTGTGGGCTCCACCACCGGCTCCACCACGTCGGGCACTGTGACGACCAGCTCCACGGGCTCTGCTGCCTCGACCCCCGCCACCTCCAGCGGCTCCAGCACCTCGGAGACCGCCACGTCCTCGTCGGCTGCTTCAGCTGCCGCTTCAGCCTCGACCTCGGGCAGCAGCGGTGCCAGCATGGCTGCCATCTCGGCCGGTGCCGTCCTCGCCGCCGTGGCCGCCGCTTTCTTCTAAGCGTAAACGCAGCTAGGAAGACCTGATCTGGTCACCGTTCTAAAGAATATATGATGTCCTCATAGCGGATTTATTGCAACATAATGGCGTGGCTTCGTCTTCTTCGTGTGCTCTGTTTTGCTGCTAGCTAAGCCTTGAACTGGTACTCTAACCACTAAGCGCTGGGAATCAAGCAGCGGCAGGTTCATCTCAAAATTCCCCAGGAAACGGTCTCTGAGACTGGCCGGGGCACAAGTGTACCCTTTTCTCAAGCATCAGTCCGGTTCGAGCGACTGGACCCAACTATATAGAGAAAGAAGCCTTTCGTGATCGCTTCCCCTTTGGCCTGCCCATTTGCCTTCTCTTCTCTCGACCCATGACGTCTGCACGAGGAAGACGCCGGGTCTTCTGCTTGGTCCTGTTGTGTCTGGCCTTCACTCTCGTGGACTGTCAGACTTCCGGTGAGTATCAATGAACGATACCTTAATTAGTCGTCTGCTGCCAAGAGGAAGACGTTAACTCTCGCCCCTGTCTGCCTACAGGTGATTCTTCTTCCGGTGATGCAGGTACAGGCACGGCAGCTCCAACTCCAACAACTCCAACAACTACAAGTCCAGCCACCACGAGGCCCACGACGACAGCTCCATCTACTACTGCACCAGCAACGACATCTCCAGCACCGACCACAGCAGCTCCAACACCAACTACAAGGGCTCCTCCCACTACCACGGCTCCTCCAAGTCCAACAACAACAGCACCAACTCCCACGACTTCAGCCCCCACCCCAACAACAGAAGCGACTAGTTCCCCCGATCCAGATCCAACGACTGCACCAATACCCACTACTGCTTCAGAGACGACGTCTCCACCTGCCGCAACTACTGCAGCGCCAGTCGTGGAGCAGTACAACTCGTCGACGCTTCCTCCTGGGGTGGACCCTAGTATGCTCGACGGCGCTGAGCTCGTGACGGTGGAAGTGACGGAGACGACACTAGCGGATGGCACCACTTCGTACAGTTACGTGATCATCACCAGGAGCGGTGACACACAGAAAACTATCGTAGTGAGCTCAACCAACAGCTCCTCCTCTTCTTCCAGTACTAGCAGCAGTGCAGACCGCAACACGGAAACCAACCCAGGCAGTTCTCTCTCGGACAACAACAAGGGCGGCGCCAAGACTTCCAGCTCCATCAGTGTCGGAGTGATCGTCGGGATCATCGTGGCTGCTGTGGTCTTCATGCTCGTGCTCTTCGCGTTCTTCATCTCTCAACGTCGACGCAACAAACGTCGCCCCAGTGCTGCTTCTTCCGAGGAGTTCCTAGAATCTCCAGTCATTGGGAAGCAGACTCGACTACTAGAACTGGGCCAGTCGCCAGCGGATACGGAGTACCAGGAAATCACTCGGACAACTGCCAACTCGCGCTCCTCGGGAGCGTCAATACCCCACGAAAGACGCCACCGAAACACCTTGTGGGAAGACCCAGTGATCCTGGCGTCTCGGATCCCCATCGATCGCATTCAGTTGGGAACTGTCATCAGTCGAGGAGGCTTCGGTGAGGTATACCGTGGACGGTACCGAGATGCTGACGTGGCGGTGAAGACGCTGCTGCCGGAGAAGCGGAAGGACCTAGCACACATCCAGGCATTCCTGTCAGAGGTGCGACTGATGGCGACCATGGAGCACCCGCACATCGTCCAGTTCATCGGCGTGGCGTGGGAGTCGTTGAGTGACCTGTTCTGCGTGTCGGAGTTTATGGCTGGTGGAGACCTACGCTCGCTATTGAAGGACTACCTGAACACTGGTGTCCCCCAGGGGATGGACGCCAGTAAGATGCAGATCGCGTACCAAGTGGCCTACGCGTTGACGTATCTGCACTCGTTGGATCCAGTGGTGCTACACCGCGACCTCAAATCTCGCAACATCCTACTGACGGAGTCTCTGGATGCGAAGCTCACGGACTTTGGAGCTTCACGTATCCGCTCGGACGCGACGATGACGGCTGGTGTGGGTAGTTCACTGTGGATGGCGCCTGAGGTGATGATGGGTCAACGGTACGGTGAGAAGGCGGACGTGTTCTCTTTGGGCGTAGTGATCTCGGAGTTGGACACGCATGAGCTGCCGTACTCGCACGCGAAGGAGAGCAACAGCGGCAGTAGTGGCCATCAGCTACCGGATACGGCTGTGCTGCAGATGGTGTCAATGGGCAAACTTCGCGTGCGGTTCTCGCCGTTCATGACGCCGGAGATGGCTCAGTTCGTGGGTAGCTGTGTGAACGTGGATCCTCGTTCTCGTCCCACAGCGGCCGAGGTGTTATACTACTTGCAGGTTGCCTTACGGAACCAGCAGTATTAAACGTCGGAAGACGTATTTGAACATGTACTTCATTTATCCAGTCGATTGTTGAAGTGTACTTTGAAGCGCAGTAGTTAGTTGCCTAGCATTTTTACGAAGCTAAAAGCTGAGAGTATCTACTCTAAAGTGACCTGATATTTGCAATGTCAACCGCAGCAACTTGGTTGTCCACTTCGTTAGTGTTCATGCAGGCTATCCAGTCCAGTTTGGAGATCAAGCTGGAGATGAAGGTAGGTCGATTTTACCACGTCTCTGGAGCTCCACCTGTTGGTGTCAGGGCGGCTGATACGCTATCCCTTCTGCGACGTTACACTTGCTGCAATCCCCATAATCGAGCCGGCTGTATTCCAGCACTTGCCATAGTCGACTGAGGTCGCTTCACGATGCTGGTCGCCGCCTCTTCGGTGGCTCTCAGTCTGCTGCCGCTCTTGGTCGCTGCGCAAGATGGCGAGGTCTCGTACTCTGTGAGTCTCAGCACCGGCACTCTCATTGGCATCATCGCTGGTTGCGTCGTCGTTCTGGTACTGATCATCTGCTGCTGCTGCTGCATGCGAAAGCGTCGAAAGACCAAGCGTCAACGGGAACTGCAAGCGGCCGTTGCCGCCGCCTTAGTCAACACACCCAAGGGTGACGACTCTCACGCCATTGACGTTCCGTACGAGCAGCAGCGCCAGCACAACACAGGCTCCACCTACACAGGCTCAACGACCCACCCGCACCGCAGTGGCAACGCGTACGGAGGAGGTTATCAGTCGTCCACAGGTCTGTCACACGGTAGTGGGGGTAGACACTCCTCCAGTCTATGGGACGACCCGGTGATCGTTGCTGCTCGCATCCCCATCGACCGAGTGGAACTGGGCGAACTGCTCAGTCGCGGAGGATTCGGTGAAGTCTATCGTGGTCGGTACCGTGAGCAAACAGTGGCGGTCAAGACGCTGCTGCCATCTACACGGAAGGACATGAACCATATCGAAGCGTTCCTTGCCGAAATTAAGCTCATGGCTACGATGGAGCACGCTCAGATTGTACAGTTTGTCGGTGTGGCATGGGAATCGTTGAGTGAACTGTACGCTGTGTCCGAGTTCATGGAAGGCGGTGACCTGCGCACGTTGCTTGTCAAGTATTATGAGAACGGTCACCCGCGGGGGTTTGACCCTGCCAAGATCAAGATGGCACTTCAGGTAGCGCACGCTCTCACGTACTTGCACTCGCTAGACCCAGTGGTGCTGCACCGCGACCTCAAGTCTCGGAATATTTTACTTACTGAGGCTTTAGATGCGAAAGTCACGGATTTTGGAGCTTCTCGAGAGCGGTCAGACAGAACAATGACTGCGGGGGTTGGCACAAGCTTCTGGATGGCTCCCGAGGTCGTCATGGGTGAACAGTACGGAGAGAAAGCCGATGTGTTTTCGTTCGGTGTCGTTCTTTCGGAGCTGGACACGCACGAGTTACCATACTCCCACGCCAAGGAGAACAGTGAAACAGGTCGACCTCTGCCTGATACTGCTGTGTTGCAGCTCGTGCTCATGGGACGGCTGCAGGTTCAGTTCTCCGGTGTCGGTCCTGTCGAGGTAACGGAGCTGGCCCAACAGTGCTTGCAGATTGAGCCTGAAAACCGCCCGACAGCGGCAGACGTGCTGTACCGGTTGCACACCATATCAAAGCAATACCCGAGCAGCTACTCGCTTTGAGTCAAGTTGTTCACGCTATTTTGTTAATTTCTTGAAATGCAACGTTCCAAATGCTGCGATATCCTCATAGTATATTCTGCTGCGTGTATCAAGGCTAACGCCTCTGAACTCGTCAGGACTGCAACAGGTAAGCAACAAAACACTTCTTGCCAAGTTAAAAAATCACATTTCAGTTAGTGCTTGGTGTCACCAAAGACAAGGAGCTCTACAGGAACAAAGCAACAGCAGCCACAAGGGCTGAGCCGAGCAGTGCAGTCGACGGGTTCACGGCGACACCGGCGCTGGAGCCGCTGGAAGTGTCATCCGCAGCGCTTGAAGCGCTCGCAGCCGAGTCGGCGGTGGTGGACGCCGATTCGCTGGCCGGAGCCTGCGTCTCGATCGTCAAGTCACTGCCAGAGTTCGAGTCGCCGACGGTGACGTCGTCGTCGGAGCTGGCCGAGGATGTCGTGTTGGTCGTCGGGGCGATAGTCACCTCCTCCGCAGTGTCGAGTGAAGCGGAGGACGTAGTGGTGGCAACGGAGCTGGAAGAACCAGCAGCAGAAGCAGAAGCGGACGTGGTCGACGAAGCGGTAGAAGCTGAAGCCGACGTTGCAGCGCTGGAGCTGGTCGAGGCGGTCGAAGTGGTCGTGGACGAGCTAGAGCTGCCCGAGCATCCCGTAGTCACAGGCGTAATGAGGTCGGCGTACAGTGCAAAAGTGCCGACCGTGCACTCCTCCGGGAACATCGTCGTGAGGTCCGACAGCACCTCCTGGCAGGCCGAGTTGGAGCACATCGACTTGATTTGGGCGGTGGTCGGAGTCTTGAGCGACGACGGGGAGTAACCGGAGGCGCTGGCGCACGAAGTTACCTCCGTTGACGTCAGCAGAGCCGTCACGGACGCGGTGTCACAGGTGGCGGCGTGCGCGACGGCGGAAGTCATGGCGGCGGCGAGGATGAAGACCTTCATGGTTGGTACAGTATTGGGATGTTTCCTACACATGTATCTGAAGGCTGGCGGCAGATTGGAGAATGGCATGCGCCGACGTACGGAACGCGAGTGCCTCCCGCTGTCGAGTGGACAGGCAAGCGGAAGTCGATGAAGGCCGGACGGTGGACTCCACCATCGGGTCGAGCATAGCGCCTGCGAGAGAGTCAACGAAAGAGCGGGCACATCACGCGGTAATGATCAGGGGCAACACTCGTGCTTGAAGCTTTCGCTTTTTTTTCAGAAGCCAAAGCCGACACACGATTTCTCAGATCAAGCTGCCAGGTGAATCAAACAACCTTAATGCATGCAGGGTAGTATTGCAGTCGCAGCCTCTGGTCCGTAGAATCGAGAGGTGCAAAGAGCAAAAGAGAAGGTGGTGCGTGTTGCGTTGCTGCAGGTGCAGGTAGGATGATGTTGCTCCAAAATGAATACCGGTATGTTGCTGCGCGATCACACGATGGTGCAACTGACTCTCGACTACTTGGAGTGAGTACCGTAAAAATCGGATTCAATGAGACAGAGGTAAAAAGGCTACAGCTTATATAAATATCATAAAAAGGCTATGCTTTTTACGAGTAGTAAAAAGTTTGAATCGCGCAGCACCATTCACTCTGCGTTGGCGGCTCGATGCCATCCATCCCCACTCCCGCATTCTCAACGATGCGCCGTCCAAAAAACAAGAATAAAGTTAAGCTTAAAGCACTTGACCGCGGGGCGACGACTGTGACTGCTGCAGCAGTAGCTGTCGGCGTCCACCGCTCGACGTGGTACCGCTGGAAATGTCAAGAATCAGTCATTACAACGGCCGCACGGGATGCTCCCAATAAGTACTACATCTCTCGCCAAAAAACCATGTACATCAGAAACCCCACACCTTGAACAAACCAAACCGAGGAAAGCGCTGAAATTTGGTTTGAACGTTACTTCCCCGTTGTTCTGAACCAAAACAAGTAGGTTTCGTGGTTTGGCTATGAAACCCATCCTGACTTCAAACCTGAACGGAGGTTTGGAGTTTCAGGTTTGGAGTTACGGCTTTAAGTTGTAACAACGAGAGCACCTATTGGCTACTGTTCTTATCGAAGATATGAAACGCGAAACGACTCAAAGATCTTTCCAGAGCACTCGGCTCTGATCTCAGCTCACACTACATTTTGCAGTGCCCCCCCCAACTCAAGCCCCTACAACAGTTTCGCTACTATCGCGTTGTAGGCCCAACATCTTCTGTATCAACCCTCAAAACAACAATTCAGCGTCTACTCCGCCTTCACCGTTCACAAGAACGGAGTCAACGCTCTCGAGAAGAAGATGCTGACATCGGTCCTGTGGGTAGTACCCAGCAACCAGGTCATCCAGTACAGACAGTAGGGTCGGGGCCACTCACAGCACTCGTGGAGACGGCAATGTCTGGCATGAACCAGCATACACCTGCGCCCGACCTTCCACCATCTGTCCATGGCAGCATTGTTGCTAGTTCAAGTTCGTCAGTATCTGTGCCGATGCACGTTACCCAAGCAATACGAAACTATGTGCCGCCAGAGGGGTTTAAGGTACTACCAAGACGCCGTGGTGAACGATCAATAATTCTAGACTGGGGGGTACGCGTTACTTCCACGCTTGAAGGCAAGGAATACATTTGCTGGATATGCCAAGGAAGCCTCGAATGTCGTCGTGATAACAAGATAATTCAACTGTTTGGTAATACGTCTAAAGCTACCAAGCATCTTAACGACAAGCACATGTTGACAGCCAGTAAAATCACAGCCGAGAACACCAGGAAACGTAACCGAGCTAAGGAGCTAGAACGCATACGATGTGCTATTGCTGATGGAGCTGATAGCAGAAGAATGACATTGCTGCTCGAGACGCTGCGTGTGGTGAACAACAATCTCCCGTTTCGGTTCGGAGAATACGAAGAATCGGAATTGCTCGCAGACTTGGTGGTTGCAGACGAGTTCCGAGCGACTCTCAATAACGACACAGTAACGCGAGCTATTGCTGAGCTTTATTCAAGCACACGACAGGCTATTCAATCCCATCTACAATGCAGCAGAATTAACAACGTGGCGTCATTCTCAATGGTGTGTGATTTTTGGTCTTCCAAGACACAGAGGGCGACCAAATATCTTGGTCTGAGGGTGTATTTTGTCGACAACAACTGGGAATTCCAGTCGATCCTTCTTGGTACTCGCCACTATGAACCGATGTATGGGGAAAGAAGCGCCGGAAGCCGTGAATCATTTAAGCGCTGGATTACAGAGCTACTAAAAGATTTTGGGCTATCCACGAAAGATTTTTACGGCTCCACTAGTGACGCTGGCCCTGATGTTAAGTGGATGATGACGAAGGGAATCGGTCTCCAATGGGAATGGTGCATACCCCACCTTACGAACGCTGCTACAAAAACGCGTTTGGTATCACCCTCAGCGAAAAGACCTCTAAGAACTTACCAGCCACCGAATTGGTTACTCGCATCAAAAGTACAACATACGCCGTTCGCTCCAACGCCTCAATGGGGAGTCTCTTCTCAGAACTTTGTGAGATGGCAAACGCTGGTGCTACAACCCAATTAATCGAACACAAAGAGCACCGATTCATGAGCTTCGCTAAAGTTGTCCGGCGATTGCTCGAAAAATGGGACCAACTCGAAGATTGGTTCCAGGAACGTATTGACAAAGCTATTCGGGAGCGAAAATCAACACCAGAGCCACTTCCAATTGCTGACGACAAGGTTGAGCCTGCTTCAGCTGTATGGGCTTCTGAACCCCTATCATGGCATTAAATGCTCAAGAGTCAAAAAAGGAGGACACAAACCAAGTTGGATGTCCTTTTGTCGATCTTTCGACTGCGCAAAACTATCCTGGATGAAACTCAACCTCTCAAAGACAAAATGCGAGCCTCAACAGAAGCCCCACTTTTTACCAAGTCCGAGACCTTACAAGCACTCGTGAAATCGACACGAGCACTACTTGCTAAGTTGTTTCCATAAAAATTTCTTCGCTCGCTACACGGATAACGCACGGATTCGTGAGTCGTCTTTCATCCCGGAAGTTCAGATGCTACTGCACCCGTCCCTAAAAATCAAGACGTCAACCTAGCAAAGATCGTCCGCCTTGCAACGAACAGTTGATCATCGACCCGGAGCAGCCCCACCTGCGAATGGATGAAGGCGCTGTTAGTCGAAATGTTGCTAGGGTGAAGGATGCCGTACTGAGGCGGTTGCGAGCGTTAATGTTGACCATATCGACAAGTAGCTCTCAAACTTCAGCTCCAGCAGAAGTGTACGGTACGCCCTCTAATTGCGAGATACCGCAGCAGTTGCCGTCCGGTTTCGGAGTCTCTATCATCATTTATCGAGTTCCCTTCCTTCCAGCCTGCTCAAGTATTTTCTGGAGGAACTTATGGAATTTGCTGAAGAAGAGGCCGAACACGTGGAGCAGCGTAACGTTCACGAAGCACGCATTGATGAAGAGCTCGAAAGGTGGTTCTCCGATCCCAGTAGGCTGCTTACGACGACGGCCAAACCGAATCAATTTTGCACTTTTGGAAGCGCCAACATGATGAAAACAACTATCGACTATTACCTATCGCAGCACGGGTCATCTTACGCAATTCCAGCATCTTCAGCACAGATCGAGAGGGATTTCGGCATAAGTGGTATGCTTGTTACCAGCCATCGCACTAGTATTGCGAAGCACAATATCGATATGTGCTCCTTTTTGAATCGGAATCGAAAGTTTGTCGACGTGGTAAATTGCCCCCGGCTAACAGATTCAGAGTTGGAGCAGGCAGTTCCGGCAAACGTGTTAGTCCCCCTGTCTTCATGTCAAGTCAACATACCATTTGCTGCACGATGGGAACGCGAGGTAGCGTCTTGTTTATTTGACAGTGAACTAGATGAGGATTGCCAAGATGAATAAAATGCATTTGGTGTTCTTTATTTTTTCTGAACCACCACGTACATCAAATTATGTATGTCAACTGCAATGTTAGAGCTGACCACGAACCTCAAGCTTCCAAGCACAAGTTGCGTTTGCAGCTTATACTCCCTTATCGAGTCTTTCTTGCTTCAGTGTTTGCGTTTCCGTAATTCTTTTTCACGTTTCGAAGCTCGCACTTAGATTTGTTTCATCGCTGCTTCTCTAGCTGTAGTTAGAAGTCCAGCAGCTCGTTGGATTGGTACAGCGGTATTTTCGTGGGATACCCGATCGTTGTTTGACGATCCGGCTTTGGAATCGGTGAGGCTTTATTATCCGTGCTGTGTTTGATTGGTGATGGGATCGTTGGTGACCGTGGCTTTCGAAGAAGAGCCTGTATTCCCAAGTTGATCTGATTAAGTGCCGTTAGTATGGCAGTGTCACCGCTATCCGAATTTTCACAGAGTAGGAGCTCAACCTGTCCTTCTGACAAATGCTGATCGTCCTGCGAGGATGGATCACTTTCCGATACCTGGTTGTCTACCGCGGATGATGAAGTAACTGGATGTAGATCGTCTTGCAACGATGAAGCGCTTTTCGGTACATGGTTGTCTACCATAGGTGATGTAGCCGGAGAAGTCAGTCCACTGGTTTTTGGATCCAATACTTCGATAGTAAGATCATCTGTGTCTGTGTTATTGCAAGGCAAACTGATTTCTTGTGCATCTTGATTTTCTATACTCGAAAGGCGAGTGTTCAAGCGATCGGCAGCTGCAATTAGCTGAGCCATTTGATGCTGCAATTTGCAGTTTCTTCTGGAAGACGCGCGGCCTGAAAATCACTGAGCTGCGATTGAATCTTTGCCTCAAGTTTAACTCTGTTGCTGTGAATATCATCAAGAAGTTCTCGTTTCAGTGCCACTTTGTCACACTCCAATGTACTCGACATGTCACCGAAGCGTTCATCAAGCTTGCTGAGGGTCTGTAGGCGAGCGGCATCCATCGCGCTATTGATTCTTTGTTGTAGGCGCTCCTCAACACTGCTGGCGTGTGATTTTGCCAGTTTAGCAGCTTGTCCCTGTAAATGTTTTTCTTGCTTGATCAAATGCGATTGCTGAGCGAGTTGGAAGCTTTTACTTTCTGCCTCTACTGCCTTCTTCAGCTTGGCGTTTTAGTCTTCTCTCAATCCACTCCGCTTGCAGGTCCGTAGCAGCCTCGAAAGCGTCGTGAGACGATTTAAGTGCTGCACCGAGGCGCAGCTCACATTCGGAAGCTTATGTGTTTTCTTGTGTTCATTTATCGCGCCCTCCATCGCCGTCAAAGTAGTGTTGACCTTTGACCTAGCTCTATAGCAAACTTCTCAAATGATGTCTTCATACTCTGTGTCGACGCGGTCATGAACATCTTGAACGACACCAACAAGACGTGCATTTGTTTCCAGCAGCTTGGCTATCGATTTGGATCTTGTTTGTCGCTTCCAAATGGACTTGGACATCTTCAAAGTACTTGCCTATACGAGACCCCAAGCGCTTCTCTGTGTCCGCAGCCGTATGAATTGCGTGATCGTGAGCGTACTGAGCAACTTCAAGAAGCTTCTCATCCGTTCGTACTTGCGAATTTTGTAAGGCATGCCCCAGCTGCTCTACGACTCCGGCTCCATTGACAACGATGTCCTCTCGGAGTAATATCTGCTGGCGGCGCTCAATACAACCGGGATTCACAATAGTTTCTAGGCCTTGACGGTCGTGAGAGACCACCAGCGCGCTGCATGCTGAGCTTGTTGTCTCCATTTTCGTCAGATCCTACTGGTTTGAACCTGTGGAGGGGTTTGCACGATTCTGTCTCTTTGGTTTGGAGTTTTTTCTGAAACTCCTAATGAACCATAAAACGCATTCGAACCGGTTCGTTCCGTTACCCTGGTTTGGTTCATTAAGAAGAAGGTTTGGTTTGGTTTGGTTTGTTCAGGGCGTGAGAAACCCTGAGCTGGAGAAAAAGTAAGTTTTATTTTTTGCGCAGTGTATGCTCCCGACACTAACTTTCCTATTTAGATTGCTCACTTGGGTTGTAGAAATGCGTAAAAATCGATATCTTTGTGTATCTATGGAGTGTCTGCTGCTAATGTTGGCTCGATACGACCCAGAGCATTTCAAAATGCGCACTCGGGGTGGAAACATCTCCTTCCTAAAACGCTTTTTAAAACGCAATCGCCTGTCAATCCGACGGATCACGCACAAGGGTAGAAAGAAGCGCCCAGACATGGAGGTAATATTTTAAAATTTAATGTTTTAACGATCTAAACTTACTTTTTTCTGTGATAAATAGCTCGTTGCAAACGTATTTGCTCAGTCAATTCAACATGTCATAGAGGAAGACGGTATCCTTTCTGCAGAGCGTGGTGATGCCAAGCTTGCCGCCGTGTTCAATATGGACCAAACAGCCATTTACATTGATATGGCCGGAAAGACAACAATCGATTTCATTGGAAGCCCAACTGTGGACGTCCAGCAAGGTACTTTTATAATTGTTACTTTTGGAGGAGAAATTTTAATTGCTATGCATTTGTGACTTACAGGTAGTGAAATCAACGGTTTTAGAGCATCCGTTTTTCTTACTGCATCAGCGACGGGAATCAAATTGCCCCCGCTGATCGTGTTTGCTGGTATCCCAGGGGGGCCTGTATCCCAGGAGGTTTGGAATCCAATGTTTGGTTCCCCTGGAGCGGAGCATACAGTCCAAAAGAAGGCGTTTTGCAATGAGGTGGTGATGAGAGAGTGGATTGAACGGGTAAAGTTTAGCGGTTTTATTTAAAAAGATTTTTTTATTTAACTGAACTTTGTTGATAAAATAGGTTTGGAAACCTAGTGTTCAAGGTTGCCAACTGCTGCTTTTGGACAGCCTTAAAGTCCACAAATGGCCTCAGTGAGGGAGGCACTGACCAGTGTTGCACGCAGGTGCAATTCGTTCCTGCCAGGCATCACGGGCTTGTGTCAGCCAATGGACGTGGCAGTTATGAAGCCATTCAAAGATGCATTTCGGTACGTTTACTTTGGTATGAAATAATGCATAGTTTTAACGTGGTGCGCAATTCTATTCTATAGGAGACTGTATCTCGAGCACCACCTGGACAATCCATTCCCGGCTTCGACATCGGAGAAGCGGGCGCTCATCTCTCGCTTCGTTGTCGAAGCCTGGAACGCTGTCAAGCCCGAAACAATCGTGAAGGGGTTTGCGCGGGCGGGGGTGATTCCAACGGGGCCCCGCAATCAAGACGGGCGTTTCCGTGTGGCTAGCATAGTGGCAGATGCACCGTTAGTGCAAGATGCTTAATTCGATTAAACAATGATCATTTGCATGTAGTTTACTTTCTTAATATTGATTTTATTTGTTAAGATTCCTCGGACGGGGTGAAACCTTCATCGCGATGGGTTTGTCACCATTTTCTGCACAACCGCTTGGTGTTTTTACGGCTGTCGCACTGAATCAATTTGTCTTACTGAATCCGATTTTTACGGTATGTATCGAGTTATACATGTAGTGCAGCACCGCATGCGGGACGAAGTCGTCTGCGTGATGGCACCAAGACTCAGAGCGCCACACTACGGTTCGCATCTCCAGTCCATTGTTCAGTGGTGGCGAAAGTAGATCTTCGACCAATGCAACCGAAGGAAAAACTAACTAACTGTACAGTTAACTTCGACGGACTCTGATTATTAAATGTATCGTACAGCCATAGCGATCCCTATCAGTACTGACGATTCCGTAAGGCAACCTGCAAGTGATACAGCACTTCAGCCGCTGTGGGACGAGAACGAGGATCCACGTTCACACAGCTACCCACGAACTGAGCCATCTCCGGCGTCATGAACGGCGAGAACCGCACGCGAAGTTTGCCCATTGACACCATCTGCAGCACAGCCGTATCCGGTAGCTGATGGCCACTACTGCCGCTGTTGCTCTCCTTCGCGTGCGAGTACGGCAGCTCATGCGTGTCCAACTCCGAGATCACTACGCCCAAAGAGAACACGTCCGCCTTCTCACCGTACCGTTGACCCATCATCACCTCAGGCGCCATCCACAGTGAACTACCCACACCAGCCGTCATCGTCGCGTCCGAGCGGATACGTGAAGCTCCAAAGTCCGTGAGCTTCGCATCCAGAGACTCCGTCAGTAGGATGTTGCGAGATTTGAGGTCGCGGTGTAGCACCACTGGATCCAACGAGTGCAGATACGTTAACGCGTAGGCCACTTGGTACGCGATCTGCATCTTACTGGCGTCCATCCCCTGGGGGACACCAGTGTTCAGGTAGTCCTTCAATAGCGAGCGTAGGTCTCCACCAGCCATAAACTCTGACACGCAGAACAGGTCACTCAACGACTCCCACGCCACGCCGATGAACTGGACGATGTGCGGGTGCTCCATGGTCGCCATCAGTCGCACCTCTGACAGGAATGCCTGGATGTGTGCTAGGTCCTTCCGCTTCTCCGGCAGCAGCGTCTTCACCGCCACGTCAGCATCTCGGTACCGTCCACGGTATACCTCACCGAAGCCTCCTCGACTGATGACAGTTCCCAACTGAATGCGATCGATGGGGATCCGAGACGCCAGGATCACTGGGTCTTCCCACAAGGTGTTTCGGTGGCGTCTTTCGTGGGGTATTGACGCTCCCGAGGAGCGTGTTGTGTCGCTTCCAAAGGAAATGTAGAAGTGATATGTATTGAGCAGTTCGTTAGTTTGCACTAACAGCTCTTGTCCTATGCATGCCCTTGGAGGTGACCGCTCCGGTGGCACAAACCGTCCGTACTTGCTGCACCTGCATAACAGTCCATACTTGATCAGTTGAGCAACCGTCCTTACTTGCTGCAGCGGGTCATCTTCTGTAGAGTGTTGGTGTTGCTGGGCTAGATCCCAGCAACGGCTACACAGTGTAGCACCAGCTACAACACTTCCCTCCAAAAGCGCTCTTCAATATAAAGCCGTACAGCTCGATGTGAGCTGCGGTTCACGAGTCTGCGTGAAACTAGTCCAGTTGTAGCGCCCTGCGTAGTGCCTTTACAGGTGCCTTGGTTGCCGTGGTTGCGAACGAAAGCCTTCACAGCAACGGGAACGTCCTGCAAGAGAGTGTCCGCGGGCTCCCAGGAATCCACATGAGTATCGAGACCACGCCAGGGCACCTTGATCTCATGTCGTTTATCTTGACGATTGTAGCGGGCCTCGAGCAAAGATTCCACGACGTGGCCCTCGCTGTTGTGTGCAATATGCAGTAACAGATCCTCGGTCACGTTGAGGGAAGCATCAGCGTAAAATTTGAGCCGACTAGCGTGCGCCTCTTTCTTCTGCCCTGTGATCAAGTTCTCGATCTCAAAGATCCAGTTGGACACAGTCGCCACCACACGTGCTGGCCCGCACCACTTCACGCTGAGCTTGCTGCGTGTGTGCTGCCAGACGTCGGCGTACAAAACAAAGTCTCCCACATCAAACTGGGCCATGGTAGTACCCCGCTTTTTCGCGTGCCCTTTGCGTCCCGCTGCTCGGACGGCCACGTTGGCCTCTTTGCTGCGTTTGTGCATTGATTGTAGGGCTTGCTGCAGCTGCACGACATGCTCCCTTTGCATTGTTTGTATCTCGTCAAGAGTAGTCGTTTTGATGGGTCCAGGTACTGCAATGTGATCACTTGGTCCCATAGCTTTGAGTCCTGTCATGGCGGTCAATGGCGCCACACCTCCCAGTGACGGTGACGCCGAGTTGTTCAGCACCATCTGAACAATCTTTATCACTCTTGGCCATTCGTGTGGTTGCAGCCTCCATTCAGATAAGAGTGCGCGACAGCAGCGCAAAGCTTCCCGGTTCACCACCTCTACGGTGCCATTTGCCCACGGGCACCTAGCGGTGGTGAAATGGTGGTGTGCCCCCATTGCATGTTGAAGAGCTTCGATCACCTTGTTCTTGAAGTGTGTCCCTTGATCACTCACCCAAGACCGACACACTCCAAACGCAGCAAACCAGTCGAGCAGAGCACTAAATGTAGTTTCCGCATCAGCTGCCTCGCTAGGCACAAGCCACACGTACTTGGACGCGTCGTCCTTGATCACCAGGACGTACACCTGGTCCGTGTCGCTCTCCCCATGTACAGAAAGTCCCAGTGCAGGAGCTCGTTCGGGTGCTCAGCGTGCAACGCTTCCCCAAGTAGACGGGGTTGTGGTGGGCCACCCAGAGTACTGGCACAGTGCAGGCACCGCTGGACGAAAAACTCCACGTCGCGAGCCATTTCCTTCCAGACGAACTTCTCGCTAATATTTTTCAAGGTCACTGCACTGCCTCTGTGTCCAGCAATACCAAAGTGCCCAACGACACACACTCGCACTTGTAATTGCGTGGCTTCATCCGGAATCCAGATCCGACCCTGCTTGTCCCTCCAGATAGAGACTGCATCTTCACTCGTCGAGGGCGAAATCCCGTGGCGGATCGGCTGCACTTTGCGCTGCCACAATCTCCAGCAATGTTGGCCACACAAACGCTTCATCAAGCTGAGGCGACAATGGTAGTGGCACTTGACGGATAGCACAGACAGTCTTGAAGGTAGATCCCCATCTTGATAGAAGGTCGGCCCACACGTTATCCTCACCCGCAATATCGTGAATGTCGTATTTGTATCCCATCAGTAGTAGGGACCACCGGTGGAGCTTATCCGCGGTGTACTTTGGTACAGAGCTCGACACACTGTGCGGGTCAAAGATATACCGTAGGTTGCGGTGGTCCGTGAATAACGCGAAGCCATCGTGACGGTGCAATAGATAGTCTGCGCGTCTGCATCGTCTCCACAATTGCATAAGCTTCTTTCTCGACAATTGCCCACCGCTTCGCTGCACCGGTGAAGGATCCGCTCAACATCATCAGCGGTTGATGCTCTTGCTCGCTAAGCGGTCTGTTAGCGTGCTCACGAGGAATCTGCGTGATGGCGGCGCCCCAATGATCGTCACTCGCGTCGGTGTACACCGAGAGTTGTTTCTCGGGGTCCGGATGCGCTAACAGCAGCGCATGCTGCAATGCTTCCTTGCAACGATCCAAACAGGCAACCTCGTTGTCACCCCACCCCACGTCAGAGAGTTTGATGGACCGGACTTGTTGCTTCTTGCGGCCCCCAGCTCGCTCATACACTCGCTCCATTGTCTTCACGAGAGGGTCAATCAATTTATTGAAAGCGGGCAAAGAAGCCCGCATCCAATTCAGTGCGCAGACGAACTGTTGTAGCTCTTGCCCAGTCGTAGGCGCCGGGAGCTTCGACAATGCATCGATTCTAAGCAGGATCATGGCGAACGCCCTCGCCAGAGACCACTCGTCCACACCACAGGGCCTCTCGCAAATAAAATCTGCACTTCTTCGGGTTCAACTTCAAACCCTTCTCGGCGCAAATGGTGAGGACTCTCTTGAGCAAAGCTAGCAACGCCATGTCGGAGTCTCCATACCCCAGCAAGTCGTCGATCCAAATCATCAGCCCGTTATTGAACACTTCTGCAAAACATTTGCTGTACCGTTGACTGCACGTAAGCCACGCTATTGGTCCCTCCCATCAGGACGCGCGTCGGTGTGATCACTCCTTCTTCCGTGAGAATAGAGTAGATTTCCTGGCAAAGTAGAGCCATAGCAAATTGCCAGAACCCCTTGAAGAAATCTAGTGAAAAGTAGCGCGACGAGCCACGCAGTTGCTCAAACGCGGCCTCCAGAATCGGCATCGGCCATACCACGACTCGACACAGGCATTAGGACCCCGCACATCCACAGTCATGCGATGATCATTAGCCTCTGGTTTGTTCACAACGTGGGGCGGTGAGCACCACCTGCTCTGTGGGTTTCGGTAGCATAGCCCGGCTGCAATCAGTGCGTCAATGTGCTTCTTGAGGAAGGCACGGTGCACCGGTGAGTAGCGACGAGCTTTACACTTGACCGGAACTGCTCCAGGCTTTAGCTTCACCCTCCATTGGAGGCATATCGACGGGGCGGGGTCGCGTCCAATGATGATACGAAAACATCGATGAGCTGCATCAATATCGTTTCCAATTCTTTCACAAATTCCTCGGACGCACCAAATCTCCGCGCTTCATCCACCTTCTCCAGCAGAATTGCTCTAATTTCTTCTCTCTCGGCGTCGATATCTTTGTCGAAATCAGGGAAGCACGCGCGAGCTTCATCGTCTTCAAGTGCATGCTCTTCCTCCGTCACCGCCGGAGACTCGGCTGCTCCTGTATACGCGAGAACACTCGCTACACCACTAGCCGGGCGATCATCAACATCGCTCATATCCCATTCGGCACTCACTTGCTGTGCAGAAGCAAGCAGCTTTTCAGGACTGTAGCCCAATCGCTCCATAATCCACCGCGAGAGCAATAGGTCACCAACACCAGGTGGTAGCCGGTGCTCCGTCACCCAGCAGATCACGT
The DNA here is from genome assembly GCA_018806915.1 of Phytophthora colocasiae. Classification (NCBI taxonomy): domain Eukaryota; phylum Oomycota; class Peronosporomycetes; order Peronosporales; family Peronosporaceae; genus Phytophthora; species Phytophthora colocasiae. Next base: position 3,973,280 of record JAGKQI010000098.1, read on the forward strand.
TGTGGAGCACCAAAGGCCCCCCTGGAGTCGAAAATCTCAGATCGAGCTTCACTTTACTCTTGACAGGCAGAGGCTTATCACCAACACCAGTGATGGCCGCCCCTCCGTCGATATCCTGCTTGTTGAGCTAGACCCCCTTCGCTGTCAACAGCTTCAGTAATTTTGCAGTCACCATTGACACCTCGGCTGCACTGTCCGGGGTGATTTCCGTCTCAACGTTGTCCAGTACAACACACGGAATGCTTGAAGTCGATGTAGCCACTTTAGAATCCGATGCCGTGACGGCTAATACAGGTTTCAGCACCTTTTTCCCAGTTCTTGCCTCGTAGAGCTCCTTTGCTTCGGATGGACTCCCAATGCCAGGACACTGGAACACACCATGCGCCTGGTCACCGCATTTAAAGCACTTCTTCGGAGGACGATCACTGGTCGGTCTTGGCTTGAACTTATTGGCCGCCTTGGGCTGTTGTTGATCGTCACTGCTATTCACCTTGGTAGCACCTTGTGCCCCACCAAGTCCTCGTTTCGGCTGAACCTGTGGCTGAGTCGGCTTATTGCCTCCTTTGGTTTGCGTCTGGGCTGAAATGTGGGCCTCGAATCGCATAAACCCCTCCAGTTCACCTCGCAACCACCTTAGGAACGCTGCCAGATCCGATTTCGTGGACTTGTGGCACTGCCGGCTCAATTGATCTTTCACAGCTGCCTTAAAAGGCTGCGGCCTCAATGCGTCCACTAAATACCCGACGACCTTCTTGGGCTCAGTGTGCACAACATCTTCCATGTTGAGTCGGTCAATAATCTCGTAAAACTGAGCCATGAGCCGTGAGAGTCGTGACTCCGCATCTTGCAGCTCAATGTCCATGCAAAGAGCTTTGACTTCTCTATCAAGTGTCTTGTACGCTGTGTTATCTGGTACACGCGCTGACAAAAAGTAGTCTCTCCACTTCGGCTTCGATGACGTCCTTCTCCTCCTTGAAGAGCCTGAAACCGCAAATACGAACCATCGTGCCTTGCTCGATGCAAGCACTGAGCGGCATCACAAAAAACTTCGCCTGCGTTCCTTGGTTCAAGGCCTTGATGCGCCTTGTGTAGATCGCATAGCTGTCCATGAAGTCCCTCTTTTCTTTTTTGGAGCTTCCTCTGTATATTGGCGGGACGGGCAGGTTCGTTCCTGCTGCCACAGTGACAGCAGCAGCTTCCGCTGGTCGCTCTGCACTCGACGGCGCAGCACCTTGCGCAAACGCACCCCACCGAGCCTGCAAATGCGGCTGAACGGCCTCGGCAAGGCTCTCAAGCCTTTGTGATTGAAGTCCAACCGCCTCTTCCGCCGCCCTCAGCACCTTATACTGTTCCTCCAGGTAGTGGCGGTGCTCGTCCATTTGACGACGCATCTCCTGCTGCTGCTCTATTAAGGCCGACTGTCGGTCATTTTGCGCTTGCAGGTATGCTGACGTCTGCTCTGCCAGTCGATCTTAAGCTGGAGCTGCACCTGGCCAATCTGCTCGGCATTCCTCTGATGCGCTGCAGCTGCATGCTGGGCCAGGGCTTCTACTTGACGCCGCGTCTCACTCCCTGAATTACTGCCGTTCTTGTACATGTAGTCGTCTCCCTGCGTCAATCGTAGGTCGTGCTCTGTCAGCGGCGGCAGTGGAGGGTAGACCGCAATGGGCATCCCGTCGGTGGGAACTGGCACCATCGCTTCGTCAGGTTCTTCCATGCTGGGCTGCGACTTGTCCAGCTAAAGAATTCTTTGTTGTGTCGCTTCCAAAGGAAATGTAGAAGTGATATGTATTGAGCAGTTCGTTAGTTTGCACTAACAGCTCTTGTCCTATGCATGCCCTTGGAGGTGACCGCTCCGGTGGCACAAACCGTCCGTACTTGCTGCACCTGCATAACAGTCCATACTTGATCAGTTGAGCAACCGTCCTTACTTGCTGCAGCTGGTCATCTTCTGTAGAGTGTTGGTGTTGCTGGGCTAGATCCCAGCAACGGCTACACAGTGTAGCACCAGCTACAACAGAGCGCGAGTTGGCAGTTGTCCGAGTGATTTCCTGGTACTCCGTATCCGCTGGCGACTGGCCCAGTTCTAGTAGTCGAGTCTGCTTCCCAATGACTGGAGATTCTAGGAACTCCTCGGAAGAAGCAGCACTGGGGCGACGTTTGTTGCGTCGACGTTGAGAGATGAAGAACGCGAAGAGCACGAGCATGAAGACCACAGCAGCCACGATGATCCCGACGATCACTCCGACGCTGATGGAGCTGGAAGTCTTGACACCGCCCTTGTTGTCCGAGAGAGAACTGCCTGGGTTGGTTTCCGTGTTGCGGCCTGCACTGCTGCTAGTACTGGAAGAAGAGGAGGAGCTGTTGGTTGAGCTCACTACGATAGTTTTCTGTGTGTCACCGCTCCTGGTGATGATCACGTAACTGTACGAAGTGGTGCCATCCGCTAGTGTCGTCTCCGTCACTTCCACCGTCACGAGCTCAGCGCCGTCGAGCATACTAGGGTCCACCCCAGGAGGAAGCGTCGACGAGTTGTACTGCTCCACGACTGGCGCTGCAGTAGTTGCGGCAGGTGGAGACGTCGTCTCTGTAGTAGTAGTGGGTATTGGTGCAGTCGTTGGATCGGGGGAACTAGTCGCTTCTGTTGTTGGGGTGGGGGCTGAAGTGGTGGGAGTTGGTGCTGTTGTTGTTGGACTTGGAGGAGCTGTGGTAGTGGGAGGTGCCCTTGTAGTTGGTGTTGGAGCTGCTGTGGTCGGTGCTGGAGATGTCGTTGCCGGTGCAGTAGTAGATGGAGCTGTCGTCGTGGGCCTCGTGGTGGCTGGACTTGTAGTCGTTGGACTGGTTGTCGCTGGACTAGTAGTGGTCGGTGCTTCGGTAGTAGCACTTGGTGGTGCAGTTGCTGGTGTTCGAGTAGTTGGTGTTGGAGTCGTAGCAGTTGGCTCTGTAGTTGCTGGCTCTGTAGCTGTTGGTCCTGTCGTTGATGGGATCGTAGCGATCGGTTCGGTGGCTGTTGGGGCTGTGGAGCTTGGCGTAGTGGCATCTTCAGATACTGAACCTGCCATGAGTAGCGACACTAAGAAGTCTGTGCGTCAACTAAGGCGCTGGCATACTCACCGGATTCCTGTGAAGCTGCCAGTGACAGGAAGAAGCACAGGAGGACGATACTCAAACCGCAGACTCGACGGCACCGTCTTGGTCGATGTGCAGACGCCATATCCACGCCTTCAGTGGCTGCGGAGGAAGATCACAAGCGGGGCAAGTGGGTGAATGGATGGAAGGAATACGCACTCTCGTTTTAGTTGGGGCCAGTGCGTTGGGATCTTGCAAAAAGGGGTACACTGACACACACACTCAGGTCACAATGCTTCCTCAATAGTAATACTAACCGTCTTGATCATTAGCTATTCGCTGTCTGAACGTCCAGCCGCTTACTGTCCCTGGCGCTGGCGGGGTGCGCACTTAATAATGTCGTCTACTCTGAGGATCATCTCGGCGGCCTCAGCTGCCGAGAACAGCACCTGCTTCTTGCTCTTCAGCGCCTCACGGATGCCCAGCGCCTCCATGTCGCCCACGCAGCCCGTGCGCATGTCCAGACCGGCCGTCGCCTCTCCACGGTGGTGAGCCGCACGCAGCTGCGTCACCAGCTCGGAACTGTCGAATCCGCCGTTGTCGGCGATGATGCTGGGCAACTGACGCAGTGCGCGGGCGAAGGCCTCCATTGCTAGCGCCTTCTTGCCGGGAACGGACGGCGCCTTGTTGTCGATGGCCTGCGCCATCAGCACCTCCGTACAACCGCCGCCCATAACTGTCTGCGAGTGCTTCACCGTCTGCGTCAGCACAGCCAACGCGTCGTGCAGTGAGCGCTCCGCCTCGTCCAGCAGGTGCGTGCTGGCACCGCGCAGCACGACGGAGCAGGCCGAGCCGGTCTTGACACCTGAAAATCGCAGCATGCGGTCCTCTCCGATGATGATCTCCTCGATGAGCTTGCACTCGCCCAGCTGGATCGCGTCCGGGTTGTCGAACGTGGATGCGATCTCTCCACCCGTGACAGCCGCCAGGTGCTCGATGCCGTCGAAATCGGCGTGCTCAATAGCCATGATGCCCTTTTCAGAGAAAATCTGTTCCGGGTAGTTGTAGATGAGCTGTCGGTTCACGAAGCAGTTAATGCCGAAGTTGGCGATCTTCTCCACCTTGTCCTTCATTTTCTTCTTCTCGGCTTCCTCAATAGCCGAGACCTTGTCCATCGAGTCCACCTTGACGCGGGCACCATAGATCTTGATCTTGTCCGTGTCCATTCCCGTGTTAGCCACGAGAATCTTGGCGTTCTCCAGACGTTTAGGCTGGCCCACACCGATCTTCTTGTCCAGAATAAAGCCCTCGTCCAGGTACGAGTCACGCAACGAGCCACCAGCCTTCTTAATGATCTGGATGTAGTCCAAGTTACTGGATCCACGCAGACGCAGCACGGCGTCCACCGCCAGCTTAGCGAAATGGTCCTTCTCGTAGGTCAGGAGCTTTGAGCTGAGCGTCGTACGCGCAATGTTCATCAGATCCTCTCGGAACTTGTCGGCGTCCTGTGAATTGTCCTTGGCCGAGCCCACGAGCGCCTCGTTTGCTGTGGTGAGGGCGATGCGCCATCCGTCAATGATGGTCTGCGGGTGGATGCGCTGGTCGATGAGTTTCTCGGCCTCACGCAGCAATTCGCCACAGAGCACAGCGACACTCGTGGTGCCGTCCCCCACCTCCTCGTCCTGCGTCTTGGCAATGTCCACAAGAACCTTCGCAGCTGCGTTGTCCACGTATACACTGCGCAGGATAGTGGCGCCGTCGTTAGTGACTGAAATGCTCTTGTCGGGGCCGCCCATGGACTGCAGGATCTTGTCCATCCCCTTGGGGCCGAGCGTCGTCTTGACCATGTCAGCGATCGCGATGGCGCCCACGAACGAAGACATGCGGGCATTCTCGCCCTTCTCCACCTGCGACTCCGGGTCCAGCACGGCCTGTTGCATCGTTAATTAGCTGTCGGTACTTGGTGGCGGATCGATTCTTGCAGGGAAGAGGCTTTTGTATGGAGCTGCTTGCTCTGCACAAGATATGCCCCCTCCACATAGGTTACACACCACAAACCGATAGTAAAGCATAACATGTGTTATTGAAGGTTTATGTTATAGTGTAGGTTTATACACCAAACCTACCGTAAGGCATATTACGGCTAAAACTGTCGCGCACGGTACTCCCTAACTCGCGGACTGGCAGTTGTTCTTAAAGAGGATATCCTGGTCGTGTATGTCATACAGGGTAGGTAGCGCCTTACAAGTTCGTCACAAGATGTAGCAAATGGTTCTCCATGCTTGTACCAAGTTTCGCCCGCGCAAGTGGTCTGTGTGGAGCACTACGGCACAAGCGGCCTAACGGCAATTTTTTGCACAGTGAGCGACATTAATACGGATCCACATTAATATATGTCGTTTACTGTAGCGCACGATCATGTCAAGGATGTTTAAGCTGCATTGTCGATTGCTTTGAGGACGGAGTTAACGTCGTCATGTTCGGAGCACAAAGCTTCCACTGCTGCAGGTGTAACTGGGGTGTTTTTCGTCGTGACAGCATTTTGTAGTGTTTCGACCTGCGCCTCATTCAAGGACGTCGCGAAGTAGTACTCGACCATTTTCTGGATTTGGTCGCTGTTCATGTATCCCAACATCAGTTTCTTGTTGACACGTCCTGGTCGAATAAGCGCAGGGTCCAATTTCTCCGGGTGATTCGTAGTCATGATCACCACGCGACCAGGGCAGTCAATGACTCCATCCAGGACGTTTAGTAGTCCTGACAGATTCAGTTTGTCCGATGCCAACGAAGACGTCGTGTACTTCCTGCGTTGCCTCCGGGAGGCTTCTGGTTTATTCTCTCGTGACATGACAACGGACGCGGCACAGTCGATGTCCTCCATGACAAAAATGACGTCCTCGAAAGTCATGTTCACAGGCAGATCCACGCCTTCCACGACAAAGCGAAGGTCGAAGAGCGCATTCATGAGCTCCTGGTTCGTTTTGACTTTGCCCAGAGAGATCGTCACGATGTGGCGCTTGGTGTATTGCGCTACCGCTTTGATAAGGCTAGTCTTTCCAGTGCCAGGGGGTCCGTGCAGCAACAGACCCAGCTTGTACGGGAAACCTTTGATGGCAAACTTGCCGGATCGAGCCATGAAGCTGTCAAGGAGCTGCAGCAGCTGCGGTTTCTCATCGAAGAACAAATTCTTGAATGACTTCTCCCCACTCAGGGCGTACCGCTTGTATACCACAGCAGGAGTGGACGTGTCTGCCCCTTCCTCAGTGGTTCCATCCCCTGACGGTTTAGCTTCCTGGACGGCCTGTACGAACATGTATCGCTTGTTGTCGTCTGCCAGTTTCAACAGTTCCAGCAGCTGGTACTTAGCAAAAGCGTCGTTGATGAACTTATCGATCTTCTGGGACGCGCCTCGTTCACTGGACTTGAAAGCGTACACCATCGTCACCTCCTTCGTCTTGAGCACAGCAGTATCTCGACGACCCTCGTCTTCTTCTGGTTGCTGCAGGTACTGCTTAAAGTAGATACCTTTTTCCACCTCAACCCACAGCTGAAGCTTCGGTAGCGAGGCGATTCGAAGGCGATTGAGTTCCTCATACATCTCAACATCGTCCTCATCAGACCAGTAGTTTTCCGTTGTCCTCTTCGACACCATGCTGAGCTCCTCTTGGGTCTCATCGTCAAGCTCTCGCTCCACCATCTCGTAGCGAACCCCTATGCCTCGCAGTTGAAGCACATCAGCCAGATGAGCAGCAATTGCCTTCTGTAAAATGTGGCCGTGGCGGTTCTCGTACTCATCCAAGACGTAGTATTGGCCGTAGCGTGTGACAGCCTTGATCTCGCGTCGCACCTCGTCACTCGTCTTGCCCCCGACCAATGCGCTTTTCACCTTTCCACCAATAGCTTCGAGGTGCGTCGGGTACAGCACCAACTGCACGCAAACAGGCACCAAAGCGAGTACGAGTGCATTGAAAAAGGCGTAGAGGGGCGATAAACTCGAATTGTCTTCAAAACTTGTAGAGTTGTTGCTAGCAGCAGCTTTGAAGAGCGGCTGAGCCAAAGATTGAACGATGGACGGGAAGGCGTCGGAGGGATCCATAGCAACAAATTGGCAAATTGATTTATGAACTACACCATTGCACGGCGTTATTCACAAAGTGCGCACTGGAAATCAAACAATGCGCACTCAAATTCACAAAGCGCGCGCTGAAAATCAAAAACACCTGTTATACTTTATACCTTTTAAAGAACATTGATTGTCAAATCTAATTGGAATTATTATGTACCAACTTCCATGTCAAGCATGAGAGGCGTTACCGCAACCTTATTACAACAACACAACATCCAATATGGCAACCTTATGGCCTAAAGCAACCCCGGAGCATCTGTTTTTCAACGTAATTTATAATAAATTTCACAAACACGTCGACGTCGTCATCATTTTCTTTGTAAAATACGCGACCACGTAGCCTTTGACACAATTTTTTCTAAAAATAGAGATTTGTACTATACATTAAATCTAGGTACGGTACACATATTATGTGTTTCTCACGCAATATTGTGTGCTGCACGACAACTTGTGTGGCACACATTCTCGATACTTAGAGATTTTTCGTGAAGAGGAACGATGGACGGAAGATCGCTAGCCCGTGAGCTTGTGCGCGCCCGAATTAACGAGCTCATGGTCATGAAGAACAACCTGGAGAAGATTGGCACGAATCTGGAGAAGCTACTAAGACTACAGATGGAGCTGCTCTCCCAGATTGAGGAGGATGAGGAGAGCATTTACGGCTTGGCATCTGATTTGGAGAGTTCAAGTGTAATTTTGGACGGTACTTCATCGTTTGGGGTGCTTTTAGAGCTGACGGTACACAAACTGAGAGGGTAGTAATATTGGTTGGCTGTATTACCATGTTAATACTGCTACTTTCTCCTACTTCAGCTCCTCCACAAGCTTCAATGTCGATAGTTTTCGTCGTTTCTGTAGTTGCACGGGCCATACGGCGCTCACGTGAGTTGCACAGGATGACCCACAGCATTCGAAGCCTCATAACCTTCACGTCATCGGCGGAGACACGACAATTCTGCCACTGGAGGTTACCTGTGACGTAGCTATAAGCTTGAGCAACCACTAATACTCCACAACTTGCACCGTCTGGCTGCTGGGGCCTTTCAATCCACTGGAGAGGTGCAATGTCTAGTTTTGTTTTGGGGGAGGTCGCTTGACACCATTTCTCTACGAAACCACACACTCCTTCTTTTACCACCTTTTTATCCGCGTCAAAAATACCATTCCACTCGCTCTCAACATCCTCACGGTAATCTTCTTCAATGAGCGGCTCGTACAGGTAAGCACTCACGTGCAGGACATCATTGCCTTCATCGTAGTTCAACCGAGCAATAGTAATCCCCCAATGGTTTCCTTTTAAGTTGACAGGATGAAGGATAAACTTCATCATAGTAATAGGAGTAACGGGGGAGGTTGGCCATCCAATGGCCGTTGTCAAAGTTGACAATACGTAACACTGCTCGTTCACACCAGCCAAAGTTTCCAAACAGAAATCAATAGGACTGTCATTAAGCCAGCCTCTGCATAACCCTCCAACGATGTTGTCGAAAGAAACAAGACCCTTTCCACGCTGTGTGGCAAATTCAGAACTCAAGCGACTCGAAGCAAACTTTGAAATGATCTCATTCGCCATGTTCCAGTGCCGGTTCCTGACAGCATCACTCAAAAGACCAGCAGTTCCTGTTTCCGACTCAAACAGGTTCACATCTGAGTCCACTTTCCTCCAGTCCCTTTCCAACCACTTTCTGTCCTCAACCCAAGCTTGTATCTTCCGCTTGACGTCGTAGAATGTAGTTAACGCACCTACGTATTGCCTAGAGAACAAAGAATTAGGGCAACCTTAGTACAGCAACCTTAGTATAGCAACCATAACTGTAGAGCAACCTTACCCGCTGAATTTCCACAACTTGGGATCGATTGTCACCACAAGGTCGGTGACAATGCCTTGCTGCTTAATATGATCAACAAGCGGATCTGGTTTCACGCTGCTCCGCCTTAGTCGCCTATGATAGCGGCTTTCATAGATCGAGAGAGTCGGATGGAATCACGAATGGATGCATGTAAGTGGCTGGCCGCATTGCCTCCCAGCTGCACTGTAGACGCCTTGATCTCAAGTACGCGTCTTCCAATTGGACCGGATACTTGTCCATTACGTCAGAAACTCGCTTCAAATTCGGAGTGTTCCGCATCCAAAACCACGAAATCGTTCAGCTGTACAGTCAGATTGCTGGGGTACTTGTGAGCTGCGAGCCGCTGGTAGAGTTTTGTCTGGCGTAGCTGTTTAGTTGTCGTTCTGGGTCGCCCTTTAGCCTTTGGTTTTGGTACGTTAATTATATCCACTTGACGCACTGGGCAGGTGTTACCGAGGCTTTCGAGACTTCAGAGACGATTTCATCACTTGGCGCTGCTTTCTGCTCACTCGTTACCTCTCTTTCGATATCATCCGTTGGTTGCGTTGCAGGAAGGTTCTCGTCCTCGCTACTGGCGTCCGTTATGCCTTCAGTGGAATCCCGTGCCTCCATAAGAGTAGCAATCCCCATGGCTTCAGTAGGGTCTAAAAACGAGAACGTGTCTGCTTCAGCTTCCTTGTCTCCATCACTATCACGATCTCCCCGCACACTTTCTCAGTCTTTCTTCCATTCAATCCAAACTCCACTGTCTCCTTCCAAGCGCTGAGCTCTTGGTAGTAATTCGCACTAGATAGCTCCGATAGATGCTGCAGTAATGGCTCAAGCATAGACCTTGCGTAGGAATATTTTTCGGCGGAGCTAAGAACAACATGGTTAGCACGCTCGTTTCGTCGCAACCGAACAAACACCACCTCTTTCTCGCCCTTGGGGGGTGTACATGCCAGTGGTTTCCCCTCGAACCCTCTTCATCTTCTGGCAGCCTTATCTTCGCTTTCAGCAACCTTAACTTCGAACGGTTTACAATAGGTTGTAGCGCGTCCGCGGCAGAAGAAAGATCGTCCTTAAGATCCAGCGCTTCGAAAGTACTCCATCGCTTCGGAATTGACATACCAGGTAGCGTCTTGAAGCCATGTCCCTGGCTGGCGACATGCATCAGATGACAGCACGGCAGATGATTGCTTGTGTAAAATAGGCAGGTACACGTCCAGCATGCATCGTCACATTCGTATTCGTAGTGCGATGAATACACTTTCCATTCTGGCAGCGAAGATCCCTGCTTGCACGTTGTATCTTCCAGTTGATTCACGAATTTCTCCACTCTTTTTCACCTTATCCAACACGTGAGTTGATAGTCTTCTTGCTACCGCTCTCAGAAATTTAGGGACTACCGCGGGCGCTCGCATAGTTGAATGCAGCTGCCCAATTTCAGCAACAATTTGACGTGTAATTGTCATCTGGTGTTGGAGTAGCCCAGCGATAGTTTTGTCAATCCGGGTCTTTTCCCAAGCAGCATTTTCAAGTACTTCCAGTTGCTTTCAATCCTGTTTGTAGTCGTGTTGCCCGCGGTAAAATGCCGTCCACGAGCGTAATTTGACCACATTATCCGACAAGTATTCCAGTTTTTCTCAAAATATGCCAAAACGAATGCTTCTTTGCTTGTTTGCAATATGACTTGAGCTCTTCGTAGCGTGCTTCATATGAAGCCTGTGTCTGGCTAACAATAATAGAAGTTAAAATGTGTCGAGAGGCAATGTTAGACACACACGTACCAATACAACATCTTTATCATTATGTTGAGAAGGTCCTCGCTTTCGGCAACCTTGATACGGTACACGGGGCGCTTCATCACCTTCTTCCAGTAAGAGATGGCGTGGAACTGGCAAAGTAGAACGTGAGCTCCTGGAAAGCATTCCCTCTAGAACCTTCCACTCGACGAAATCTTTGTCTATCACCACAGTTTTCACGCTCTCCCATCTTGGATTCTTCTCTTTAAAATAATCCAACACTCGTTTCATCGTGAGGGCAGTTTCGTTCAAACAAACGAAATCAAGTACAGAAACCGCGACCAGTACATGTAGTGACGACCAGACTGCCTGAAATGTACAATGTAGAAACCAATTTGTAAAAATTAAGGTTGCTATATCCTTCATTATGGTTGCTATAACAGACTTACCCAAATGATAACCGAGGTTGTTTGTCCCGTGGGTAAAGTCCATCGTCAGAATTTTCTCCCCAATTCTCAAACATCATCTTCTGCACTTTCGTTTGAATCCCACGATGCCGCACGTGGTGTCCATCTGGTCTTGTATAACGAGAACGTCACTACCATCAAGTTGACGTAGAGAGTGGGCATGTTCTTCAGCATATCTTCGGCTGAATCTTGGCCCATAATACTTCGGATGAGGTTTCTTGTTTGCTGAGAGTCACTTTGCAGCCTATACAAGTAAAATAGCAAAGAATATACATATGTAGGTGAGCTTTTGCTACATCAGCGCACAAAATACCAGTCGTACCAATACGTTCGTTCAGGAAATTGCTGATGTGAGACGAAGATACGCGTGCATCCACCAGCGTCTTCACGTCTTCCCGATCTTCCGTATCTAAAGGCATGGTGTCTGTAGTCAAGTAAGATGAGGCTTGTGCATCCGTGGTTGGATGGGAATGCGTATGATTCTGTAAGAATAACAAACATGTTAGAAAATAATTAAATAATTGGCAAATAGTGTTCTGTACCTGGTTTCGTATCACAATTGCATACGATCCATCATCAGCAAGACATACAGCAGGTGTTAGCCGTGCCATACACTTGCAGTAGCGCTGTTTGCGATTGCGTTGTCCCTTCGATCTTGACTTCTGAGTTACCCCGTGAGTACATCGATAAATTCGATGTGCGAACTCAAATTCAGTAGGCAGTTGATCTTCGTGGATCCTACGTTTCAAGCATTTCATCATTAGCAATATCCAGCGCTAGAATATCAATAAATCAAACGTACTTGTTGTAATTCTCCGTCTTCTCGGAACTGCGCACACGAAACTTTAAGTTATACTTCCGCTTGTAAGTCTGGAATGCCTTCTCAAAATCTTCCCAAGACGAGAGCGTTTCTGCGGAGCAAACGGTGGCACAGTATTGATGATTTCGTCATCGCCATCGTGCATTGATGCCAGATCTTCTAGGTGCTTGCTGAATCGGTGTCTTGGTACGTATTCCGAGCTGTCGTTGTCTGCTGAGAATATGGTGTCACCATTCGAACCAAGTTGACTTGCTTCTTGCAGCATCTTTCTCTTTTTGAATGAAGGCAGCTGGATAACATTTCCTGGTATATTGTAAATTCATAAAGAAACCTTTAGTGTCATGCAGCAACCTTAACAAAAGCAACCATATTTTTCAAAAGCAACCTTACCCGAGGTTGGTTTTGTTGTGGCTATCCCCCTTCGCTTAGCGTTCTTAGGGTGATGCACGATCTAAATAGAACACAACTTCCATGAGCTTCAAAAAGATTTCAGGCTTCCAAATAAAGGAAACTCCTTACCTTCTTCAGAATTCACTTCTTCGATAGAGACCTCAGAGCTGGACCCACCATCATTATCTTCCTCTTCGTAGGCTTCATCACGGCTATAGTCGCTGCTTTCAGTGTCGCCCCCCAGACCAATTGTAGCCAAAACGTCTTTGAGATGCGGCGACGTACGTTTGCGGCCTGAAATAATACAGTCTTTGTCAGTATGCTTTACGCTAGACCATATAGACGAACTTTAGTTCTCGTACCAGACTTCCGTGTGCCCGGTGTCCTAGCCATGCCGCTCCTTGCCTCGTTTAGGTCGCCAACCTCGCTCGTGCTCGACGCGTGTACTCGCTCCCGCGCAATTTCTGGAATGAGAGGCTCACATTGATCGTACTTAATAAATAATCGCACTTAGGCGGGTTGATATAGTACAGTATCGTACTTAAACACACCGATAGTACAGCTGGATTTGATTTTATCTTACCATGGGAATTTTTGAAAATGACAATAGCAACCTTAATCCCAGCTATAGCAACCTTACATGTCTCATATAAGGTTGCGGTAACGAGTCCGGTCAAGCATGCCTAATGCACGTTGATGATGAACCAGTGAGTGGCAACAGGCGCGGTTGCACAGCTCTGGTGTTACCACCTCCGCAAAGAGAGGGTCAGCAGCCATCTTAAGAAATTCAGAGCGGTGCTCTGTAATCGTTGTTCCTGCCGGTACACGTATGATGGCAGGTCGTTGCCGTGCAAGAAAACGCTTGACTGCACTTTTGTAGACGGAAAAAACGTTCTCAATTGGGTTCAACATTGGCGAGTAAGGCCCAAGTTTTAGCATTTCTGCACCCTCGAATTCTTCTTCATCGAAAACGGCATCGGCGCGAGCGTGACACGGCGCATTGTCGAGCACCACCACCACATTGTCCAGCGAATGTGTCACTCTGATGTGACGCAAGAAGCGCCGGATGAACTCGTTGGCTAGGTCGGCAGTGAAGGAGCCAAACTGCGACTCTTGGTAAGCAATCCCCCCCAGGAAGTATCTTTTTCTCCGATCCACCACGCTTTTTCTGCTTGCCACTCCAGTCGCCAGACTCCTTAGCAGCCTTTATCCACCCCCATGCTGTGCGCTCACCAATATCGTACAGTTCTGCAGTTTCCTTCCAGTTGCCTTCGCCCTTGGCTACACGCAATACTGCTGCCCGAATGTGGAGGGTATCTCTTGTAGCTAGTTGGCATCGCGCCAAAATTGAGAATCAAGTGTCGCCAGAGGGAGAGTTTTGCGCCAAACGTGCCGAGCCCAGTCAATAAATCTACTTTATAATCTCATAATTTGATGAGTATAAATTCGTGCAGGTGTTTTTGATTTTCAGCGCGCGCTTTGTGAATTTGAGTGCGCATTGTTTGATTTCCAGTGCGCACTTTGTGAATAACGCCGTGCAATGGTGTACATGTACACTTCTTGACTTTGCACATGAACTTCATCACTTCTGGAAACAAATCATACCAACTGTTCAACCCAAACGTTACCGACTACAATATCTTGCTTTTTGTATGCTACAACTTGAAGTGGCTTTAGTGAGTGATGGTCTCCTTCAGATTGGTCTTTGCAAAAAGGTTGTCAGTTTTCAACGTGCCACGAACTCGTCAAGTATCAATAGGGATTTAACCCCCACAACATCACCATGTCGACCTCTACAGCTCTAGAATTCGGAGTCATTAACACCCTGCGCACAGGCAACGCTGTCTATGACCTCGTGGTGTGCATGGTCGTGCCTGCCGTCGTCCAGCGGATCGCCAACTCAGGCCAGGACGCTCTTGGAATTGTCAAGGCGGTCTTCGCGTTCCTCTGCTGTCTGTTCTTCCCCCGTGAATACGTTACCCACGTGGTGGAGACGAAACAAGTCTCAGGTGAGAATAGAACGTATCGCCTTGACAACGACGAATCCAAGGGCAACGAGCTGCTGCAGAAGGCCATTCAACTGTACCTCACTGAGCACTTGGACCTACAGGACAAGTCAGGGCGATACGATCTGCTGGAGCGACCAAATGCCAAGGAGCTACTCGTTGAGAAGGAGTTCAATCACATTGATCTGGAAAAGCAAAAGCGCATCAAGGCTCTTCTGGAACAGTCAGCGTCACCAGAAGTAGCAAAACTTGGAGTGGGTCTACTGTGTCACGTGGTATCGTGGAGACGCAATTGTACAGACTTGAGTTGTAGTCGAGACTTGAGTTGTAGCCGAAGCTTGAGTTGTAGTCGAGACTTGAGTTGTAGAAAGTAAAATTGAGAATGAAATTGACGATGATATCAACAATAGCTATCTACTCGTGAAGCTGTCTAACACTGGTTGAATGCAAGTTAATGTACTATCCAGGTGCAGCTGAAACTTGAGGAGTCTTGCTGTTCGAGCCATGAGGTGATGGCTGAAATAAAACAGCTTGCTGCACGATGATAGCCATGTTGTGGTTGAAACCATGACAATCTTTCCCCTGAAGAGGAGCATGCCTTCGCGCGTTTGTCGCTAGCGCTGAATGGAAGGCGTTGTGCGTTTGAGTCGGTTCGAGCGACGTTTAGCCTGAAGTAGTGCGAGAGCGCTCAGAAAATGTCGATTAGGCCCTGTGCTTGGACCAAATTGCTGGATGGCTCCCAAGAATCAGCAACATCACGTCCATACCAGCGCACCTTGTAATAGAGCGTATTCTGGCGCACCCGCTTGTTGATAATCGCTTGCACTTGGTATCCGTCGTGTCCGTCGCGCGTAATAAGACGTGGCACGTCATTCAATCGTTGAGAATTCATGTCGAACTGGTACGGGCGTAGATATGAGATGTGGAATTCGTCGTGGATTTTGACTCCAGGAGGAAGACCGATTTGATACGTGTCAGGCGTCGTAGCTCGAATGACAGGGTAGGGACCAATAAACCGGGGGGCAAGCTTCCGTTTACCTAAAACACCAACGTGAGGGAGGTCGAGATTTCTTGTATCCAGTAAAACTTGGTCACCAGGTTCGAATCGGTACGTCGGTCTGTTGCGATCATGGAAGTACTTCATAGTCGCCTGAGTAATTTCGAGTTCATCCTGGCACTGTTGTAAGATCACCCGCTGCTTATCCAAAAAGCGAAGCGAAGACTGAGAGTGACCTCGTTGCGTCGGTAGTACCAGGTCGCTGATTGATCGAGGGTTGTAGCCGAGGTCTGCTACAAATGGGGACATGCCAGTACTCGAATGAACCCGCGAATTGTACGCAAATTCGGCTAACGCCAACAAGTCACTCCAGTCATCTTGGTGTGGCGAAACGAAAGCTCGTAGGTAATCAGCAATAAAGTGATTAGTCCGTTCAGTTTGGCCATCCGTTGCAGGTCGAAATGCCGAGCTTAACTGAAGTTGAGAGTTCTGGAACTTCATCAAATTGGTCCAAAACCGAGATGTGAACTTGCTATCACGGTCCGACGTTATCGAATCTGGCAATCCGTGAAGTCGCTGATACTGGTCACGAAACAATCCGGCAGCTTCTTCTGCGGTACAAGTTGTCGTTGTTGGAATGAAGTGAGCTCGTTTAGTGAGTCGATCCACTATTACCCACACCGCGTCATGTCCACCATGCCGTGAACATGGCAGGCCCGTGATAAAGTCCATTGTAATGTGGCTCCAACGTCTGTCAGGAATTTCCAAAGGATGCAGTAACCCTGCAGGTTTCCGCTGTGATACTTTGATTCGTTGGCACATTTCACACGTAGTGACGTAGCGCTTCACTGTTTTTTCCATGTGCAACCAGTAGAACTTCTCTTGGAGCGCTAGTAGTGTCTTGAGACAGCCTGGGTGTCCACTTGACGCCACATTATGGTGCTCGTAGAGAATAATATCCTTCAAGTCACGATCGTCAGGCACGCAAATTCGTCTCGGTGAATCACTGCGTGGCTGGAAGTAGAGAATACCGTCCTCGAGAAAGAAGTGATTGAGATTTGCGCGAATGCGCCGGTGCATGTCCAGTGGTGGTGCATCCGTATTGGATTGCGCAGTTTGAAGATACTGAAACAGCGGCCCGAAAACCGAATCCTCGGCGTAAAGCCGAGTACATTGTTCAAGGATTGAGGTCGATTCCGTACGTAGTTAATAGATAAACTTCGTTGCTGTCAGCCACCTCCTCATTAGAAGTAAGTTGACGGAGTAAACTGGCTAGGAGACGTAATGCGTGGATGCATCAGGCTGAAAGGCA
This sequence comes from Phytophthora colocasiae, assembly GCA_018806915.1. NCBI lineage: Eukaryota > Oomycota > Peronosporomycetes > Peronosporales > Peronosporaceae > Phytophthora > Phytophthora colocasiae. The sequence continues at coordinate 3,990,041 of JAGKQI010000098.1, forward strand.
GCGTTGCGGGAAATTGCGTCCGCGACGATGTTTGTGTTAGCAGAATCCACCGAAACCTTGGTTGGTACAAACCCAGTTCATTTAGCCAGCGAGCAAGGCGTTGCGAACAAGTTTTTCTGTTCCAAAATCGACTGCAACGTCCGATGATCAGTGTTCACGAAGAACGGTTTATCGATAAGGTACACTCTCCAGACTCGCATGGCGTGTAATGCTGCCAGCAATTCTTTCTCTCGCGTCGGGTACATTAACTCAGCGCTGCTGAGCTTTTTCCACTGTACGCGATCACCTTCTCCCCTTGCCTTCGCTGTCAAGCTGGTAGAGATAGCCACCAACGGCATAGTCAGAGGCATCCATCTGCACGTAGAAGTCTCTTCTGGAATCTGGATGGGCGAGCACTGGTGGAGATATCAGCTGAGCCTTCAAATTGGCAAAGCACTTGCGTTGCTCGGGCGTGAGGTTGATTCGTTCTTGCGCGGTTTTACCCTTTGTGGCCTCGACGAGTGGTGCTGATATTTCTGCATAGCTCTTACATAACTTAAGCACGTACACACAAGTACCCAGGAACGACTGGAGCTCGCGTTTCGTCTTTGGTGTCGGCCAGTCGCGTATAATACGAATCTTGTCGGGATCCATGCGGATACCATCGCGCCCAAAGTAATCTCCCAGACACGGTATCTCGTGCGAGCAAAATGTGCATAGCAAGTTTAATGTAGAGTTCTTGCTCCTGGCACCGTTGAAGTACAGCATCCAAAGCCTCGAGGTGGTCCGCAATATCCTTCGATTTCGTGAAAACAAAGAGGTCGTCGAAATAAGCCTGACAGAAAGCTTTCTGGTCGCAGAAGACTCGCTGCATCATCCGATTGAAGGCTGCTGGGCTGCATGATAGTCCCATCGGCGTGACTAAGTATTCAAACTGTCCGTCAGGCGTCGAGAACGCAGTATAGGGAATATCGGATTGGCGAAGTCGTACCTGAAAGAAGCCCCACAGCAGGTCGAGAGCGGAAAACCAATAACCATTCGCCATAGCATCAAAGATGTCCTCTTTTCGAGGTATTGGGGTGGCAGGAATACGAATTTTGCTGTTAATTGCCCGGAAATCGTGAACAATTCGCCACCCAACCGCCTTTTGACGCAGAACGTAGGAGAAGAGTACGGAGACTTAGATGGCCGAATGATTCCGGCGTCCAGCATTTCACGTGTCCACTCGCGGATAGTTCGTTTCATCTCATCACTGAGGCGATACTGTTTCCTCGTAACTGGAACGTCATCGACTAATTCTACCTCGGCTTCGATGTCAACCGTCCTCTGAGGTGGCCGACTTGGTAACTCCATTCGAAACACTGTGTCTTTGTATTTGGACACCACAGACTCAACAGGGAGCCTTTCAACGTCCCAGTCTTGGCTAAGCTGTCGTGACGCTTTTCACTTTGCGCAGGTTGATCTGCAAGCTGAACCATGAAACAAAATTCATCCGCTGAAGGCTTCATCTTCCGAAATTGCTTCCAGGTAATGATTTTAGTGGCTCCATGGCTGGATAGGTAGTTGTGTCGGGGTAAAACAGTACAGTCTCGTCGAAGGAAGTTTGGCGGTGCTTGGTCAGAGCTCGTCTGCTTCCACATTTCTGCAAGCAAAATTTCGCACACATTGACAAAAAGAAGTGTCGCGCTGGATCCTCGAGAAGTGATCGTATTTGTAGCCCAATTAATGTCAGGATTCACGTCTTTCAGCCATGCTACACCAAGTAGGACGTGCTTCTGCTCCGGAATATGCATGACAAAAACCTCCGTCGAATCAGGCGCGAAATTATCCATATCAAGCACGATTGTCGTCGAGCACCGCGGAACATTGATGCTACGTTTAGCGCCCAGCTTGATCTTCAGTGGTTTGTCATGCTCGGTAACTGATAGCGCGAGTCGAGACACAACCACCGGAGAAATGGCATTAAAGGATGTTCCACAGTTAATAAAAACGTCCACAGATGCATTCTTGACACGAGCCTTCTTTTGCCAAATAACCATAAATGTTTTCTCGTTCGGCACTACCCTTTTCACCCGTGGAGTGAAGGTGTAATGACAGAGAATGTGGGCTATCAGACAATGTATGGTCACCATTATCTGACGATTTCGGCCCGGTGGGTTGCCAACCCACCGAGCCTAGGCGTTTTTTGTGGTCGCTACCCGTTCTGCCGCTTTCTTCTTCCGGCAGACATCCTCAGTGTGGCCTATGTGATGGCAAAATCTGCACGTCTGTTTAGACGGTGTGTCAGAATGCTTGCTACCACTTCCAGTACTGGTACCCTTTCCACGACTGAATTTTGGTTGCTCCTGTGAAGCAGCTTGAAGTCCTCCAGTGTTCTGGCCTTTAGTCTTTTCACCTTTGGTGGCTTTGTTATCACCAGGACGCGAATCTTCAAAACGCTGCGCTAGTTCAATTGCCTTTTGCAGAGTATCTGGGATATTTTGGGAAACAAAAGCGCTCGTTTCGGCTCTCAAATTCTGCTGAAAAAACCAACGTTTGACCCCTTCCGGGAGATCTTCCTCCAGTTGTGATAGGAGGTGCTGGAACTTGGTAGTGTAGACCTGTTGCGATCCTGTCCAGCGTAAGTTGTACAGTTTGGACAGTAATTTATGCTGGAAATCGGAGCCTCGGAAGCGCTGTCGAATTTGCTCCTTGAAAACAACCCAGGTAGCTGGTCGGTCGCCGAGAGACGTTTTAAATTCTCGGTACCAAGTTTGAGCCGTTGGACCCAAATTGCCAAATATCAAATTGACAAAATCTGACGTATTGCTCGTCATGTCATCTTGACTGTCGACATAGTATTGTTCCGTACTGAATATCCACAAGTCTAAGTCCTCACTCGAGTCGCCATTGAAAATAGGAGGGTTCCCTTTTTTCTTCTGCTGCCGTTGAGTGGATGCTTGCTGCTGAAGCATTTGCTGCTGGAAGAACGTCTGCTGTTGCATAAGTTGCGCAAACTGCTGCTGCTGTTGCTGCTGAGAGGTAGCCAAGAATTCAAACATCTGCCGTAGCATGGAAGTATCAGTTCCAGGAGCAGAAGCTGGCTGCTGCTGTTGTGCTCCGTTTGGAACATTCGTAGATTGCGTAGAATCCTGAGTCGAGCTTGAAGTTGTCGAGGGAACTCCGTCCGTCGCATCTTCCTCTCTCATTCGACGTGTCTGTCGAGGTCGTGGGTTCGGACTGCGGCCACGAGGCATGATTCCTTCTCTGGTACAGTCGAGTTTCTTGAAACTGCTCACGCTTCAATAGTTAATTAACTGTCACGTGGTAACGTGGAGACGCAATTGTACAGACTTGAGTTGTAGTCGAGACTTGAGTTGTAGCCGAAGCTTGAGTTGTAGTCGAGACTTGAGTTGTAGAAAGTAAAATTGAGAATGAAATTGACGATGATATCAACAATAGCTATCTACTCGCTGAAGCTGTCTAACAGGTTGAATGCAAGTTAATGTACTATCCAGGTGCAGCTGAAACTTGAGGAGTCTTGCTGTTCGAGCCATGAGATGATGGCTGAAATAAAACAGCTTGCTGCACGATGATAGCCATGTTGTGGTTGAAACCATGACATACTGCCACCGTTGGATCGATGGGTTCTGGTCGAAGAAGGAGTTGAGTTTATGAATGAGACCAAGAAAAACGACGATGACAAAGCCACCACCATTCAAGAGACGAAAACACTCTTCCATCTTCGGTCAAACCTGCCAGATGGACCAGAACGGATCGACGCCTTTGTGGAAAAAGCATTTGCATTCTACCGTGATATCGAGAACAAGAAGTTTCGAAGTGACACCTCTCGATACATGTACGTGCGCTCTTCCGACCGACCAGCTGCGACCGACACGGACGACGAGAGCAAACTCAGTGCGCCATACCACAAACGTTACGCCCTAGGCAACGACAAAACCTTCGACAATGTTTTCTTCGAGGAGAAAGAACCTCTACTGCAGTTGCTGGATCACTTTGAAAACAAAACGGGTAAATTCGCCATTGAAGGTTTCCCGAACAAGGTCGGGTTGCTGCTCTACGGACCTCCTGGAACTGGTAAAACGAGTGTGATCAAGGCGGTTGCCGAGAAGACTGGGCGCCACATCGTGAACATCTCACTTGGCAAAGTGAAAACTAATCAGGAGCTCATGGACGCCATGTTTGATTTACGCTATGCAGTGGATGGACTCGACCTGCCAGTGCGTATGAACTTTAAAGATATTGTGTTCGTGATGGAGGATATCGACTGCGCATCTTCAGTTGTAGCAAGTCGAGAGGATGGAGCATCAACGCCAGTGACTGCTAAAGCTACTGAAGATGAAGATAACAGTGCTGATTCCGCAACTGTGGAAGATGGAGCAGTGAAAGAAGCCGATACAACTCCAAGTCTCGGACGATTTCTCCGCCGCGAACGGAATACACCTCAATTCTTCGGACCAGGACCGGGTATGATGGATCTTGAAGACGATGACGACGATGGCTTTCTGTCTGCGTTGTTGCAATCGCAGATGGACTTTGAGGGATTCGGTCCTAAAATGAAGGGGGGATTTGTGTCGTCGTCCAACTCGACGGATAAACTCAACCTCGCTGGTGTCTTAAACGTTTTAGACGGAGTCATCGACTGCCCTGGGCGAATTGTAATCATGACAACGAACCACCCGGAGATGCTAGATCCTGCACTTGTTCGTCCTGGTCGTATCAGCAAGAAGCTTCACCTCGGCTACATGTCCACGGTGGAAATGGAGAAAATGTTCTCGTACTATTTTTCAACAGAACTCAATCCCGATCAACGAAGGCGCCTGCAAACGCTTGAGGGTTCTAACCGAGTATTTACCCCCGCTGATATTGAAGAACTGTGCGCGGAAAATGACAGCATTGACACTGCACTGGATCAGATGCTGAAGGATACGGAATAAACTTTAGAGCGAAGAAGTTGTGAACAAGAAGTTTGCTAATAAGCTAATGTTTTTGTCAAGTACTACATAAATCCTAGCCAGTTGCGGCTCGAGAGTGAAGAGCATCAACTAGAATCGCATCTAATAGCTTCCGACCAGCGTCGAGCTGATGCGCGCGAGCAGCAGCACTGTCAAGCAGCTCCGGTAGGAAATTCTGTTTTACGTCCAATGCCAGAGGGTCGAAGAAGTGGCCACTCTCCACGAGCGTGTCGAATACCTGAGCGTGCAAACTGGCCAAATACTGTTTCGCAGAAGCACGAGCAGCAACCTTCTCCTCCAACTCGGCTTGAGCTGCAAGACGCGCAGCCTCTTCGTCCAGCCGGCGCTGCTTCTCTGCAAACCGACGCTTTGCCTCTGCTTCGAGACGCTGCACTTCTGCCAACTCTGCGTTGCGGGATTGCTCGAACAGCTCCTGGCGCTGGCGGATCTCCCGCAACTCAATCTCCTCCAGTAACTCGAGCATTCCGAGCTCGAGGGTTTTGCCAACCAACACCTCCAGAATGGGCTCAACTTCCAAGTCGAAGTCGAACAGATCGCCGCCCTCGATCTGTGTGGCTACATCTATCCCCGAGGGCGTCGGCACGAAAGTAACGGGCGCATGTAGGTCCAGCAAGGCATCGGTCTGCGTGTCTGCATCTACTTCTGGGTTTCTGTCTGTCAGCTCTTCCAGGTAATTGTCTGTCTGTACGTCCATGTGGAACCTGCCACCGACCGGCGGAGGGGTAACTGGTCTTTGCTGTAGCTGTTGTTGCTGCTGCTGCTGTTGTTGATAGCGCGCTGCTCGAGTGGCTGCTTTATTCAATTTGCGAGGGTCAGGACTCTCGGGTGTCTCCTGCAGGAACGGCAACATGCCTGAACATTAGTACAATCACTCAGCACTAAATCTGCTGCAGTACACAACGCACTTCCCGTGTGACGTAGGCACTGCCACGGTGCACCCGCTTGTCGAACATTATATTCTGCGCTCGATCTGTGTTGCCATTACTGCTGAACGAAAAGAAAAAAAAAGTTAGATGGAGAGCTTCAAAACAAAAGATCGCACTTACGAGGCAATAGAAACTTTACTGCGCTTGGTGGCCACAGAGCGAGGCGCAGACGAGAACTCGTAGCCGCCAGACTGCATCAGGTATCAATCAAATGCACTACCAGTAGTGTACACTAGCAGGTGACGCTTCAATTTACCCTCGAGACCTTGTCGCGTCGTTTCACGAGGCACTGAACTGAGCGAATACAGTGCGGAGGTGACGCGATGGGCGCAATCTGGGACCAGAAAAGACAGCGGGACACATGGCTTCACTTCAAAAGGAGCATCACCTCTTGCCCTTGACTTTGGCGACTGTACTTGTGTTCATGTTCAGGTTGGAGGCTTCAGCAGCAATACATTAATGTGCTGCTGCATGTTGGTGATGCATGGGCTGCACATTTACAGCGCGCAGGCTCATTCTGCTTACGGCTGCGACACACTCCAAGAGATGGGTTGATTGTGAGCAGGTTGGTAAGAAGTGTTTCGCGAACGAGGGCCGGCCGTGATCACAAAAGGGTATGAGCTGGGCGAGGAAGATCGAGCAGAGCGCGAGTCTCGTGCTTGCACACTGCGTGTTGCAGTCTACTGCTGGCCGGACTGACCACCCACCAGTTTCAACCGCAAAACGTGCTCAATACATGCACAGTTCAGGAACAACTTTAACGACCTCAACCATCATGCTCGTAAGTGTACGGCGAAAGCCAATGACCATCCATTCGGCGCTGCCATGAGGCCAGTGAGCTCCAACACTTTTTTGATCGCGCCGATCCTCTGCATCATGTCTGAAGTAACGCTAATGTTCGAGCCTGATATCAAGCACGGACATAAAAGAATGTGAGCGTCGGTGCTTCGCAGCGTCTGGACTTGATATTCTGCACGGGCCAGCGAAAGTATTGGAGTCGTGTTGCCTTACGCAGGACTGGAAAATATCGAGCGCTGTCACCCGTCACACATACTGACTCAGTATCTGTCTGATCACATCAGAGTGTGACGGGTGACAGCGCTCGATATTTTCCTCAACTCAGTATGAGGCTGACTTGGGTATTGATCGCATAAAAAGGATTTTAGGCTGCTGTGATTCACGCAGAAGTGCTGTCTGGTTGCCATCTCTTTTCCTCTTCTAAAATGAAGAATACATGTACACGTGATGTCTGCAAGATCTGAAACAGATTGATAGAAAGCAAGCGTCCGTCTTGTCTTGGCTTATGGGCAAAAACCATTCAAACTCACTTAAGTAACCTTATAAAGTAAGCGGAATAGAAACCACTGCTGCGAGAGAAGACCTCTCTAGCCCACAAAGCCCAAAGCACCGAGCGGCCGCCGAGCTTCCTTCCGCCCTCCCGCAGCTGCCTCCACGTACGTCTAGTTGTCTCGTGTTAGTGTTGGCTTTGGACCCATCTAACTCCCCCCCTTTCCCCCCGTCGTCGCCCTCTGCAGTCCAAATGGCCTCGCAGCAGCAGCAGTTTGAGTCTGTTGTGTCCCCCTCGGGCGTCAAAGCTTCTTCCACTGTAACGTCCGTCGCCTCCTCTTCCTCGACGTCTTCTTCTTCTTCTTCTTCTTCTTCTACTTCAGCCCCTCTATCCAGTGGACGACCTCCATTACAAGACTCTTCTGCACTGGAGATCGCTTACAGCACCATCTCCCCCAAGGTGGAGCAGCCGCAGTATCCCATGCACATCAAGCTCAATCTCATCGACCAAAACCCGTTGGCCTCTGGTCTCTCCACGAACGGAGACTCAACGTCATGTGAGAGTCCGTACCCCATGACACCGATGACTCCGGGCGGATACTCGTCCAGCGGCGGCGATTTGAGCAAGAAGCAGCGTCACAACCTCCGCGAGCAACGCCGTATCCTGCGCATCAGCAATCAGTTCGACATCCTGCGCAACAAGCTCGAGGCTGCCGGGTATTCATCGTCCAAGAAGGACAAATACAGTGTGCTGCAGGCCACTCTCGAGTACATCTCCAATCTCGAGCGCAACCAAATCGGTGGTGTGGCTTCCCACCCCCCACAAATGCCCCATCACATGCAGCACCCGTCGTCCCACCCAAGCGGTGGCGTCCCGCGTCATCTCCCGTCTCCATGCAGCGACTCGGGTGGTCCATTGTCCATCACGGCGCCGTCGCCCAGCCACGTCGACAGCAAGGGCCAAGTCTTCATGATCGACAGTATGCCGTCTCCCGTTCCTGCACTGTCGATCCCTGGTATGCAGCCGCAGACCTCCTACCCGCTGGACATGGACAACATGTATGGCGGAGCTGCCAACGGCACCTCAAACGCCGCAGTCAGTGAGATCGAGGGCTCCGCTGCCTCCTATCGTGACGTGTTCGCCAACAGTAGTATGCCCAGTCTTCTAGCGAAGCTGGATGGCACCATTGTCGAAGCCAACGCACTGTTCCTGGAGCTGTGCTGCAAGAATATCGACGAGCTTCGACTACACAGTCTGTACACAATGTGCACGGCAATGGACGCCCCCAAGATGTACAACCTGGTCGGCAAGATCCTTTCGTGCGAGATGGCGTCAGCCCAGAGCAAGATGATGTGGCATTTCTCCAACACAGGCGATCGAAAGGTGCGATAATGAGTTTGCTCTTGTGCTGCTGGTAGTTGATGAACTCAACCGTTCTGTGTTTTGGCAGGTGTTCGTATCGGTGTCGATGATTCACGACAGTATGCATCGCCCCGCCAACCTTCACTGCAGTCTCCTGCCCTTGTCATGAACCCCACCCCAGAGCCAGGCTACGTCGTGTTTAGTCGGCCAAGGCGAGGCGCAGAAGCGCTCGTTTCACCTCGCAGTCACTCGCCAAGTTTCTTGATTTGAAGACGCGCAGAACGGGTGTGAAGGTGGTGCGGGGTGTACTATTTTGTCAAGGCAACTCACTGTTCCTGCTTAGTGAGTTGGCTGGACTGTATCTTTTTGCATGAGAGCTGTACTATACGAAGCCTCGGCGCAACGATTGTGGCGATGAGGCTCACCAACGACAAGGAGAAGCAACCACTACCAGCATAAAAAGCATACATGGACGCTATTTATCATCCGTACGCTGTTGTTTCTGCTTGGATTCATCCTTGATACCGAACCAGGCGCGTGCCTTCTGGCTGCAGCCCTCGCAGGCGAACCAAGGCTGCACTTCCTGTCCAACATTTTGCTTGGAGCTTCCGTCTGCAGGCGTCTCGAACAAGTGCGTGGTCGCTCGCCAGACTCCCGCAGCGGCGAAGGATCCAGCACAAACGAGAAGCCAGCGACGCTGTCCCAGATCGTGGCGTGGCAATTTGGAGCGCTGGTATCATCAGAGCATAGAGGCGATAAGTTCTTTGGAGGCAGCAGTTTGGAGGCAGCAGATATAGGACACACCTCGTTGAGGAAGTAGGCGCCAACGCCCAGCAAAGTGGCTGATCCAGTGAGGCGACAGCTATAAAGGCAAACGTAAACATAGAGAAAGAGGAGTGAGCTATTGTCATGTAGTGCCTGCAAGTTAACGTTCTTCTACCCGAGGCAGTCGTCCATTTCCTGAGGTTTCGATGCCATTTAGAATATGAATACTACAGATGGCTACATAATGTGGTCTACACTAAAGTTAACTCGTCCTCGTCAATATATCTTTAGCTTTATGACTTGGGCCTGTGCCCCATCGTCCTTCTAGCTGACGGAACTCAAACCTCGTCAAGTTCCAGTTGGGCTCCATGTGGACGTCTGTGACGCAGGAGGACATTGATCTACTGGCGGTGGAGGCTTTCTTGCCAATTGTTCTGCTGCTCAACTATACGTTACTCATATACCTTACCATCTTCTACTGGAAACGGCGACAGGAGCGACGCGTTATGCTGTTGCTGTTTGTCGGGACCCTCGGTACCGTCGTGATCATTCCATTTGCCAAACCTGATGACGGCTTCGTGGAGACAGTCAACGACGTCTCCGAAGCGTGTTGCGTCTTGACGTTCTTGCTGCAGATTACCATCATCGGCTATGACCTCAACAAAAGGTTTAAAATGCGGTCGGTCATGTATCTCACATACGTAGCCGAGGTGCTGATTCTGGCCGATTTGGTGTCGATCCTTCTCTCGTGTATTGTGGTCTTCAAAGCTGACGTCCTCTCACAGAGTGCTGGCCAAAACATCTCGAACGTTGCAGAGAACTTGAATCTAGCCTTCATCTTCATTTTCCGTTTTTACTACATTGGCATATCGCGAGGCTGGCGAAGTATTGCGGAAACGCGGAAAGTGGAGGTGTGTGTCTATGTGCTCTTTGCCACACACGAAATGCCCTTCAACGTGCTTTCCACCGCAAGTGGCCTCGATTGGGAGTTTGCGCAGGCGATTTGGCATCGAACAACTCTCACTGCGTGTCTCCTAATAACGGCGCGAACCAAGATCAAGCGGACGTCAGCGGCCGCTGGCACAAGTACGAACGCCAGTTCTAACGACAGCAAGAGGGAGAAGCGCAATGTTGGGAATTATCCCCAGGGCTTGAGCTTGAAGCGTGTTTTCGACGGCAAGGGTTCGCCTCGCCTAGACTTCATTCGAAGGTCACTTGGGAGGTCAGGACGATCAACAGGCCGGCGGAACACAGGGCAACAACCATGCGTGGTTGTGCCAGTAAAGCAAGCTATTGAGCCACAATGACGGATAAAATATTTTGCTATAACATGTAGTTTTTTTTTTCTGATAACATCCCTGCAAAATGAAAATGCACTCACTATTCAGCTTTGGGCCCTCTGAAGTTGCTTCGGAGTTGTTTGTTTAGAACACCTCGAACAGGATTCAAAGTTCTTGAAGGCTAACCAAGACCCCACTGTAGAAGCGTCTTTTGTCTGGCAATCAAGAGCTCAAATGCGTTCAAGTTGAACGATTCAACATGTGGGCTTTACTTGGATGTTGTAGAACTTATCCAGTGAAATGGGAGCACATGACCAGCACGCTATCGATCACGGGCAAACATAATATCATAGGAATATTTATTTGCCTGGCAATCAATGCATGTGAGTTTGTTCGAAACCTGGTTCGACCGGTCCAATGTAGCAGGAGCTGTGACGCGGCTCTGACAACTGATGGACTCTGATCGCAGAGTAGGACCGTACCAAGCAGCCTGGTGGCACCTCCTGGAAGAACGTTGCATGGAGTTTGCCTTCCACTTGATTTGTTCGTGCAAGCAAAAGAGCTGAAGTTGCCAACTACATGTAGGGCTTCGATCTAGGATACCGGTAGTAAACTCTACCGTATGATACCAGGGTACTAGTTCTACGCGTGGAGTTTACTGACACCATGTAATGGCTGGCGGCTGGCCGATATGTACATGTAGACTGCAGTGTTGTACTTAAAGGTTAAGTATCTGCTTGTCATCGTTTGTATCTGTGGCCTGTCGGCGGCTGTTTGATGTCGCACTAGCAGCGAAATGGGCGTGAATGGGGTCAGCAACAGCGTCGAGGCTAGCATGTGGTAGTCTGTAACGATTCCCCACCGCTTTCAAGCCCAACCGCTGCCGAGAAAACAGCCCTTGCTGAGTTCTACGGTAGAACTTCTACCACATCGCAATGCTCCTAGGTACAATACATCGTACGACGCAGCCCTGCTCAGCGAGCACCCACTCGATTCAACTGGCGATTGCCTCTGCGACGTGTTCCTCGCGTTGTTGTGTCCTCCGCATGCACTCGAAAAGAAGCTTTGCCCCCTGCATTTTGATGCATGAAGCCGGCGTGGCAAAGCCTTCGTGCGCTCGAGAGTGCGTTAAACGGGATGACTAGAAGGGGCTGCGCGGCTCAAGTCTGGAGTCAGCATGGGAACGCCCGACTGGCGCATGTCGAGACTGGTGAGCAAGAACGCTCCGGTCGGCGGCAAGTACAGGCGAATGTTGAAGCGAGTCAAATTGCACGATGCTCGCAATATGGTTGGGAAACGCCTCGGGAGCCTTTATTTAGCGCCGGAACGGGGTCTGCAGGCGCGCGGAATGCAACGACCTTGCTGTATTGAGTAGTTGGCAGCAGCAATAGCCCCATTGTCGCCAGTACGCCGTTAAGTGCAGTGTCAGCGTAGCGTTTCCGTTTCTCTTACTAAATGTACTGTACATGTAGAACCGTAGAACCAAAAAGTAGAATCCTGAAGCAGAGGTGATGGGGCTCTAAAAAGAACGATCCGTCCCCACCAAGGGTTAAATTACTTGCCATCCAAAAGAACAGAGACCTCCTCAGAACACTGTGGCGCTTCTTCAAAGGTAGCGACGGCAACGCACTCGCCCCCCAGTGTGGGGTGGCAATCCAGAAGGATGCACTGCATTTGTGCCACACAGAGTGGAGCCCAGATGACTCTGCACTCACCTCCGTTTCGAGCGTTAGTGTCGGTCCGGTACTTGCGTGCGCAGCGTCCAGCGTAGCGACGGGTCCGTGACGCACTGTGAGCGACCGGATCTCCGTCTCTGTTCAAGCAAGTCGCCATCCTTGTCGCGTGGCCAGCCAAATGCAGCGCAAAGGGTTAAATGCCAGACGATCTGTCGATGTACATGTAGTCGGTCGGTCGCCACTGCTTGATCATTTCGGAACTTGCTGTCAATTGCGCACATTCATTCTCCCTCTCAATTAGTCAAGATGCTGCCGCCCAACTCCCCCACCAACGCTGCTATCGCTCTTGGCGACGTGCGCTGCAATGTCGTAGCGACCCGAAAGGTGGCAGGCCACACTGACTACGCCATCCGCGTGCAGACCGACCGCTATGGTGGTGAGGACCTCGTGTACCGCCGTTTCTCAGCCTTCCTGCAACTGCAGCAGCTCGCACGTCGTCACTTTCAGGATCACGCAGTTTGCTGCGGTGGTGACAAAAGCTGTCTGCTCGCCTCCTGCCTCGAGCGCGTGTTTGAGGACACCGAGTTCCCCGTTATGCAGGGCCGTTTCCTCGGTAAGAACTCCAAGAACGTCGTGCGTGAACGTGTGCTGTTCCTCAACGCCTTCCTGTTGGAGCTTGAAGAGGCGCTGTGCAAGTGCCCACCTGTGGTCATGGCGCGCTGCGAGAAGCAGGGCTGTAAGATCACGAAGCTGCTCAAGAGCTTCTATGGCTGCCTCGACGTGTCGGCCAAAGACTCTATGTAAGCGCTGCTTATGACCCTCTATCCAGCTTTACCTGTGTGCGTTTATCGCAAGTGAGGTCCAATCGAAGACTCACTACGCCACGACAGGATGTAACCAGTCTTTGGAGCTACTCCCGATCGAAGGGAGCGCAACGACAAAGCTCTACAGGCAAGTGATATCCGTGTTGCATCAACTACTTATTAGGTCGCCATACTCGACAAACGAGTGTCGACTACTAGCCAAACATGCACAGCATGTAGATATTTAACTCCTAAAACAGTTTTCCAATTCTCGACACTTTTGTTCATTACTTTGTCAAGCGTCGCAGTCAGAGTCGCTGACAACAAAATGGTGTTAGTGACAAAGGTTCGCGATGCAGAGCACTGGGCACAGGTGCTGGAGTACAGCGAGAAGAAACTAGTCGGTAGGGTGTTCTGATTTCCAAAGGGGGGAGCGTCGGCTGAACATTTGTCGTCGTAGTTGTCGATGTGCACAAGGATTGGTGTGGACCTTGCAAGATCGTAGAGCCAACATACAAGCGCTTGGCAACGGACATCGACCACGCAGAGCGTCGGCTCTTGTTTGCAACGGTAGGGCAAGCCCCACATGTGTAACCAAACAACTCACTTGCTACTTGATGCAGTTGAACGTCGGTTTGCACGTCGATGGCGTGGAGGACAGTGGAAGCTGCAAACCTCGTTTCCTGTTTTTCAAGGTAAGGTCCTTTTAAAGCAGCGAACAAACCGCAGTAAGATACTCTCAATTAACTTTACTTTTTTAAGGACCGCAAGCACATCGCAGATGTGGACGGAGCAAACGCGCCACAACTGGAGCAGTTGGTCAAGCAGCACGTGCCCCCACTTGGAAATGACGATGAAGAAAACTGAGGCGAAATGTTACCACAAATGTTTCTTGGAAGTGTTAGGATGCAAAACTCAGGTGTAGTCGCGATCGAAATGTGCTGTGGCTTTACCAGAAGCAAATCTAGCTTTTAAGACGGAAAAATCGTCAGATCACCAAATGTACTTGTCGCTACATTGCGAATTCAGACGGAGGAATCTGTCGAAGTTGAAGATGAGGGGAAGACGAAGCCCGCGTCTTCAAGGCGACCAACTCGGCACCGCTTGCAGCTATCCCTGTACGAGAAGTTCTGTATCTCGAGAAACAAAAATATTAGTTGACCAGCACACGATTGCACTTAGGAAACAGTACGTGATTGCCTGCAGCATAAAGAAACGTCAGTTGGAAAGCTAGAGCAATACAATACGTTCTGACAAAACACCCAACCCACCGCAGTTTGTGCATTTCCAGTCTCCCTGTTGGCCAATCTCACACATTTCAACATTTTTCTCTGGACAAAATGAGAGAACAAAATAGTTACCGGCCACCAATCCATGTGTGGAGCGACCTTCTTAGATGTAAGTGACGCTTTCAGCTGCGAATGTAACCCAAAAGATTGAGTTGTCTTGGTACACTTTAGCTGTAAAATGATAGATCTTACCACTCGAATGACGTCATTTGTGCCGGTCTGGCGTGGATAAAATGTGGGAGTATCAGATGAAACTCGAAGGAGTTGGCTGTACGTTGGCGTAGTTGACACTCTTTTTGAGAACGACCCAGCAAGTTCTTCAGATGAATCCTTCACTTCCGAAGTATCTGTAATATTCATGCTACAGTAACGTTTATAAGTCTGACAGTTCTGCTAGCGCATATTTGTGAGCAAATGACTTTGTTTTACCTGCTCGATGGATCGTAATATGGGAGATTTGGCAGGCCGTAGTATTTCTTGAAAACCCGCGGTGGCTGATTCTCGTCGAATATTTCTATCTTCTGGGCAACTTGGTTGTCGGTAGATCCGGAAATATTTCGCTTGCTTGCCTCGGCATATGTCAGCTTCCTACCCAATTCACTCGAATTCATTTTTGCGGCAGCCATCTCCTTCGCCAACTCAGCAAGTTCTTCAGGGGTTACACTCCAGATAGTTCGCCCAGGTTGCATTGGGCTCTTTCCCGAGCAATCTTGTGTTGTAGATATTGTATCCCCTCGTGCTGATGGGCTGTGCTCTTTTTCACCCATGCCCCCTTCCTGAGCAGACTGCGCCTTCTTCCCAGAGTGTGAAAGGTACTGGTATTGATGATAATATCTCTGTGCAGCCGCCATAGCGAGAGAGCGCGGTGACTTGTAGTCAATTCGTTGCGTATTTGGTCTATCATTGTGTACTCCAAGCAAGTCGGTAGTCTTCACCCCGAATAACCGTGGTCGTGGATCAACAGAAGCACTCGTGGCCTTTCTCATCGTTTTGCACGACGTGCAGGTGTCTGGGGGAGGCAGCGGTGGAAGGGGCGGGAAAACTGGCATCTGGGCTATATAAGAAGATATCTCAGACTGCTCTTGCTGTTGTGGGGTCTGCTGCTTCGCTGACATGATGGAACTACACCGCTGGATCCGCTGCTGCTCTTGGTGATCTCTTGGTGCGTGCAAGTTGAAGTGAGACCATCACTCTTTTAAGTTCGGATTAAGTACGGTTAGTTAGACTTGCACACTGGTACATTGTACCATAGTGTTTTGCTTCCTGATTGTGTGGCGCTCAAGTTTACAAACATGCGTCTACTGCAGCAGGTTGGCTCGCGCGCGCGGCTATTGCGGGCGTCTCAAGCGCCCCCGCGCCTTGTAACCCCGCTCTTTATGACTGCAGATGCCCCTGCCACCTATTCAGGCCCAAAATACCCGAGATCTACGCGTTTTCTGCACGTAGGGAACGCCAAATTCGATGCTTTCGAATCACCAGCTCTTGCCGTTATGAAGAAGCACCAGAGCTCTGACACTGACATCAATACAGAGACAACAAAAGAGCTACTCAAACGCGTCAAGAGCATTGGAACGTCGTATCACAAGGCGCTGCAGGCCTTCAACGTACTAAGGTCACGGGATTTGAAGCTCAGCATTTCGATGTATCTCTCGCTGTTGTACAAGGCGTCGCGCTCAGGTCGCCCCGAGGTCGTATTGCGTCTGTATGAGGAATTTCTGGAGGACGAGAAGCAGGGATTCGTGCTGAGCTACCCCAGATCTCGGGGCGCGTGGCTTCAACTCGGGCATTCGAGGATGCAGATGCAGCGCCTGGTACTCTGGGCCTTGATGGACACGCACCAATACCAGGAAATGAGTCCGTTCTATCAGAGGGAAGTGGCCAGCACGTATAATAAGCACGGAATCTACGAAGCCGACGCCTTCAACTTCTTGCTGAGAATGGAGTGCAGAGTAGAAGAATTCGACGAACAGATTTACGGATCGCGGCAGCGACTGGAAACGCTTTTTAACGTGATGGAGCAGCTGCAAATGCGCACGAGTTACTCGTCTTCCCACGTGCTTTTCAGGCTTATTTTTCATTCACCGGGTCTTTTCGCGAACTCTGGAGCCATCACAATCGATGGCGACGAAAATTCAACGACGAACTCACCTGAAGCGATGGCGGATCTGATTATCGGACACATGGAACGGTTCCCACATGCTCTCTCGGTGGATCCGAAGCGGCTTTCGATTGCTGTGAGCACTGCCGCAAATGCTGGCCATCACGAAGTGGCTAAGGTTCTGCTTGAGTATGGGTTGACAAATCACGTCCCAATTGATGCAGGATCGTTCGCTCATGCGGTGGAGAGTGCCCCGGACGACGAAAGGCGTATGAAGATCGCAGATTTGTATATCGATGCCAAGGAGCACGAGCTCATATACACGACTCAAAACGCGGACAGAAGTATCGTCAATTATTTGCTGTTTGACGCTGCTCTAGAGGGAAATCTCAAGCACACGATGGAACTACTGCACGAGATGCAGTTTTATAAGAACAAAGCGAGCAACCAGTCCGTCAGGCAACTTTTTAAAAGTATCGCGGAGTATCAATCGAAAGTATGCGGTACTGCCGATGCAGACCAGACTTTGACTGAGACCCCGACGATCATGGAGCTTTTTGAGAAGTTCCCAGACGTTATCCCACGCACTGCGCACTCGTTCACGCAGGGCATTCAGTACAGTCTTTCTGCTGGAGATATGGATACAGCGCTTGATCTCATGCGGGCCGCTCTTTGGGCTCAAGGCGTCAAGCTGGGGCCACGTATCTACTCTCAGATGTTGTATCCTCTGCTTGCAGGCGGCCGTCACGGTGGGGGTGAATCGAGCGACGCCGACATGTTCGACCGTTTGGAAGTGGAGCGGTGTTTCGACAAGCAACATCCGAACCAGCGCACAGTTTTGAATGCACTGGTCGTGAACATCTGCCAGTCTAGTGACGATTTCTCGACGATGCTCGTGTGTCTGGATCGCTGGCAACGACAAGGGCACCCGCCTATGAGTCGGCGACTGATGAATCGCGTGTTCGAGGTCGTTTCGAAGCAGCTCCAGCAGGCGAAGGAGGAAGAGGGGGTGGTAGATCCTGGTACAGATATCATTGTGGACGGCATGAAGCTCTCGTACTTGGCATTTCTGCTTCGATACCACAAGATTGTGACTTGGGACGCCTGGACGCTTCGACGCGCTATTGTCCGTGCTCGTACCAGCGGTTTGTATGCAGATGTGGTGGCACTACTGGCAGAGGCCGACTCGCGTGGTCTTGTGTTGAACAGCTCTGCGAATATCGTGTCGCTCTGCGTGCTGGAAGAGGTCGGAGATCCGTCTGCGGTGGTGGCTTACGCGGAGAAAATGAAGGCGAATGGTGTGTGGGAAGAAGCCGTGAACAAGGATCCAGTAGTGCAGGAGATCTTGGACCGAGTCCTAGCCCAGGAGCTCCACAACTGATGGTGGTTGGCCACAGTAGGCAGACAGGTCAGGCACGCAGTAGTTTATACTGTACTGGGGAATATTTTGCCCACTTCAAGTTACTCAGCGCATCTCAAATGCTCAGCATCAGTCTGCAATTGGCTTCAAGAGACACAAGTACCAGACGAAAAGGACGTTCAATGGCTGAGCTCAAGTACGCATTGATGTTGCAGACCGAGCGGACGGAGGAGGCCAGACGAGCTCGTCAGCGGGAGCACGTCAAGAACAGCTACTACCGCAAGCAGGTGCAGAAAGAATGTAGATAACAAGAGTCCGACCGGCATTCTAATACCACCCGTGGTTATTTTGCTACACAGAACGTGATGAAGGCGTTGCGCCAGGAGTTGAACCACTTGGAGCTCGAGTATTCACGCACGCTGCAGCTCAAGCAGCAGCAGGTGGAGTGGCGTGAAATTGCTGAGACTCTGGGGAGTGTCTCTGCTCGAGACCACTCGGACGACCTCGTGGAGCAGTATATGCAGTTGTCCATCAAGAAGCAGCAGTTGATGAAGGAGAACAAGGAGCTCGTGCGCATGGGGACGACGTTCTCCCAGTTTCAGCTCAAGACCGAGCACTTACTGGACGCGGAGCCTAAAGTGACGCTGGAGCCGCCTCCGATGACGGTACGAACTTCCTTCTGGCGACCATGGTGGTCCCTTGAGCAAGTGTGGGACCCACCAGGATGCTCCATGCTAAACCGTTTTCTATGTTCTCCCACTTGCAGGTGGACAAAATTGCGTTGGAAGTCATGACGGTCTCTGAGTGCCAGCAAATTGCTATCCAAGCGTTAAAAGAGATCGAGGAATTCATGGAGAACAGCAACAAAAACCTCACGACTGGGCTCGAACTGTTTGGATGGAGTGAACAGCGACGAGAGGAGACGGATCACGTCAAGTTCACGCTCAAGAAGCGCTTCGTAGGTGTTACGCCATTGGACATGTCAACTCGAGGCTGGCGCGTAGTGTCTTCTCCTCGAGGACTTGCTGGACTGTACTCGTCGACGATGTATCTGTCCATGAAAGTGCTTCAGGTGGTGGACGACTACAACGTCATCATGTATCGAGTCATCACCAATGCTAGCACCTTGGGGACCGTCCAGTCATTGTTCTTGGTTTCGCGTTTTCGTACGAATACTGGCTACGTCATTCTCTTCCGGTCTGTCGATCGCAATCGATTGCGAAAGGTTCATCCAGACGGCTCTATTGGACCTTGGGATGCGCAAGGAGGAACAAAATGGCTGGATATGTTCACATGGTGCGTTTGGGGGACCTTTTTACTCAACATGTAGAACAACTAACTCATGTGCTACTTATGCTGTGTACTTCAGGACACTACTCGAAGATGAACCTGGAAACGAAAATGCTGTTATCTTCAGCTACGGAGGGATTGTGTACGGCACAGAGGCCGTCAATACGCGTATGTGGATGCTCGAGATTTTGTCACTTGCTAGACGATGGGAGAACAAGGTCATGGGACCAACTTTGATGCTAAGCAACTGAAAAACGATGGTACTGAACCACTCGGTGACAAGTAACTTTGAAGGAATCCATTCTATCGTGATACAGATTAACGCATGGGTGCATCGTCTAGTTCTTTGCTGCAAGGTGCTCAAACCCACCCAGTACAGCGTCTACATCGTCATGCTCTGCGCAAAGCTCCTCGATCTCTGCTGGAGTGAAGAGCTGAGACGAGACTTCAAAGGCCTCACGGAGTCGCTGGACCTGAACCTCGTCCAGCTTGGCGACGCAGTAGTACTCGATCATCTGCTGGACGTGGACGCAGCCCATGTATCCCAGCAGCAGCTTCTTGTTCACTCGACCAGGTCGCACTAGTGCTGGGTCGAGTTTCTCCGGGTGGTTCGTCGTCATGATGACGATGCGACCCGGACAGTCAATTACGCCATCCAACACGTTGAGCAGCCCCGAGAGATTGAGCTTGTCGTTGCGCATGTTGTACTTCTTCTCGTCCTCGAGACACGCCTTGATCATGGTCGACACGAGTTTGTCGTCTTCAGACTGCGCGGGTTTGTCTGTACCAGCCTCTTCAGTCTCTGTGGACTCTTCGGACTCTTCAATTCTAACAGGAGAGACGTCAATCTCACCCGCTCGCTTCTTGACGATGGCAGAAGCGCAGTCGATGTCCTCCATGACGAAGATGACGTCCTCAAAGTCCATTTCGATGGGCGAGTCCAAGCCCTGCACTGCGAATTTCATGTCGAAGAGCGCGTCGAGCAGCTGCTGGTTGGTCTTGATCTTCCCGAGCGAGATGGTCACGACGTGGCGCTTGGTGTGCTGCGCGATGGCCTTGATGAGACTCGTCTTCCCCGTGCCAGGCGGGCCGTGCAGCAGAAGACCCAGTTTGTACGGGAATCCCTTGATGGCGAACTTGCCGGAGCGCGTCTCGAAGTTGTCCAGCAGCTGCAGCACTTGCTCCTTCTCCTCGAAGAAGAGGTTCTCGAACGTCTTCTCCTCGCCCAGTGCGTATCGCTTGTAAGCGACGACAGGGGTGGCATTGTTGTTGTCGTCACCGCTCGAGTTGGCAGCTGCTGTGTCTGCCTGGACGTAGAAGTAGCGAGACTTGTCCTCCACGTGCTTTCGGCGCTCGATGGCCTGGTAGTTCCTGAATGCTCGGTCGATGATGGCGTCGATGCGCTTGGACGCGTCAGGCAGCGCCGACTCGAAGCGGAAGTTGACGGTGGACTCCTTGACAGTCACCTTCTTGTCTCCTGTGTTCTCCGGTGCGACTGTCTCGTGCTTGAAGTGGACGCCTGGTTCGATCTGGATCCACTCGTTAAGTGGGGGTAGTGCCTCGACGTTGAGGCGGTTCACCTCGCCGTAGTACTCGTCGTCGTCGTCACTGCTGTCGGAAGACTCGGAGCCTGTCGTGGAGCAGTCGGACGCGCTGACTGCAGCGTCCAGCAAGGCCTTGGTGGTCTTTTTGGACCTTTTGGTCTTCTCGAGCAGCTCGTACTGCGCGTTTTTGCTCTTGAGGTCGAGCACGTCGGCCAGGTAGATGGAGATGGCCTTCTGCAGCAGGTGGTTCTTCTGGTCGTAGTCCCAGACTTTACCCCAGCGGTTGAAACGCTGTTTGACCTCGATGACACGCGAAACGCGACGTTCGCCCTTGGGCGGGAAGAGGAAGTGGCGCAGCATGGCGAAAAGCGACTGCGGCGACTTCTGCACGTAGGCCACGACCTTCTGGATGAGCAGCGGCACGAGCATGCAGAGCATTGTGTCCACCAGGACGTTGTGCGTGCGGAAGGTGTTGATGAGGCCGAACTCGACGGCTGTGGAGCTCATGGCTGGCTGGCTGGTCACTTTTTACTGAAGAGAAGAGAGAGAGAGAGAACAAGTGACCGAGTGAGCGTTAATTGGGAAATGAGGACGGACAATTGTCGTGCATTCCCGGGAAACAGTCGAGAAGAAAGTTCGTTGGTTTTGCAACTGGTAGTGACGTGGTGTCACCACTGGTGAACCCATTTTCGTCAAAGGGCAACTTTTCTGCACCAAATTGACAAGTTGAAGTCATTGTGAGTGATGGTGGGTTGAAACCTGCCAGAATGTGTTAAATGTGATTATACAGAGTCTGCCACTATCGAAGTCGTATTTGTATGGAAAAGCATTTGATAATATACGACGGGGATAGAAACATCATCCAGGTACGCAGGTATTCAAGATCAGGTCTACATATGATTTTATAACATGATTTGCGACCATCATTCATTCATTCACTTTCGACGTTCGAAAGGTCACTGACGTAGTCAATTGGCAAAACGTTTTAGCTCAAAGGCCATGTCGATTCATTTTCCCATTTGCCACTTCAATAGCATAACCACTGGCCGTCGCCTACTCTGACAAACTCCTGCTATTGTCCACCATGGAAAACGTGCCGACTGACCCAACGGACGAGCTTCTGCGCAACCTCAGCACAGGCAACGTCGCCATTGACGCCTTCGTGTGCCTCGTCGTGTCGCTTCTCCTCCAGCAGCTCATCACGCACTTGCAGGGCTCGAGTGACTCGCTGCTCAGCCGCCTGTACAACCTCCTGTTCGGCGAGAAGGAGCCTGAGGGCGTGTACCGGATCATCGGCATCACGCAACGCTTCAGCTCTGAAGGCCACAAGATCTGGGACTACGACCAGAAGAACCACCTGCTACAGAAAGCCATCTCGATCTACTTGGCGGACGCGCTGGACTTGACCAACAAAGACGCCAAGTACGACCTGCTGCATCGGCCACAGAAAAAGACCAAGGCACTCGCGGACAATGACGACGGCGACACGAGCGAGTCTTCGTTCGACTCGGAGGAGGACGACGACACGTACTGTGGAGCTGTGGACGGTCTGTGCTGGGAGGCGCTTCCCCAAGAGAACGAGTGGATCGAGGTGGAGGAAGGCATCCAGTTTAAACATGAGACAGTCGAGCCGGAGGACAAAGAGGAGCAGAAGACCAAGTCGCTGACGGAGACCAACGTCAACTTCAAGTTCTTCTCGACACTTCCCGACGGCTCGGAACGCATCGACGCACTGATTCAACGGGCGTTCAAGCAGTATCAAGACACGGAACGCCAGCGATACACCAAGGACACACTCCGCTACTACTACATCCAGACTGGCGGTCCCAGCATTCTGGATAAGGATGCGAGGGTGACGTATAAACGGTATGCGCTGGGCGAGGAGAAGACGTTTGAGAACCTCTTTTTCCAGGAGAAGGATAGCGTGGTGCAACTACTCAACAACTTCACCAACAAGTCAGGCAAGTTCTCCATCAAGGGGTTCCCGTACAAGCTCGGTCTCCTGCTTCATGGGCCTCCCGGTACGGGTAAGACGAGCCTCATCAAGGCCATTGCGCAGCACACACGACGCCACATCGTGACAATATCCCTGGGCAAGATTCGCACGAACCAGCAGTTGCTGGATGCGTTATTCGACATGAGTTTCGCAGTGCAGGGCCTGGATTCGCCCGTGGAGATGGGGTTCGAAGACGTTGTGTTTGTCATGGAGGACATCGACTGCGCGTCTTCCATCGTCAACGCCCGTGATGACGGCGAAAAGAAGCCGAGCAAGGCCGACCGCATGTTTGGCAGTCAGAAGAAGGCAATGGAGGAGGATCCCGAGGACGGGATGGCGGGACTGATGGGTCCCATGCTCAAGCCAAAGGGGGTCGAGGACAAACTCAGTCTATCAGGTCTGCTCAATGTGTTGGATGGCGTAATTGACTGTCCGGGTCGCATTGTAATCATGACAACGAACCACCCGGAGAAGCTCGACCCAGCACTAGTGCGACCTGGTCGAGTGAACAAGAAGCTGCTGCTGGGATACATGGGCTGCGTCCACATCCAGCAGATGATCGAGTATTACTGCGTCGCCAAGCTGGACGAGGTTCAGGTCCAGCGACTCTGTGAGGCCTTTGAAGTCTCGTCTCAGCCCTTCACTCCAGCAGAGATCGAGGAGCTTTGCGCAGAGCATGACCATGTAGACGGTGTACTGGGTGGGTTTGAGCGCCTTGCAGTTAAGAACTGAAATTCATAACGTTATTCCCCCCACTTCAATTTGTGATACTTAACGGTTACATGTTAATCTAGGTCTGTTATTTAACACAGTTACCAATCTCGATATGATCTGGACAAGACTCGCCTCGTTGGCCACCTTGTGCAGCCTCTCAACGTCTTCTGCTGCTGCTTCCGTCGCCCTAAATGGTCCATTTCAGTCTCTAGCTGGGTCTTCACTCTTTACCCTCCAGGATTCGCCTGATTCTTCGCTTGTTTTGGCGCAATATGAGCGTTTCCTGCTGTCAAAACAGCGTTCGACGCCTCTGTTGCTCTATTTCACCCCTTCTTCCACCTGCAACGAGGAAGACGACGAGGAGCAGCAGGTAGAAGCTCCTGCTACCGACCAGGAGGCTTGTGTTGCTCATAAAGAACTGGTGGAAGCGTCGGTAGAACTCGCAGCTGAGATTTTGTCCACTCCGGAGCTTCCCGTCGTCCGTGTGGACGTCCAAACGTGGGCCTCAATGCTTCATTACGTAAGACAAAGATGTGGTTTCCATCTCTACTACTGGTATGTATTAACATGGGTTCTGTTTGCTGTAGCACTTGATGTCCTCGACGCCATCGCTGCTGTGGATGCCTGGACGCGCGTCCGGCCGCTTTCAGCGCTATCCGCACGTCGAGACCAACTTCCTCGACCTCCGCGTCAATGGATCGCTGTTTACCAGTCTTTTAGGTGGAGATAATGATGGTTTCCAGCAGAATGGAGTGATAACAGAGGCTGTGACTAAAGAGATCACGGCGTTTGTGCGTCTGTGTCAAGAACGGAGTGGCTATCTCATTCGGAATTCACGAGGGAAACTGGTACCAGCTGTGCCGATCGATCCTGGAAACGACCCGCTGTCAGGCCTCGAGTTCATTCCAGCGTTGGCGTTTGTGGCATTCATCGCCTTCATCGTGAACGAGAGCCGCGAGTTCGTCCTTGGAGTGGTGCGTACGCGACTCTTCTGGTTCGTCCTCTGCTTGGGCGTGATTTACGTCGCGCTCAGCGGGCTGTTCCACTCGATCATCCACCGTCGAGCCTGGTACTACTTTGGTCGAATGCATGGCTTCGTGTTCGTTTATCCAAGTTCGCGACGGCAGTTCGTACTGGAAGGTCTGATCAATGGGACCTGGAGCTTCTGGCTGTCCCTTGGAGTGATGAGCATCTCGGAGGTTGCACCGGCGTTGAAGTCGCGTCTGGCAAAGGAGGAGGTTATTCGCTGGTCACTGCTGCTCGTGGTTATTTCGTACATGGCGCTGTACTTGACTTTCCTCATGAAGTACCGGTGGTTAGCCTAGCGTTGTCGGTTGGTAGCTAGGGCTTTAGCCTTCACTTAACGGTATTTACACGACAACGGGGGACGCAACGCTCACTTCCTTGGATCGACAGTCTCTTTCCTGCATTCCCCTTGATCTGTTCCCCAGCCAGAGCGACAAATACACCAGTGCTAACATGGTCGGAATTTCAATGAGTGCTGCAACGACACTCATCATTGCTGGGTCAGAGTCCAGCCCAAAGGTAGCGACAGCCACACCCAACGACAGCTCATAGTTGTTGCTCGTGGCTGTGAATGCCAATGTGACGCTCTGAGCGTGGGTGGCGCCACAGGTCTGGCTCATAAAGAAAGAGCCCGCGAACATGAAGAAGAAATAGATGAGGAACGGCACCATCGAGAAGAGCACTGAGCCGATGGTCGTCGTAATGCGTTGACTCTGAGAAGCGAAGAGCACGACGATCGTGAAGAGGAGAGCTGCCACCGCCAGCACATCCAGTTTTGGAGTGTATTTCTCAAAGTACCAGTCGTTCCCTTTCCAGCGACGTAGGAATATCCATCCAGCAATACCTAGTACGAAGGGAATCCCCATGTAAATGCCCACGTTACTAGCCACTTCAGTCACAGAGATATGGAGACTTTCTTGATCCTCATCGTCGACCCCCATAGCTGCTGGCATCGTATTGAGGAAGAAACTAGCGTAAAAGGAGTACAAAGCCATCGTCCAGAGGGAGTTCACAGCGATGAGAGCTGCCCCGTACTCGAGGTCTCCACCAGCCAAAGCGATCCAGATCATGACCATCCCAATACAACGAGCACAGCCCACGAGGCTGAAACCAGCCATGAAGCCTGAGTCGTTGTGGAAGAAACCTGCAGCCAGGAGGAACATGAGGAATGGACCGACGACCCAGTTCTGCACGCTCGTTAACAGCAGCAACCGCCAGTCGCGGAAGACTGCACCGACCAGCTCCCAGCGCACATTAGCCAGAGGCGGATACATCATGGCCAGCAAACCAGCGCCCACGAGCAGATTCATCCCCCCAACTGTTGTGGCTTCGATGAAGGAATGCACCGCCGAGAGCTGTCCGAGGCCGATCCCCGCACCGGCGGACAGCAGAATCCACAGCGGCAAGAACCGGTCGAGAAACGATAGTTGACTGGCGATGCCTGCGTCGTGATAGACGGTCTCTTCCTCCGCCATTGCGTTCTTTGTACTATCGTATAGGAGTTGAATTGAGTTGTTACTACGCTGTTGCTCAAATGGCCTAATGGATGTGGCTGCACGTTTTGCACTTCTTGTTCCAGACCTGGTGCGAGTGAGCTACGAAGACTTGGCAACTGCACGCTCGACACGCCCCCATCATGCGAGACCTCTCGGCCAGCACCTCCTTGTGCTCTGCGATGCCACGCATGGCACGATCCAGCGCCTCATACAGCGGCCTCGCAGCAACCGGCTGACCCACAACGCCGCTAAGCAGTGCACTCGCCTCCAGATCCTGTCCGTAGAACTTGCGGTTCAAATCGTTGCGCGTTGCAATCACGGAGCCCTGGAGTGAAATGCCTGCGTACAACCCTTTGCTGATCGAGTAGCTGTAGTTGCCATTGAGCCCAGAACTGCTGATAGCAGCGGCAGCAGCGGCTGAACGGCCATAGGGACCTACAGCGACATCCAAACCTGCACCCAAGTTGACCTGTGGCGAGTGGAAGACCTGCACAGCAGCAGGAGAACCCAGAATGATCATTACCTCGACGATTTCTCCTCCGATCTCGAAGCCGCCACCCAACCCGACCGTACCGATAGCTGACGGTGCAGACCAGGATCCGTCACCTAGACGGGAGATCACAATACCCGTTCCGACCTTGCCAACAAGGAGGAAACCAGCCTTGACGATCGTCATGATGGCTAAACCGTGTGCGTTCTCGAGCATTGAGATCGGAATGGATCTGTCCCCGGACGCTCCCGAGTCGTTCCGGAAGAAGTTGCCCACAATATCTGCTGCATTTGTGCACTCCTTCTCGAGCGAAGGTGAGAATGGCACGTGTAATCTCGACTTGGCTTCGTGTGGACCCGAGTCGGCGTTCGCCTTAGCGTAACGTGCCACTAGATCCTGTTGCAATGGACGGAGTTGAGGTGCGCAATGCAAACATGCTCGTTGTGGGATGGATGGGTCGTAGCCCTTGGCGCCTTCGATCTGCTCTCCTTCCGGGATTAACAACATCAATGGCGAGCAGTTCCCACACACGTAGCGACCACACGCACGGCTGCATCAGGATAATAAAGCGTTAGTTATGAGAACTACATCACCATGGCAAGAATTTAAACACAGACACACCATTGATGTCGACGCTTAGTGACGTCGAAGGCCAAGCCACAGACGTCGCAATTAGGATGGTCAGAGTATCGTCCCTTGAGGATTCCAGAGCCGCCGGACGCGCGACCGCCACTGTTGCGGTCCTGTCCGGGGGAGGAGACTGAGGAGGCAGATGACAAGTTTCGGCCATTGGCTCTGTCTGTAGCGCCGTCTCCGTCCACGTACACGACGGGGATGGCTGGTGGCGTGTTGTTGTGGCCAGATTGCTGCTGGTACAGAAGCGTCTTCTGGTCGCGCTCCTCGAACGACATTTGCTCTTGGAATCGCGGAGGAACTCGTGACGGCGGTGCTTGTTGAGACTCAGTATGGGCGGCTGGTGGAGGAGCTGGTTGCGCTGCGAACGGTGCGCCACATTCGCTGCAGAAGCGGCCGCTGGGCGTGTTGGCCCCACATAGAGAACACTGAGGCATCACTAGACGCGTTCTGAGGCTTTGAGGCTGATTGGCAGATTGCGAAGTGGCTGAGCAACGCGGGACATGCGAGCCCTGTGTCTCTCTGTATGGATATGCCTCTCCTTGTCCACCTTCTGCTATATTATTGAGGCAAGTGTACATGTGCAAATCCAGTCAAGGTGCGACTCAACTCAACGGATCTTCTAGTGTGGACACGTACGCAGCTCTTTTTTTGATTGATACGCGCAAAACAACTTCAATTGTTGCTCTCTCTTCCTATTGCGACCAGCACTTCCGGAACGTCCACCTATGCGACGAAACTAGCAGGCTCGACACCCACGCCGCCGCAGTGCTGGTGCACCAGCTTGGCGAACTCCAGAGCGAGAGCGTCGGCGTCCTGCTGCGTGTCTGCCTCAGCGTACACACGCACGGCGTCCTCAGTGCCAGACGCGCGCACGAACGCGCGGCCACGCTTGTTAGCGTACTCCTGCTGAGCGGCGTCCAGAGCGGTGCGAAGACTTTCGGGGGCCAGCACCTTAGTGTCGTCCTCTTCATCCGACTTGATCACGCTGCGGTCCGCCACCTTAACCTTCGTCTGGCGGCTCGGCAGGTCGTTGTAGATGGCGTCCCAGTCGGCGATGCTCCAGTTCTTCTGGACGAGCAGTGCCTCCACGAACAGCAAGTCGCACATGGCGTCGCCTGTGGCCTGGTTCACGAGTTGCGAAGCGGCGAGTAGCTGCGAAAGCGCCAGCTTCTTACGTTCGTCGTGTAGCGTGTTCTCCCACTTGTGCAGCTTGTCCAACAGCGCGTCCTTAAAGACGACGGTGCCGTGGCCGTTGGCCTCGAAGTACACAGCCATGTCGAACTGTGTCGCTTTCTCGTGGCAGTACTTGACACCAGTCTTCGCTTGCTCCACATGGATTCCCAGAGCCTGTAGGTACTGAGTGGAGGCGCCATTGGCGTACGCAGTCATCACGCAGCCGAACGTCACGCCCTCCTGGTCCAGTTCCAGAGCGTGCAGCTTGTCGGACAGGAATTCAGCAAACAGGCAGGCAATCTTGTTGCCGTCCAAAAGGTGCCACATGCCTTCGTCGTCGAAGTAGTGGAACACCACGCGGTCACCATCTCCGTCCATGCTGCAGTACCGCTTGCCCCGGCCGTTCTCGCGGGTCACGTTCGTGGGCGGTTGACGCGACTTCTCCACGTGCTCAGCGCCACACTGAAGATTCAGCTCGCCGTCTCCGGGAGTGTTGACAATCTCCAGGCGAAGTGAGTCACCCAGGTCCTTGGCCAGTTTAGCCATCTGCAAGGCGCCGACGCCGTGGGCGCAATCCACGTATAGCGGGCTTCGCGTCTCCAGACGCTACAGCAATACGACGTCAGTTCATCTAGCAAATAACAGTGGATTTAACCCGCTGAAAGACCCACCTTGGAGTCGTGCGTGGCTGTGAGCTGCTTGAAGGCGTCGCTCAACATGTTGTAGTATCCGACCTCGGACGCCCAGTCACCCTTGTTGTAGTTCTCGTAATTCCACTGCAACACGCAACAGTTAAACATCTCACCCCCTTTGCTTCTAGCTATAAAGATCCTCGTACCATGCGAACCAAATGGTGCAACTGTGGCGTTGTCTGCAGTCCAAAGTCCAGCACGTTGCCACCAATGACGAGCGCTCCCTCGCGTGCAAGCTCAGCCAAGTGCTCACTGGAAGGGCGCGTGTCCTTGGCAATAAAGACGTTGCCCGTCTGGTCCAGATCGATCTTCTCTGCAGCCACGATGGCGTCCAGAACCTCCACGACCTTGTCTTGGGCCGCATTGGCCAGTTGAACCGCGTACTTTTCCCATTTCTGGCTGAGCATGTCACCCTTGGGGTCGATGATCTTCAGTCCATTGTCACTAGCTGCATTGTGCGACGCCGTAATCATGACGCCCACGATCTTCCCCACACTCTTGGAGCGCAGCACCGCCAGCATTCCCATGCGGTGGCACGTGGACACCAACAGCCCCGCGTCCTCACGGAATCCAGCAGTACCGTAACGCAGCTCACGTGCGCCCAGACGCTCGGCGCGCGGGTACTTGACGGTCTCCTCCGCCACACGCGGCGTCTTGTCCAAAACACTTGGGCCGCTCATGTCTTTAAAGTCTCTCTTCCTCGGTCTTGCGCTCTTTGTTAAGTGGAGCTGTTCACGACCAAAAAGGTAGGGAGAAATTGGTCGTCACGATGGTGGATTGGTTGTAAAATATGATTTACAGATTCACGATTGGTAGAAAAAAAGAACATGTGACGTGGGAGGCGATGATACGATGAAGATACGATGGCATGAGAATTTTTTATAATGACGAGGATATGTTGATGGGGCGTACGGGTGGACTGATAAATACTCTCCTATGTGTGTTTCGGCATCGCTGTCTGACTAGCTGCCTATATCTGTATGGGGGTGTTCGTCTCCTGGGACGAAGCGACTAGTTGATGGAGCAGTGACGCGACATACCTCTCTCGCTCTCTCTTTCTCTCTCTCTACACGTTGGAAGACTGTTGCGGCTCATCCGTTCCCTCGTGCGCCGACACGAGGATCTCGTCGATAGTCTGCACTGCGTTTTCCACATTCTGGAAGGCGCCAACGAGGTAATGAAGTTGACGTAAGAGCACCAACAACACGGTGTCCGTTGCCTGTTTCGAAGCTTCGAGTCGTGTTTTGAAGGCCTGCAAGTGAACAAATTCACACACAATCCACAGTCAGACAGGAGCAGGGACACGACGCCAAGAGCAAAAAGTATCCGAAAGACGTACCATCGTGCGGCGATACTGCGCCAATCGACTGGATCTGCACGCGGGGCATGGGGTGGGCTCGCCCGTCACATTGTCGATACCCCAGTCGCTGCACCCGTTCGAACCTGTAGAGCACTGACCTCCCAGGTAGTACGCCTGAAGCGTGTCGTATTCGTCAGCATTGAACGGTAGCTTGGCGATGTCAGAAATGACCTTGCGGACGTGCACCTCCATGGTGCTTTCAAAACGTGGGCTCTTGAGGGACAGTCTCTTTTCACACGATCCACCTGAACGTGGAAAGCGACCCAAAGATCCGCGTGATGGAATCCGAATAACGCGCGGCGGTCGGTTGCTACTCGTCTTGGATGGAGAACTACCTCCACTACCACCTGCTGCATTCGATGCACCGTTGCCTGGCCCGTTGTGAGGAGGGGGCAGCAATCCGAGCAGCGCATTGGCACTTCCTGAACGCGAGCCGCCGCCGCTTCCACCTCCGTTGGCACTACTAATACTCCCTGATGATGAACCGGCCTTGAGGTTGCCCTCGAGCTTCTGAAACTTGGGGTGCTGCACCACTGGCGACGAGCTGTCGCCTGCATCGCTGTCTGCACCTGAATCTACTCCTGATGCCGTCCTATCTGCTGCTGCACTACCTGCATCCTCTGTGGGTTTTCGTTTGTGGCTTGGGGGAATTCCTGACGTTGCAGGCACGGTTTGTCGTGCCTCATGTAGTCCCTTTAGCACCAGTTCATTCCTAGAAAGCGTATCTGATTCCCTTCTACCAGAGCTAGAGGGAGCTGGAACTGCCACCACGAGACTGAGATCCACGCCTGTTAGCTTGAACAGCACCGAGTGGACGTTAGCGTTAATAGCACCTACGATGCAGGATGCGGCGTAGTTGTTGGCGCCCTTCGTTGCTAGTGAGGCGCCATTTAAACTCGGATGCTGATTCTTTTTCATATACTGAGTGCTCGCCCAATCGTGACCATCCACAAGCAGGCAAAGTAAAGCGCGACTCCGGGCCAGCCCCACAACACTGAGCTCGCGCAGTCCCAACAATGACATTTGAGTGTAGCTCAAATCCAGCACGCGCAATTCTGTGTTCTGGGCGAGAAGCGCTCCGAAGGCGCTGGCACCCACATCACCTAGCGGGTTGTGGTCCATGTACAAATTCTGAAGTCGGTTTACGCCGCATAGTGAGCGAGCTAGCGCGATGGCTCCTTCCTGGTCCACGCCATTCTTCCCCAGTTCTATTGTCGACAGCGATACGTGACCTGTTGCGAATGCAGAAGCCAAATGTCGCACTCCAGCGCTCCCCCCTTTGTTCTGTCCAAGCGTGAGCTCCTCCATCGACTTGTTTTGAGTTAATGCCACTGCTAGGCTCTGCATTCCAGCGGCACCGATACCATTAGTACCCAAATACAGCGCTCTAAGCGCTGTGTTCCCTGCAATTCCATCTGCCAGAAAGCGGGCGCCTTCCTCTCCGATATTGTTCCCACTGAGGTGCAGACTGCGCAGGTGTGTGTTTTTGATCAGCGCCTGTGCGAGCGCTCGAGCACCAGTCGGTCCGATCTCATTTCCTGAAAGGTACAAACTCTCGAGCGACGTGTTGGTCTCCAATGCCTCGGCCAGTTGGGCCGCGCCCTTGTCTGTTAGTCGGTTAAAGCCGAGATCCAGAGTACGTAACTTAGAGGCGCCATGGGCCAACACGTCGCCCAGAAGTCGAGTGCAGGCGTCACCTAGTGAAAACCCGCCAAGCTTAAGCACCGTGTACGGGGCCAAATCTCGGCGAAAGCGAGCACTTACGGCCTCCCAGTCAGTCGCGACCTTGGCGGCGGAGTCCACGTCCCTGTAGTATCTTCGAACGTGGCTATGGATCAGTTCGCGCGACGGGCAGGCGTCAGGCTCTTGTGTGACTTCGTCATCAGTAGATTGCGCGGCGTTGGCGGCTGTAGATGGCGGTTTGTTCTCCGAGTCGTCGTTGCTGCTGCCATTGCCGAGACTCGCGGCCTTGTGCTGCTGCGCCTTAAACTCGCGCTCGCTGTACTTAAAGCGCGCGCTCACGTCTCGCATCATCCGGCTGCAGGCGGGAGGGCAAGCGAGCAGCGCGCTGTATCGGCAGAGTGTTGGTCTCTTTGTCTGCTCTTTGTCTGCTGTCTGTACGGAGCTGGTGGAGGCTGCGGATCCGCGCGAACTGAAGGCGCAAGAGGCGGCGGCGTCACTCGTCGCTAATGGCGCGAGTGTGAGAGTGTGCTGGCCTACGGCTGGAGCAGCCTGAAGAGGGGAAGGGCTAAGTGATACAGAAACCAAGTCTTTTTTCTCTGCGAAAAAGAAATGACACCTGATTGGTTGTAAAGAAGTTCCGAATAACAACCAATCCGATGTCTGTATACGCATACGGCGGGAAGGAGCGAAAACAAGCGCCGTGTAGTCGAGCCAGCTGGGGGTATGTTGCTGGTGCTGGCTGCGTGCGGCTAGCTATCGGGTGTTGGGCCTAGACACCATGATATTAAAATGGGACTACGCGCTGAGCTCTTCGGTCTTATTTAGCGAGTCACTTGAAGAGGATGAAAGGAGATGAGCTAGGGTGGAAAAAGTAGGTACCGTGTCGAATGGAGCTGTAATTGGATACAAACGTTATAAGAGCCATTCGCTTTAATCAGATCCATGTACGTGCACAAGTTGCCACTATTTTCTGACTGCTCCAAGCTGTAAAAGCTGAAGAACAGCGTCAGCAAGTGGAGGTCTGAACGCCTCGCTCTACGCTCCGCAGCTGGGCAGCATACACCACGCTTGGCAGAGGCAAAGTTTAGCCACGGTCAGCAACAGCACAAGCCCAGCAGGATATACACTAGCTCAGGCTGTTAGGTGCGCCCTTCTACCATCTTACATGTAGCAACGTCTGTTGGCAAACACGCTGATGATGTTGCTTGGAGTTCACACATTGGACTGGCGTTTTGTTAAACGGCAAAGGAACTGGGCTGCAGTTTTACGGCGGCGTGTCCCCCCAAACGAAATCGCTGCAGATAATGTGATTCTGAAGCAGTGCTCATGTTGCTGTCAGACTCGCACGCAAACTGAAGCGGGATAGGGCCCTCAAATCGTGCGATGCATTGTAAACGGAGCTGCGTTTGACTTGAGCAAGTCACTCGTCTGACAAAGGCCAAGCCAGAACGGCCGCTTTCTCGCTGCAGACCGTTTACAAACGCCTTGTTATTTTATCCTTTCCTGTGGAACCTGCTGGAGTTCAGTCTGGACCTCTCGCCGATGCGCTAAGCTTACATGTTGCAAAATACCGGGATCAAGTAAAGTCTCCGAAATGCACACGTCGACAAGTGAACTCAGATTTGACAGACGTAGAGACGGTCCCGCGCTCGTTATCACAAACAAAATGGCGGCGGCAGTACATGTACTGCTTGAGCAGAACTCGTGGCAAAACCTCAACCACGTTCATGCTCGGGTGATATATCTGTTAGGGCGAGCCCCGACTTGGATCCAATGCAGCCTTTGTCAAAGCGCCAAGCCGAACGACTGTGAAGGCAATTTATGCCGTAAGCTTAACATCTACCTACGTGCGTGCAACATGACTCAAGAGTCCCCAGTACTGAATACAGTCGTATTGCTGTTCGCTGGAGAAACCAGCTACGCAAGTGATCCGTCCAAACCAACGCAACTCCAGATTATATCGTCGCACTTGCTCCCAAGCCCGCAATCCGCCGAAGCATGTCTCCATGCCAAGACGCAAATCCCTGCGACTACTGTAGGATCAATCCACACGTTCACGTTACAGAGTGAAGATTGAAGGAGATGACAGCAGCACCAAGTGCTAACTTGCCTTCCGCCAAAAACAGAGCGTTGTTACTTCTGCTCGAAGCGCTCAAAAGATCAACATGTTCGACTTGAAGAACGTGCGAACGTCGGACCTAAACGAGTCCGGGCCGTCCTTAATAAACTTTCGGATTCACTTGGTCCTGCTCACACTGCAGTCGCAGTCAGTTGGCGTCTCCCTCGGCGCAGACTCGCGTGTTCCAGAAGATCTTAGGGCTGCATTGAGCTGTGGTCTCTTGAGCATTGCCAGACTGTATGCGGATTAATATTTATTTTTACGAATAAAACGTAGTGAAATATTTTTAAATCGGTGGGAATTAAATAATTCGTAGCATGTCACTTGGATACATTGCTCGTGTCTCCGTTGATCGCTACGTAGCTGTTGGCCATGAGCAAGGTGCGTGCGTCCCCCCACCGACTCTCCGTGCCTGCGATAACTCACTGTGTAATGTTGCTACTTGAAGGAGGCGCTGGTGACGCTGCTAGCCCGCGAAATGGACCGCGTGGCCCGTAACGCCGAGAACTGGCAGGAGCGGATGGCGGCGTTGGGCGAGATGCAGCGCGCCTTCGAGAAGTTAGAGCAGGACCCGCCGGATGGGATCGTGGCTGCCAGTCTAAGCACTGAAGTATGGAAGACGCTGCGGCCACTCAAAGGGATGGTGCAGGATCTGCGCTCCCAGATCGTCAAGGAGGTCTGCGCGCTGCTCATGACCATCTCGCGCGTCACTCGGGACGCCATGGCCCCGTTCTTGCGTGACGTTCTGCCCACACTAGTGGAAGTGCGAGGTAGTGGCAATAAAGTCTGCGGGACGTACTGTGGCGAGTGTCTCGAGGCTGTGGTCACCCAGACGGTGGTCAAGGGCGCAACACTACGGTTATTCGTTGACATCCTGCTGGACAGCAAGAACAAGCTCATCCGACAGTGCTGCATCTCGTGCTTGCGACAAGCACTCGTGACGTGGAGCCCCGTTATGGATAAGAGCGACGTACAGCAGCTTGAGAAGGGATTGCAGCACGCACTGTACGACGCCAGTTCGACGTGTCGAGCACAGGCGCACGAGCTCTTTTTGGCCTTCAACACGCTCTTCCCCAAGCGAGCACTGGTCGTTATGAGCATGGTCGACTATAAAATTCAAAAGCGACTTGAGGCGCTCGTGTCCTCCGATGTTGGTGAATCTGTGAGGGGCGCCGGCTCGGCGTCGAATGCCAGTGTAGATGGGGATGCCACGCCAGCTCCGCAGGTACAGGCTTTGGCGGGCTTCAACATTGATGTGGGCGACCGTGTATGCATCCCAGACAAGGAGCTGTTCGGCTTTGTGCGCTTCTTGGGTGAAATTATAGGCGTGAAAGGAGTGTGGGTGGGTATTGAGCTGGACGAAGCGTACGGGAAGAACGACGGGAGCGTCAAAGGACGGTACTACTTCCGCTGCAAACCCAAGCACGGCGTGTTTGCTCGTCCTCATCAGGTGTTTCTTACCATGTCAGGATCCAAGCTACATGAGCACCAGCTCCAGCAGCAACAGCAACAACAACAAATTCAGGATGACGATAGTTTCGCTCACAAGGCAGACGACGCTAGCGCAGCAGGGCTGGAGATCGAAACGGGGGCTACTGCTGGGATTCAGTCGTCTGCACCGCATGAGGGAGTCCCAGTCACCCCACCTCCTGCACCGGCACCTGCTTCCTCGTTGAATCTTCCTGTTGATACAGATACGCCTGAGCCATCCAAATTGAGTTTGGTTTTGAACCGAGCCTCCGTGGCGCACCGGCGGTATCTGAATCGCCTCCTTATGCATGTCAGTGCTGAGCTGGAAGAACACGAGCGTTTTGAGAATTACGGAGCAACCGCTAGCTCGGCAGACGCAGTCCAGTACCTGCAGCAACTTCAAAACAGCGCGCAGGACAAGATCGTTCTCTCCGATGAATTTATCCAGCAGATCATTCAGGCCCAGCAAGCTGCGAGAGAATCATAAGCAAATTGTCTACAGGTAACTAACTACCCCCATCAATGCAGCAGTATGGACGTCACTGGGTCTGCCTGAACTATAAGCAGGTGCTTGTCTTCCCGACCAAAACTTGTTTATTGTTGCAGCCTCCCCGTTGTATTCCTCTCTGAAATCACGTGAGAGAAGGACGGTCGGTCCAGCGGATTAGAATACTTCGCGTCACGCTCGGCTTGCTCCTGACTAGGGCCTGCAGCATTATGATATACGTCCTCCTCTCTAGGGGTTTTGCCATATCGGTCATCATCACCATCCAGAAAGCTCCGTGAAGTGAACGTCAAACGACGATCAAAACTTCCATCAAGCATCGTCCCCCTCCCGTTTGACGCCCAGGACGAAATGCTTGCAGACGTGGGGTCACTCAGCATGGTCCCTCCTCGAGGGTTACTGCTTGACAGCCAACTCAAACTGGTATCATCACTCAAGGACGTCGTGCCGCGATCCGACCACCAAAAGCTTGCACTTCCATAGCTGTCCTCGCTCGACTGTGTTAGATTGCCTTCTTCGCTGGAGACAGAGGTCACTGATGCTGATGACGCTGGTAGAAGCATCGAGCCTGTAGTAGAGCTGGCCGCTCGAACCAACAGTGAGCGATGCTTCCCCTCCCCTTTCTTTTTATGCTTCTTGGAGGTCGAAGTCATGCCGGGATACAGACCAGTCTCCTGAAAAATGGTCTGCTTCTCCCGCTCGATCAATAACCTTGCTTCCGCTACCGCCTCAGCTACGTGCTTGTCAATAAACGTCTTGGCAGCCGCAGCCTTCAACTCCTCTAGCAACTGCTGGTCACTCGGAGCGTATTCAAGCCGGACACCGCTCGCCTCAGACTCCAATTCGTCCCTGTTGCTACTCACACTGCTCCCGCTAGCAGTGCGTCTATGCTTTTTAGCATTTTGGAGCTGAGCGTGCGCATCTGAGAGCAATTTCTTCTGACCTATACGTTTCGCCAACCAGTCTTGCGCTTCACTTCGTGCCTCTTGTGCCACAAGTGTCAGTGTTGCTCGCTCCTCTTCTCGAAGATATTCCAAAGTTGTTGACGATAAAGTTGGGGGGCGTGGGAGTGCGCGAAGGTACTGAGCTGTTTTCAAAGGCATCGACTCCGCAGGTGGGCGGGGCACATTAATACGAAGCGGTGGGGGCACCCTGACATCCAGTGTTTGATTGGAAGAGCCCATCGACGAGGAAAAACTATCAGACATCGAATTGAAGCGTTCACTGCTTGCGGAAGAAGGGTGAAGCGGAAGTGGGCGCTGTTGCTGCCGATGTCCACCCTCAAACGAGTCCTTAGTGTTTCTGCCTGCATTATCAACCTCTTGGTGGTCAACCCCACTTCGTTCTTTCCTCCAAATGTCCATTAATCTCGACCGAGCATCTCGAGGGCTCACTCCCCACTGATCAGCCACATCCGATTGAGCAGCGTGCTCCAATTCTGGGTCATCAAGAAGGCACGCCAATAGTTCGGGGTCTCGCACATCAAAGTGCACTGCGAGCTGCAGAAGACCCACACGCGCACGTGGCATAAGTGCCCTTGTTCGAGCTCCACCATGTATCAACGCACGAAAAGCGGATACATTGTCCGACTCCAGCGCCAGCATTAACGGGTTCTGAGGACACGAAGTTACTAGAGTCCTGGCGCTTGGTCTAACCTCACCACTGGAAAAAAAATCGTTAGACTCGCTCCCATTTTCGTCTTCGTATGTGCTCCCTTCCGTCCAAAGGTTGAGGTCTTGCCCGTATCGCAGAAAGAGCTCAATGAACGAGCCATCACACACCTCCCGCAACGCGACATGGAGCGGTGCTAGCCCCGCGTTGTTCCAGTTCCCGGCATCGACATGTTCTTGAAGAAGCAACTCCACAGCGAAGCGCATAGCAGCACTGTGGGGCCACGCACTCGCCAGATGAAGCGCCGTGTCACCTAATAAATCGGCCATCTCTAACAGTTGAGCACACATTGGACCAACGGAAGGACTTCGTACTTGGAGTTCGCGTGATGAATACAACAACAGTAACGCATTCTCAGCAGCCCCTACCGCTAGAGCGGCATGTAGTGATGTCTCCGCACGAGAACCCATTGGACGCACAAGAACCTGCGCCGCCACACTGGCATCCGCGTTCTGTAGAAACGCTAGGAATAACCGAAGCAAACTTGAGGTTGACGGGCCGCCGGAAGCTGCTACATGCAGGGGTGAAGCTGCATGTAGCGTATCATCCTTGAAAACTGTAGGTGGAACTGACTTCGACGGCGTCGTAGTTGTTGGTAGATGAACCACTAGCGGTAATGTCGACAGAGGAAGTGAGATGGGCGTCGTGCCACCTCCAACAACTTCTATCACTGGTGTTTTTCCGCTTATATGAAGGAACCTTACCACAATGTGATGGATCCCTCGAAGCAGAAAGTTACAGGAGTCTCGGCCCTGCTTGCTTATGGCTTGATCCTCGTGGACAGGAGATGCGCCAAATCTCTGTTCAATTACAGGAGTTTCGCTTCTCAGCTGCTTCCGGGCTTCACCACTGCGAGATTTCGAGGTGGACTCAATTGAATTGGAACTGGCTGACCGAGTCTTCTTCCAAACACCCACGCTTCCCCCTGACTTCCGTCTTGAACTACTTGATGCAGTGCTGGCATTAGGACCACTGCTCATTCCTAACCAGGACGTTATCTGCACTAGCAGCGGCAGAAGTCGAGCGGGACACATCTGCTGCTGGCTATCCTTGTCTTGACTAATACAATCCAATAGAAGCGCTGCTAGCTCAAGTTGCCCCGCTTGAAGAGCTAGCATCACCACTGGTCTACCAGTTTC
Organism: Phytophthora colocasiae; assembly: GCA_018806915.1. Classification (NCBI taxonomy): domain Eukaryota; phylum Oomycota; class Peronosporomycetes; order Peronosporales; family Peronosporaceae; genus Phytophthora; species Phytophthora colocasiae. The sequence continues at coordinate 4,028,847 of JAGKQI010000098.1, forward strand.
ACCGTCTGTCCACCAATGCCTGCTTGCTGGGCTGTTTGGTTTCTTTTGGTGCTGGTCAACGAGAGCTGCAGCTAGCGCGTACAGTCCGTAACGGACAGCAAGTGCTAGCGTCGAAGCGCCTCGAGAATCTACGGCATAAATATCAGCTTTATGGGCAATCAAAGCTGCAGCAGCGAGCTCCATTCCTGCCTTGATAGCAATGTGGAGGGCGCTATCTTCGTCACCAACGATCCCTTTCTCTTGAGTTTCCTCCTCCTTTTGACTCTCTCGTTTCTCAGCAAACGCCTGACTCCATTGGCAGTCCGATCCAGAAGGCGAAGCGCCTGAAGCTAGCAACAATGCAACGACTTCTTGCTGGCCGCCCTTGAGTGCCAATGACAGCGGGGTATCAGTAGTTCCACGACGACCAGCTCGACCGTCAAGACCTCCAGTTGGAGGGGAATGACGATATACTTGAATGAGGCGAGCAATAAGCGCTACAGGCGCACGTAACTGAATCGCAAGGTGCAGCGCTGTATTCCCCAAAGCATCATAAGAACGTGGATCAACAGCCCCACCAGAAACTAATGCATCAACAACGCGCCATTGACGTGCGACGAGTGCGAGGTGCACTACCGGTTCCCCACGTGCATCACACCGATGTACTGCTTGAGCATTTGTTGACAGTGCAGCTTCCACGAGGAGAAGCGCTACGGACTCTTTGGATGCCTTGATAGCGATATGAAGGGCTGTGTCGCCTGCAGCGTTGACATGATCCAAACAGGTCTCTACCTGTCGATTGGAATTCCGGCCTTGACTTCCTGAAGAACTGCCAGCTCCGGACACAATGAGCAGCTGCTTGACGCCCTCGAGGTCGCCGAGCCAGCAAAAATACATGAGTAGATTCCATCGAGCCCCGTCATCAGCCTGAACTTCACAGCACTGAAAGTTCGCGCTTTCATCACCGTCACTTTCCACTTTGTCGAGAAGAAGGAGTCTTTTCCGCAGTCGCCGCCTTTGGTGGTGCTCTTCGCTCTTCTCCTTTTTATCACTGCCAGAAGAGGGCGGGGAAAACACCACCTGCGTCGCATAGTCCCAATATAAAAGGCTACGCGGATCTGCGCCGGCGCTCAGCAGTAAGGCAATCGTACTCTCAAAGCTGGGAACGCGTGGATCCTGCAGAAATGCAAGCTGCAGCGCTGTCACCATTCCCCGCGGCGGTTGCTTCACCTGACGTTTCCGTGATCCGTCTTTCGAATCTCTGGACTGCGATGAGCGAGGAATGCGGACACGCACGTTCACCATAGCGCCGGCTGCGATGTATCGCCGCACCTTGGTCATTGACGGGAGTCGGTCTCGCCGTGACAACTCCAGGTACAGCGCAAAAGTGGCGATGTGGTCTCGAATCGAAACCAGCGTACCTGATATCTCGCCCCCGCCGAGTATGAGGGTTTTGATATCCTGACTGGCAGAGGTACTTGGGTTGCTATGGCTGTTGGATGACGGCGTGAGTGACGTCTGGAATTTGAGTGTCAGGGCTGCTTTCCGAACTGAAGCAGACTCACCATCACTCACGTGCTCCAGCTTTAACGAGACCAAATCCTGCAGCTCGTACGTCTTAGTGTTGGCTGCTGCTGCTGCTCCTGCAGCTGTGGCTCCTGTAGAAGAAGCAGAACCAGATCCGTCGCCGCGACTACTAGAACTACTACTGGGAACACTGGAGTTGGCAGTTGAGTGGTGGCGGAACGACCGCGCTGTGAGACTGCGCTTATGCATCTCCAGCACTCCCCAGCGAAGTAGCATGTGCCGCGCTCGCCATCGCCCCAGCCAGCTCTTGGATTTCTTCATCACTTCTGCCTGGAACTCTCGCAGCACCGGTATCGCCTCCGCGTCATCCCAAGTATTGTCTGATCCACTGGTTGGGCCTGGGACGAAAGGAGCAATGCTTCGACGACGTTCGGGTTTGAGCTCAACGCACGGCTCGAGTGGGTACGGGTCCTTCGCCACAAGTCTCGTACTGGTGTATTGCCGCACTAGCACGCGTTTCAAGCTTTCAAAGGAGGTAGTTATTAGATCCCCCTCTTTATCCTTATCTGCGCTTTTCCTGTCTTCTCTTATTGCAGCTTTGGCGGTCTTCCGAGCCAGGGACGCGCATAAAGCCGAGAAAGCTGCAGGTTGTTGAGCATATTGAGGGAAATAGAGCGACAAGAAGTCCAGAAGGTCTGAACGCCGCCATGTTGTTGTCTCCATACTGCTACTGCTGTTAGTGCTCTGGGCGAGCGCTGCCGCCTCGTAAGGCCGTCTCAAAGCCTCCATAAATGCGTCCTGGAAGCTCCTCGCCGGCAACTGTGACAGCTCCTCACGGGCCTGCAACAGCTGCGCGTGAGCCATCGCTAGGGCCTTATCCAGCGCCGCCATGACTGCGAGGAGATACAGCGAGCTACAGGCACGAGGAAGGAAGGCGCATGAGAGACTTTCCAGATGGATTTGAGCCAAGCCAAAAAAATAAAGTAAAAAAAATAGTCCGAGACTATTTATTAGGTACATTGTACCGTTTAACCAGTTAGGGGTAGGTGATAGGGACCGGTTCAGCGAACCGTGTATTTGATGGCCCGCGGACGCAGCACCAGCCATTCACCTCGAGCCGCCCAAAAGTGCGGCCTACCAAGCCGGGCAGCTCCATTTCGCCTTTAAGAAAAAACTAAAGACAACCATGGCTGTCGGTGAGTTGTAGCTAATTACTACAGGCAATGAGCTCGAAGGGCAGCGTGTCCGATCGCCTCGTCGCTTTTTCCTTGATTTTCCCTCACTGCCCCAACAGCGACAATGAGCAGGCAAAGCCAGCAGCAGGAAAAAAAAAAACAAAAAAGAAGATCAAACGTTGAAAAACGAATTCATTCACTCTCGGAACAAAATACTACGACAACAGGGACGAGTCGGGCAATGAGGGAACAAAGGAAGCGACAGGAGAGATGGATACCACCAGCTCAGGCCGAAACAGAAATTTTACAGGAAACCAACACAGATCTCTAACTGCTGGTGATCTCTTTGACCACAGGAAAGAACAAACGCCTGACTAAGGGCAAGAAGGGCGGCAAGAAGAAAGTGTACGTTATACGTCTACTCTGAAATATTTTTTTTATTGCCACGGCATTCTTGTTGCTGTATAACTCAACAGGATCCTGACTTTATTGGCATTGTTTATCATTTTATAGCGTTGACCCGTTCACGCGTAAGGACTGGTACGACATCAAGGCCCCTGCTATCTTCTCGGAGCGCAACTGCGGCAAGACCCTGGTGAACCGTACCGCCGGTACCAAGATCGCGTCGGAGGGCCTTCGTGGACGTGTGTTCGAGGTGTGCCTTGCTGACCTAAACAAGGATGAGGACCAGTCTTTCCGCAAGATCCGCCTCTGCGCTGAGGAGATCCAGGGCAACCAGATCATCACTGGTTTCCACGGCATGGACTTCACCCGTGACAAGCTGTGCTCGCTGATCCGCAAGTGGCAGACTCTGATCGAGGCCTTCGTGGACGTGAAGACCACGGACGGCTACCTGGTGCGTCTGTTCTGCATTGCTTTCACCAAGAAGCGCCCGAACCAGATCAAGAAGACCACCTACGCCCAGACTGCTCAGATCCGCGCTATCCGCAAGAAGATGACGTCGATCATGACGGAGGAGGCCTCCAAGTGCGACATCAAGGACCTGTTCCTGAAGTTCGTGCCGGAGATCATTGGCAAGGAGATCGAGAAGGCCACCCAGGGCATCTACCCGCTCCAGAACGTGTACATCCGTAAGTGCAAGATCCTCAAGAAGCCCAAGTTCGACCTGGTGCGTCTGATGGAGCTCCACGAGGGCGGCGCTGAGGAGAAGGGCGCTAAGGTTGCTCGCGAGGAGGACCAGCTGGTTGAGTCGATGGCTGGCGCGGGCGGCCGCCTGTAAGTGCGTCCACTAGCTTGACAGATCGGTGGCACACACACAGTTGGGCATGGTTTTTGTTGTCGGCGAAGGAAGGAAAGCCCCACCGCTTCGCGTCCGAGCGAGTACTTGTTTCTAAGACGATGGAGAATAAAGGCGAAATTCTAATACTCTGTGAGTCACCCAGGTGTACTCTTTCCTAACGGGTTCTCGTTTTGCATTAGTACGGTATTGTAATCTAGACTCTAGTGATGTTGTGTCATGGTTGCTGCATTGGCAATGATGACAGCCTTTCGCTTATCAAACATTCTATAGAAAAGGTTCCAACCTATCATCTGGCATATAGACGATTGGCAGGCACCTCGACACTGAGAAACATTAAAGCGACGATGGCAGCACGCGTGACGAAGCTCTTCCTGCAAAACTGCGCTTCGGCTAAGGTGGAGACCGCCAAGTCCAGTAAAACCAAGGAAAAGACTGCTAAGTCCAATGGCAGCCTGTCCAAAAATGCCCGGAGGAAGCTTCGTCAGAAGGGCAAAAAGGTGTCCGGCAAGTCCAAGGTAAAGGTGCTGGAAGAAGCGCGTCGCGAGCTGGAACAGGCCAACCGTACGGCAGAAAACCTTCGCAAACTGAAGAACAAGACGTCTACAAAGTCACAGCGCCTCATGGCTAAGGTATGTTGAGCTGCTTGCTAGGCGCTCTGCTTGCTCATGAACTAACTGACTCTGGTATTTCATCAGGTTCTTGCCCAACGGACGGCTGCATTCCGGTAAACAACTTATCGTGATCTCATTTGAAAACCTGCAACTACGTCGAACCTTCGAACCTCTTTGTATTAGAACCAGCACAGTGAAACTAACATGGAGACTTGCTTACACCGCAACGACTTTTGTCCCGCAACTGCGTCTCCAACTCAGACGTACTCTCTTCTTCTTTCATTCAAGACTGTATGAATAGATAACCCGTTTGCAAGCTGCTAAGGGCAATTTTTTGCTGTTCAGGAGTCTGCTTCATATCTTTTTTCTGGTCATTTGCTTTATAAAGTTATGACGCATCCAGTTTCCTACTCGTCGTGCTTGCCGGCAGCTGAAGGCTTCATGCCGCTCGAGTGCACGTTCACCTTCACCGTGTCCAGATCCTTAAAGTCATCCTGTTGCCGTAGGAGTAGTGATCAACAAGAGCGCAACAAAACATGTCAATTATCCGCCACATACACATGGCGAGATACAGCTCAGCAGCGTACCCGGCTCATCTGGTAGAAGGTGTAGCCAAAGACGGCAGACGCGAAGGTGGCGAGGCTTCCACCCAGGATGAAGTTTTTAGCGCGTACAGAGAGAGCCATGACGATGGACTGTGGCAATAAAGTCTTGATGGGCGTGAGGGATTAGCGCTTTTTGGCCAGCCTCACGATAGCTATCCGGATGAAGGGTTATCCGGATTCTCGGATAGTTGTGTGTAGGACACACTTTTGTAGCTACAACTATGTAGCCATCATGTCTCCATTTGAGGTGTGCAGCGTTAAACCCGTGGCAGCTTCAACAGAGCTGGGATCTGCGTGTACATGTACAATCAACAAACCTTATTATAACTGGCACCACCGCGTTAGCACGCAAGGATATTGTTGCCGCAGTTTTCCTGTTGTTCATTGTCTGTCCGGTGTAGCCATTCTGATTCAACGTTCTGCCGTAAACACCATCTTGTCGATTGGCTAAAAATACAGTGTGTTCGGCCAATGGCCAGGACGTACCCATCCGTACAGTCAGCCATTCCAGCATTAACGACCGAAGTCGTCGGTCTATTCTCGCCTGCCACTGCGCTTCGCTATCCCAGAGCTTGCTATCCTCTCCAGTCCTTTGACCCTCTCCACAGCAGCTCGAGATGGCGTCGTATCTGCCCTTTGCGCAGTCGAACCTGTTCCGCACCAAGCGGAAAATGTCTGGACCCGTAGGCAGTTGGGGCCCGCTGGACGAGAAAAACCCCTCGTCGTGGCCTGAAATTAACGGCGCTCCTGTGACCGTCGGAGGAGGACGCAGCCCCAGACACTGGTGCGACTCGGTCGACTACCGCGAGGTGGCAAGCTTTGTGCTGTTCGCGATCTACATGGTGGCCGATGTGGGATTGGGCGTCATGGTCTGGGTCACCTTTTTCAAGTTCATCGTCGAGCCCGACCAGCACCGTTCGCGTGCCACTTGGGGCGGTGTCTGGCTGCTTTTTGCGGGCACTTTCTTCTATGTGAGACGTCTTGTGCGCTCTCGCGTAGACGTGCATTTGCGCGGCATGATGGATCACGCTGAAATCTTCGTGGCAATGTCGCTCGTGATGGTCTTCTCCGTTAATATCGCCTTCTACCTGCATGTCCCTGCCAAGACACCGCTCAAGGACTTAGGTTTCATGCTGGTTCCAGAGCAAGGTCTTCACTCCGCGTGGCGTCCTGTTAGTGACATCCTGACTGCCGGCGTTCCTGTCATGTTCCTGCTGCAAACCGTTTTTATGACTCGCCCGAACCGATGTCGCATTGTATCGTCATTCTTCCGCATCGCTACAATTTGCTACTTCCTGCGTATGCTGACGGTGTCCATGACGTCGCTCCCCGGACCTGCTCCGCACTGCCGCCTTGGCAGCCCCGACCTGTTCCCGCCCTCCACTTGGATCGACATCGTCACGCGCGTCGGACCCATCTACGGTAATTACAACTCGTGTGGTGATCTCATCTTTTCGGGCCACATGGCGTACACGAACTCGGCTGTGCTGCTGTATCTGCGGACGCTGGACCGCAATTTCGCCGGCCGCACGGCCTCGAAGATCCGCTGGGCTTGCGGTATGGCGTATCTTGTGATTCTGGCGGTGTTGTGCATTGCCGGCCGCAAGCATTACACTGTGGATGTTGTGCTGGGACTGATCATCTCAGCGCTGGTATTCTTCCACTTCGAGCACAGTTGGACGCCACTGTGCTTCCAAGTGCCTCACGGTCTACTGCCTGTTGGTGACTTACAGCGAATGTACGGCTCGCAGTGGCAGAAACGCTTCAGCATGGACGTGACGGACGAAGCGCAGAATGAGCTTGACGACGCTGAGGGAAACGAGGAGTCCCGACGACTGCTTAAGACGAACGCGTCGACGTACAACCAAGTGCAGCTCATCTGTTGAGCTGGTAGAGTGCTTCTCGTGCTGCTCTGAGCCTCGTTGTTCTGGTTCGACGGGAGTCCTTCGAACACGCTTCCTCGAATGCCAGGGCGAAATGAAGCGGGTGGTTTAAATGGATTGGGTTGGTCTTGCTAGACTACTACGCTGTCGATGATTTCGCATCGCTAATTGCCGCCATCTACATGAAGAAGTCGGCGCTTTGTACATGAAGGTTGCCGCGCGAAGGGATATCTTTGTGTTTGCTCTGCAATGCATCACCCCTGCAAGGTTCGAACCAATATATTCAAGTTTTGACAAATATGCATCGATTGATAAGGAAGAGGCTTCCATGTAACGTGGAAGCTCCCAAGCAAATATGTTACAGTACACCTGGTATGCCCGTCAAGAAACGAAACCGCTATAGAAACGAAAATACTTCTGAAACTGAATATGTTTTGAAATATAATGAGTATTGATAGAATGGATACATACAAATCATTTGAAAAGCATCTTGCGTGACTTAATTTTCAGAAACCTTTTATATTTAATACAAACCGTTCTTCTGCGACTTTTTCTCTTGGCGTTATGTTGAACTCGGTCATAACCGAAAGCACCAAGCGAAGCTCAAGCGAAACTCCAGCTCGAGATCCGCTCGCTCGCCCGCCCTCCCCCCACTTCTTATGAACCCGACAGCCAGCGCCAAACCCAAGGCCAAGTTCTCCAGTCGCAACCTCAACGCCGCCTTCAAGGCGCCGCTGCGGACGAAGCCTCTGCCGGACCATGCGACCGGACCGCTGCAACGCCCCAACAACCGCTTGCTCGTGCTCGGGCGAGCGGCTGTGGCAGCCCCCGCACCGCTTAACACGCTCAGTCTGAAACGTGAGAGTCAGGTGGACGACGTGCACGTGAGTCTCGTGCCTGCAGGCTCCAATTGGGCCGAAAAACAACAGAATCAACAGGAAGAAGAGACTCCAGAGCATTCGCCAGTCCCCGCTATCGATGTGGTTGCATCTACAGTCACTTCTGACAAGGCCTGGACGCCTGAAAGTGTGGCTGAACATCTCCATACTGGAAGTGCACCACCTGTCCGACTAGAGACAAAGGTTGAGAGCTCTGGACGCTGGGGAGACGACGCCGTGGAGAATGACATTGTGCAGAGTAACATTCGTCGCCAGATGCAGAAGGAGAGAGAGTTCCCAGACTTAAAGGAATCAGCAGTGGAGACGCACATGCATCACGGTCAAGGACACAACTCTACTGCAGACAGCTCACCTTCGATGGGTCCACAACAGCCAGAGCAGCATCACGGTAGAGCTACTGGTAGATGGGCCCAATTTGCTGAAAAGAGGGAGATGCATCGATCAATACCGAACGACCGTTGGTCACAGGATCGCTATGGACGTGATGAGGATGATCGTTGGCCTCGTGATCGCTATGAACGAGGTGAAGACAATTACTGGGCGAGAGGCCGCTACAACCACGACGAAGACGATCGTTGGTCACGTGGACGTTACTCTCGGTACGACGACGGCTACGGGCGAGAACGTCGATCATACGAGGCGAGTAGCACTACTGTCTCTCCTATTCCCAATGACAGCCACACGCACTTTAGCAGCAGTGATGCACGCTTCGACATGGTGGTGTCAGGCGACCGAGACCGTGTCCTGAGCCACAGTCCACACCGCATGAACTGGGGTAGTCGTCAATTTGGGCGTCGAGATGAACGTTCATCATCACCAGCTAGCCAAGAGGGCTCTCACTTCCAAGGACACCATGCAGATCGCACGCTAAATCAATCTTCGTCAGCTCCCCCGGCACCGATGACGGCGGCAGATGCAAAGACTATGAATTGGCGCAAGCTATCGAATACGGATCACGAACTTGACCGTGGTTTGGAAGTCCCACGTCAATCTGCGAACGCGTGGTCGAAGGATGAGGAGCCGATTACACCCGTTGCTGAAGCAGCTGAAAGCAGCACGGAGTCGTCTAATTCGTCCACTAGCAGCAGTCCTAACCAACACCAGATCCAACTGCTGAAACGTCCGAAAATGTTGTTTGACCCGAAGACCGGTGGAATGGTGAAAGCAGAAGAAAAAACTAAATCTGATCCACCTACGCGGCAAACAGGAAATCGTAATGGAGATAAAGACCGAGATCCGACACCTGCTACTAAGAGAAACAACGGAAAGCCCAAAGCTGTCTATAAAGTAGCGACAACAAAAGCTACGAAGACTGAGGGGGCTGAAGAAGCCCCAGCGATCTCAGCGAGTGTCCAGAAAAATGCTGTCAAGGACGCAGGGTGTTCCAGTGAGATAGTTTGTTCGAATCCAGTGCTTGTTGAACCAAACACTGATGATGCTGCTAAGGAAGATCGAGCCCCCAAGCGATTGCCAAAAAAGCAGGCTAGAGGTAATCCAGAGGAGAACGGACATCATGGAACGACGCTTCCTCGGGATCTGAAAGCTGGCACATCTCGGTCAACCCAGCAGTCGAAACAACAATACCGAGATTCACAGGCATCTGCAGGTAATGGGCGTGGAGGTTCAAGGCTCAACGAGCGTAGTAAGCGCAGTAGCTCTACGAGAAACAATCGCCGTGATGTAGGAACCAGTAAGCCCGCCCAGCGTCGATATAGCAGAAAAGTGGAGCTGACTGGTACACCGGCGGTAGTATCCTCGGATACTGCAGTGTTGAGACAGATCGCGGATGGTTCGAACGGAGACGTAGTAGTGGTCACGGATCAGCAGGAAGCGATTGAGGTGAACCCCGAGGGCGAAGGTTTCGAGACGGTTAAGTCACGGCGAACTGTTCTCAGTGAAAAGAAGAAACTTCGGCAGAGATTGGCATCATCGGAGGCAGTTGCGTCTAAGGTCGAGGAGAAGAAGCCCGCAAGTGTGTTTGTGGCGAAGAATATTGATGAACAGAGCAAGGGGGAGCAGGCGCAAGAAACCTTCAGACCAGCATCCACGGTGCAACCTGGGTCGAAGTTGCGTGGGAAAGCAGCCAACGCACGTAGCAATGGGGGTCAAACGCTGAAGGACAAGAAATCAAGGGGGAAACAGCAGAAGTATTTGGCGCGGACGTCTGGCACGAAGAAGCCTACCACCAACAGTGACAAACCAGTCTTTTCGGAGGTGAAGCAGCCTGGGAGCCCTCCAAAACCCATGGAGCAGGTCCCTGGAGAGGCGCCAACGGAGACGGCAGTTGTAAAGAAGCGGGTGCAATATGTGAAGGTCTCCCCAACGACGGAGGCGAAGCAAGAGCAGACACCCCGCAGGGAGAAACCAGCACAAAGGAACTCAAGCAGCAGGCCCAGCGAGCGAAAACCGACAGCAGGGAGCACTCCCAAGCAGGAATCAGAGAGCAAACGCGTGGTCGAGAAGGTTTTCGCGGCGAAGTCACGGGCTCCTCCTGCCACAAAGTTGAAGTCCAAACAGGTTCGTCAAGTGTACGTGGTGAAGACGCCGGCACCAGTCAGCTCGACTTCCACCGCCGCCTAGGTAGGACGTAGTACAAGTAGTGAACGTGTACAATAAACAGCCCCCAGATGGTGAAGTCAACTTCAATGCGTTGCAGTCGTGAGGTACGGATGCCCCCCAGCGAAAATCCTTCGCGCCGTCGTCTGGGTGGACATTGCTTGGGCTCCCAGTGATCGCAGTGGCACCACCTCCACCGGCTCTACTCGGACGCAAGGCGAAAGCTGTTAAAGGCAACTCGCATGGAGTCGTCCAGCCGTTCGGAGTGGCACAATGACAGCGGCAGCACACCGAGACCACCGCTGATGGCTGCCATTAGCAAGTGCCGAGCGTAGGACGGCGGTGTCGAGTCAGCAAGCAGGCAGCGGTGCAGTTGTTGTTGCTGCTGCTGTTTCAGTGCTCGACGGTGCTGTTACGATTGGAATCAGCGGCGGTTCGACGCGACGACTAGCTCAAGAGATGACTGCGTGGAAGCTGATGCCAATTCGGCAAGGGCCATGGTCGCTGCTGCTGCGATATCAGAGCCGGTAGCGGAGGGCGCTGACTACGGGGATGCGGCTACCGTCGCTAGGACCTCAATGGGGCCGAGGGTAGTAGCTACTACAGCACGACGCCATCGACGGCCACCTCCGAACGCACGACGTTCTGCACCGAAGGTGACCAACAGGATGGATTCTCCTCCGGCTGCAGCCCCGGAGCGCTGGCTGCCGCGCTGCTCGGCTCAGACGAAATCAGGAGGAACGTGATGCCGTGTGGGACCAAAAAGCGTCAAGGCCACGGGCTCTTCTGTCCAGCAGTGGAGGCCAAGTTGAAGCGGTCCCCAGTACGGGGAGGAGATTCGTGTGCAACCCCATCCAGTCAGTGACGATCGGCGGGCGGAGTCAGCACCGAGAGAATACGCGAGAGTGGCGCGCGGTGTGTCAGCATCCTACGAGCGGTGTAGCCAGCGGCAGAGCGCGCTTGACCATCCCGAATCCTCCCGAACGCAGCAGACTCAGGTTTGAATTTGCGTCGACCAGAGCACAACTGACCGTGACAGTCTCCATCGACCGACAGACGATCGCCATGCACTGCAACACCAGCAGCAGTCCCAGAAGCAGCAACGTCAACGCTACGCGTGAGGTAGCGCCGTTCCTTAAGACCCTGCGCCGAATGCTACGTGAAGAGAGCGAAGCCGTGTTGCGCTGGACGCCCGACGGCCGCGCCTTCGAGATCCACGACATGCACGAGATGATGGCGCACGTGCTGCCCAAGTACTTCAAGCACCGCAAGTACACGAGCTTCCAGCGCCAGCTCAACTACTTCAACTTCCGCAAATGGACCAAATCCAAGGCCATCGTCTGCACCTTCTCCAACGACTTCTTCCTGCGCGACCAACCCGAGTTGGCTTGGCGGATCACGCGAAAGAAGTCACTGAGCCCCCACTCACTGCCAAAGTATCGGCCTGCTGCAGCTACCCGGGCATCCGTCATGCCTTACTGGAAGAGAGAACCGGCCGCAGTGCTTTCGGCCCCGCATCCGACGAGTTTGGAGAATATGCTGCTCCCAGCAGGCGACAATAGGCATCACCTGCCCTTCCCAGCGGTGGCAGACAACGATCTTCTATTCAAGCAAATTGACATCCGTCACGTGCAGATGAGTAGGCGATGCAATGGTTTCAACATGGGAGCTCCGTCGTCGGAACCGTACGCAGCTTCGACTAGGAGCTACGACATGGCCGCTGGTAACAACCACAGCGGTGAGCAGACCGAGCCACTCGACTGGATCGACTGCCTGCTGCCACCCACGGACGACGCGTACATGTGCATGTACCCAGCGTCGACGCCTGTGGCGCCCTACACTGCGAACCCCATGAACCTGCGCAAAAGCTTTGAGTTCGCCACTCTTTGAGCTCGTTCAAAGTGTATAGTCTGTAGCTACGTAGCGAAGGGAGAACGGAGGGATTCCAACCAAGTTGGAAGCGTAGCAGTCACATGTCTGTAAGTACGTCAACTAAATACTTGTATCTACCACCACTGCACATCGACAATATTCATACCCGCGGGAGAAGAACAGACAAGCTGAACCCAGCTACTCGTCACGGGTCTCTTCGCAGCATACTCTCGGTGCGGACACCTCTGACCCCCATTCTGAGTTAATCTGAGCCTGTCTTGATGCTTGCTCCCTCTGTCTGCACACACAGTCAACAGCTCAACAGACAGTCGATGAGCGGAGCAACTGCGGGCGAAGGAGAAGGAGGTGGCACTTGACGGTGAGAATTGGTCACTCACGTTGCTGACGGGTGGCGTCCGACTCGCGCACGAACGCTCTCACTAGCTCGCGATAGCCCTGTGCCAAGTCAGCGGTGGCGCGCGTGCTCTGCTCCAGCGACCGCGCGATGGACAGCAGCACACTGCGCTGATCAGCTAGAGCCACCGACGGCGTCTCCGCGTCGCACTGCTGCTGTTCCAATACTCGACATTTGGCTGTCTGCTCCTGGAAGATCGCAATGAGGTCCTGAAAGCCGCGCGCCATGCCTGCAGATGCCATTGCACTCTGCTCCACTGACCTGGCTAATGAGCGACCATAAACACCGTTGACAGCACCTGTCGCCCTGCGGTCTTGTCCTTCTTGGCTGGATCTTGACTGGTAGCTGTCGTCACTTCCAATGGATTCGTCTCGCTTCCGCTTGTGCCGCGGAGGAGCAGCAGCAGCAGCAGCCTCTTCAGCCACTGGAAGCGTGTTCGTCGCAGTGGTATCAGATTCTTCATCAGCAAGATCAATCACTTGTTCTTGTGCCTGTTGCTCTTGTCTGGTCCCTTCTTCCCTAGTTGGAGGAAGTTGCTGCTTCTCCTTCTTTCTTGTCAGTCTCTGCCTCGGGTTTTCTCCCAGTATCTCCCTCATTCGAGCCTCAAAGGGCCATGGTAACTTTCCCTTAAACGGGTTGCATTTGGGTCGCAATTTCCTGGCGTTCTCCCACCAGTCGTCCGTCATGCCCTCTCCATCTGACCGGAAGCCTGGTTGGGCGCATAACCACTTAAGCTCAGCGTAGTCGCTGCGCAGGTTCTTAAATTTGACAGTCACTTGGGTCTCCGTCCACGGCTGCTCCCGCGGGAAGCTCCTGTTCAGCGACTCTGTGAGCTGTTCGCGCGCGTGTGGCTTGAGCATTACACCACCGTTCGTGAGGTTCTTCGGGTCGGCGTGCAGGTCGGCGTACAGGTCCAGCAGCGCCATCGTCTCGCTCTCGACGAACAGCATCTTATCCCGAGTGTTATAAAATGAAAATGCAATAATCATTACCACACAAGGTAGAGCTCAGTGTGAGTGGCAATAACTGCATGAAGACGCGGATGTTTTGCATCACGTATCATTCTCCTCACGTCTTGCTGGATAGTGTCGTAATCCCTTCTCCAAATTCTAGCTACGGCAATATCTACCTTTGCTTCCGAGCCTGGATATTGAACACGGACAAAGTTTTTCACAGCGACCAACAAAGCAAAAGCTGCATAACGACACCAACCTCTTCCTATCGCTTTGCTTCTCTGTGCAAAAGTCTGAGTTCTTGTTCTTCTTCACTCTTTTTTGTAAGCTTCTCGCGGTCTAACTGACTACATATCTGCCTGTATGCTATCCATAGGCCACAAGCACAGATCTCCCTTTATCTACGGCTACGAGCTCTACATCCCCTGAAACAACCACCCACACAGCCACACAAGGTAGACGTCTGCCTCGCTCCATCATAACTCACTAGTCTCAATATTGACTATCTAGGTAACAGCGTTTCAGTATCAGCTCAATAAAGCGGGTCGTTTCAGGGCTCCACACTCTATCGCTACGCCTCGACGGCCTTCATCGTCCAAGTTGAAGCCTCACCGCACGAATGGGCTGCATCCTGACCAAAGTCTGTCTGGACGAAGGTGCCGTGGCGTCATCTGAGTCGCCTCTTCTCTCGCAGATTTATTAACTCCCTGTCTTCTGCTCTACGTACTACTAGACCTACTCATGCCGGACGACGCAGCGCCGTACGAAAGCCAACAGGACCAGCCGTCTCGGATGCACGCGCGCCGCCTCTCGAGAGCGAAGACGACGCTGCTTGTACTGGACGCGAACGACGTCTCAACCGCCGTGGGGCTATCGACGCCCAAGAAGCAACAGGACAAGGACGTGTCGGACGTAAATACAGGAGCCAGTGCGCTCGTTTACGGCGGTGGCGTTCCTGGTGTCGCCTTGGATGCTGATCGAGTGGAGCTACCAGAGTTCACTGGTGTTAAAGAGGGCGCGTACAGTTCCAGAAGCGGCAGACTCAGGTGGGGCACACGCTGCAGAGCAGGCAACGACCCGCTGCGACGACGAAAGGAGAACCAGGACGCCTTCTGCGTCTGTGACGCTCTCGCTGACGACGTTGACACTACCTTCTTCTCAGTATTTGACGGCCACGGATCGCAGGGAGCTTTTGTGAGTCATTTTGTCAGGGAACAGTATCATCGAGCTGTGGCGGACGCGTACGCGCAGCTGATCCCGCGCGCGTCGACAACTAATGGTAATGGGCCCAGTATGTTGACCAGGAAGGTGAGCGTCACGTTTGACGTCGTGTCAGAAATCTTCCAGCAAGCGGCGCGGACAGTGGTGGACGCATTAGACGCTAGCGCTATCGACATCAGTGTAAGCGGCACCACGGCCGTGGCCATGCTGGTCCGCAAGACGGACGTATTTATTGCCAACCTAGGAGATAGTCGAGCTGTCGTCGCGAGATATTCAGAAGACAAGCAGCGCTATGAACTGCACTGCGAGACCAAGGATCACAAGCCGGACGTTCCTGAAGAGCGCGCGCGGATTGAGAGGAACAACGGGCGGGTGTTCGAGTGGGGGTCCTATCGCGTGTGGCTGCAGGACGTGGATATGCCCGGTCTAGCCATGTCGCGCTCGTTTGGAGACGCAGTTGCGAAGACGGTGGGCGTGACAGCCGAACCGGACGTGACGATTGTCGAGAAACTCACCTTCTCCGGATCCGACAAGAAGAACGGCGAGCGCCCGCTGGCATTTGCAGTCCTTGCCAGCGACGGCATCTGGGAGTTCATGACGACCGATGAATGCATCGATTTTGTGGCTGCGTGCATTGTCAAGTCGGGGATGTCGCCGCAGGAGGCGTGTACGGCGCTCGTGGAGGAGGCGTGCGATCGATGGGATGCAGAAGAAGACGTCGTGGATGATATCACCGCCGCTGTTGTCTTCTTTTGACCAAGAACGGTGTCTACAATACTGTTTTGAATGCGATCGATAGAGCATGGCGATGCAGACCTATGGGTCTATGGTCAAGATAGAAAAAATGCTTTCGAGGTAAGCGAAGTAGCTTATTTATTCAGCTCTCAACGATTGAAGACGTTCTTGAACTGGACTAATTCGTTGTGGTTTACATTTGTGAACAGTCAAGAAATGGACGAGAAACGGATGTCCTTGGTAGTGGTTTGAGATCCCCACAAAAATAGTGAGGCGCCTCGCTATCCAACGCCTGAAGACTCCGGACTGAGGATTCTTTGTAGCTCGGCGTGGTGCCTATCGGTAATTGAGTTGTCAATTGCCAGGACGGAACTGTGGATGCTGCCATGGTCAAGCACGAGTGGCCAGGGCTGTCAGAATTTCGAGATCATGCAGTGAGTGGCGTCGTTTTGCCGCATGTTCCAGCACACGAAGTGTTGGAGCAGAGAATCGTCCAGGATGCCGAGAGGATCGGACTCTCCAACCTAACCGTTCCTCGACGAACTTCAATTTTTCCAACCTTTTCGCGGGGGCTTCCTCGCTCGATTCGAGTGATGCCCAAGACGCCAGAAAGCGAAGGCCATTCATGCAGATTGAAAAGACGAAGACAACGGCCGCAGTCTCTTGTTGTTGTCTTGGAACGGTTCAAGCGGTGGCTTCTGGCCATGAAAAAGTGGTGGACACCTACAAACATCTTAGCAGCAGCGAGTTTTTTCGATTCCATGTACATCTTGCTGACTGCTCCTCTACGGGTGGGGTTCTTCTTTGATCCGTGGCAGAACGCACCCTACCACGACGCATGGCAACCGGAACTGATCACGTTTACGACTGTGGACATGACTGGGAGTGTTCTGCGTCTCTGGAACTCGCGCACCCATTTATCTGTCGGCGTGCGGCTTCTGCTCAATCGTCGAGTAAGCCAGTCCGAGTTAGCCCAGCAAGAGGACGACGCTGAAGAAGACGAAGGAGACCGGACCAACAGCGTTCGCAGCATTAGAAGCACCACCAGCACGGGAAAGAAGAGAACGGTACCAGACGGGTGGATCGCGTGGACTATTCTGGTGATGTACTGTATCCCGTGGGAACTCTTCGTGATAGTAGTGCTACGTGGACAACACGTCAACACCCTTAATGTATTTGGTATGCTACGGCTTCTTACGGCTCATAACCGAGTAGGTTCTCAGCTTGCGGCGGCGATTGGTGGGATACCGCAGAAATTGGCGTCCGGTACTGTGGCCAACGTGATGGTTCTTTTCTTCTATGGAGTCTACTTTTGCCATGTTGCAGCGTGCGGGTACATGCTGGTAGCTCATTGGGAATGCGGATTAGAATTCATGAACTGTACGACCATCCCCAGGGCTTCGGGCTGTTGGGTGCTTCACGATCGACTTGAAAGTGGATCCCATTTCCGACGGTACGTTCGCACTCTCTACTGGGCGTGTAAGACAGTGGTAACTCTGGGTCAGGGCGACCTCATTCCAGTCACACTAGCCGAAACGGGTTATCGTATCGTGGTGCAGTTCTTCGCGGGTCTGTGGGTTACTGCCATTTTGACAGCGTACACCTTCTTCTTTACACACAAAGACGCAAATTTAACGAGCAACATCAGCACCCGGTTAGCCCAAGCAATGCAGGTAAAGAAATCTCTCGGGTGATTTTCAAGTTTTGCAAGTTTACTCACACCTTTTCTGTTTGTAGTTTTTGGAAGCTCGTAAAGCTCCTTCACAGCTCGTCGCGTCAGTGGACACGTATTTCCAGTACATGCAGCGTACCCGAAATGGCGTAGAAGAAGAGCTGATCTTAGCAGCCCTGCCGCCGCATTATCGCACCCAGTGTTCGCACTACGTACGATACAAAGCCATCGCACCGCTGACTATTTTCCGCCGCAGGAAAGGAGCTTTCTTACGGACTGTGATGGGAGCACTAGTACGGGACGTGTACGCTCCGGGGCAAACGCTTTTACAACCTGGAGATACAGACGAGATGTTTATCGTCGCATGTGGTGAAGTCCGGCTCATTGACCCGCGCGGCGCCTGCGCCGGACGTATCTTGGTGGGCAACGCATATGCGGAATACGCGCTTTTCGAGCGCCACTTAGCAAAGTTTCGAGTCGAGGCAGCTACGTTCTGCGAGGTTTGGTATCTGCCGACTAAAGCGTTCAAGGCTGCACTGGCGAAACACTTCTCCAAACTCGTGTACGCCTCCTTGTTGCTGCAGCAGTTCGGTACGAAGTCCTTGGCACATGGGGACGACCGGACGTCTACAATACGGAACGAATCGGAATCGGAATCGCGTGTGGATTCAGTGACGTCTATGAAAACACGAGCGCGACATTCCAAGGTGTTTGGGCACGGGAGTCTTCTGCTACAAGCTGTAGAGGCGCGGAAGCTACGAAATGCCGCTGCTGCTATTACCGCTGCCGCTGCGACGCCAAATGGAGATCGCGTCCTATCTAACAGTTTAACTCAGCTGATTGTGTCAAGGATTGCGCCGTGGCGGATGCCGAACTCGAAGTTTCGTCAGCATTGGGCCCTGGCTGAATGCTTACTACTGCTGTATCTACTGGCGGAAGTACCGTATCATCTCGCTTTCCAGCGGGGCTTTGGGCTTCTCAATGGAGTTGCAGGATCTGGAAGTGACGGTACAACCCCTCGAAGTGTTCAAGTCGCGAGCTTTCTCGTGTCGCTTGTAGTAGAGATTTTCTTCTACTCGGACTTGATCCTACGAGCCTTCTACTTCGTCCGCTCGTTTCCTGGAGTGGAGATGAAGGAGGAGTTTCTAGGAAATTCGACTCCAGTGGGTGGATCCCTGGAGGCACCAAACTCTGCCTTAACTACTCGGAAGTCGCAGATTTTCCAACTGTACTTACAGCACGAAAGTCTCGTCATGGAATTTCTTGCTCTGGCGCCTGCAGCTCTCGCCTGGGATATTTTACCCAAAGAATTATTTAGCAGACGCAGCGTTCACGTCTTCCGATGCCTGCGATTGCTTCGACTGCTTCGTGTACGGAAGTTACGTGGAAAACTACGCGGGGTTTTAACAGGACGTGGATACGGACCTGCACTCCGTCTTTTAGCGGACGTTGTGGTTCTTTCTTCGGCCACAGCACACGCTGCCGCCTGTGTTTTCTTCGCTGTAGCGGATAGAACGTCGTTCGAGGGCGGGTTACCAGTTAATGGTGTGGCACCAGGGTCGCTCTCACTCCCCACGTGTCTCGAGGACGCCAGTCGCTTTGACAACTGCACATGGTACATGTACGACCGCAGTGTATTTGACATGGACGCACCGTACTTGCGCTCGATGCTCTGGAGTATCGTCCTGCTGTCCACCGTCGGTTTTGGTGATATCGTGGCCTTCTCAACGCGCGAATGCATCGTGGATGCGCTCTGGATCTTCTTCAGCGCCAATATCTGCTACATCACAAGTTGTGCCTTGTCTAGCGTTCTCGCACAAATCAACGTGCTGGCGACTATCCGTCACGACCGCATCGAGGGGATTAACGTCCTTCTCATGAGCCCCAGCATGGCGTCAGTGTCGGATGCAACGAAGCGGATCATTCGTAGTTACTACGAGGCCAAGTGGAAACTCAACGGTAGCGCAGTGGGGGACCTGGAGCTGCTCGAACACCTCCCGCGCTCTCTGCGTCGCGCTGTATCGTCGCAGTTGTACGCCCCAGATTTGCGCCGTTGTGCACTGTTCGTCGAAGAGTGTGGACTGCGCGCTGCAAGTACTAACGGAGATGCTGCGTTGTTCATGCAGCAGCTAGCGCTCATGGTTACATGTGAGCACTTCCTACGGAACGTTACAGTCATCAAGGAGGGCCATTTGGCTACCGAGTTCTTTGTGGTCCTTAGTGGCGAGCTCGAGTGTCTCCTACCTCCCGTTCCTCTCGAATACAACGAGACTCCAGCCAATAAACTTTTTTCTGCTACGCGAATGGCAAGACATTCCATCCACCTGGCGGCTACTGCGGCAATGAAACGCACGCGGGACAGCGCACGAATGGCACGAGACTTCACAGCTTCGACACTTCAGGGAGTTCGTGCGAAAGAGGGAGGCGCACAGCCCAGATCTTCTCTCCGGCCGCGCTTTGATCCTGTGCGAGAGGAAGGGTATTCCGTTCGATCGCGCTCCTCAACGTCGGAACTTCGTTCACGCTCTTCCATTGTTTCTGGTCGGTCATCCATCACTCCATCCCATCCGATGCCGAGGCCAGTGCTGTCCGAGATGCCTAGCGATCGTCTACCAAAGCTTCTCCGCTACGGAAGTCTAACGATGGCCATGGGTGCAATGAGAGATCCGACAGTAGCCGATGCAGCTCCCGTTCCGATCTCCGTGCTGAAACAACACGACTACTTTGGGGAGGAGAGTTTGTCCGACATCGCCAAAGTGTACGAAGTGAGCATCCGGGTGGTGTCCAGCGCGCGCGTGGCCATGATACGACGTCGGGACTTCTTGGTTTTAGCTGCGCGCTTCCCTCAATACGTGGCCCGACTCCGAAAGCGCAAAGCCGAGCTGCGAGAGAAAACACGCAAACTAGTGTTCGCTCATCGCGCGAACTTCCAGGGCGAAAGCAACAAGAAGATCATGCGCGTGTTGGGGACATGCACGTCTCTTTATATGGATAGCAGCAAGTCGAAGCTCGAGAAACGCGGTGCGCGCGTCCTGGACCCGATGATGCCGTTCGCGCGTTGGTGGCACCGCGGCATTGGCTTTATCCTGGTGTACAATTTCTACATGATCATCTTCCGTCTAGCGTTTCTTCCGTATCCGGACGCTGCTACCATGAGCTGGTTCACTGGGATCGACTACGCACTGGACGTTCTGCTTTACGCCGATGTGATCTTAAAATTTGGCCACCTGGGATACACTGAGTTTGGAGAGCCCGTTCTCGATCCAGAGTCCATCAAGAAGCACTACCGTGCCAGTGGACGCCTGTGGCAGGACTGTCTAGGCATGTTGCCTCTATACTACCGCGGTGACCCGTTTGGGATGACTGCTGCCCGATTGCCACGGCTCCTGCGTTGCCTACAGCTTGGTGAATTACTACAAGAGGTGCATACAGAAATTCAGGAGCGATTCTTGCGGGGTGACGCTGTTCTGCTGAGTATTTTCGACTTAGTCAAGTTCTTCCTGATCTTTGTGTCGACAGCACACTATATCGCGAGCCTGTACTACCTGCTCGGCTGGACTCAACTGAAGACGAACCTGGTGGACACGAGCTGGGTGTCTGTGGATCTCATACTGCAGCAGAATCCAGACAGCCCCATGGTGCATTACATGCGCTCGATGTACTGGTGCCTCTCCGCCTTCACTGTAGATTGCTTTGGGGACATTCTGGCTCGGAACTTCTTGGAGTCTTGCTACGAGTTGTTCACTTGTGTGCTCGGGTGGGTCTTCATCGGACAAGTGATCGGACGGATCAACGCCCTAATGATCACACTAAACAAGACCCAGAAGCAGCGCAATGATCGCGTGGAAGACTTTCAACAGTACGCCAAGCAGCGTGCGCTCCCTGATCGTTTGCGACAGCGAGCCATGAAGGGTCTGACTGTCAAGGCTCGGTGCCAATTGGAACTGGATCTCCACACTACACTTCGAGACCTGCCTGGAGCTTTACGTGCGCGTGTTACAATGGAAATGTACAGCGAATTGTTGCAGCCTCTGCCCGAATTCACATCGTTGAGTCTTGCGCAGTTAGAGGCCATCGCGCGTGCCCTAGTTCTCGAGATCTACCTACCTGGAGACATTATTTGCGAATCCAATCGGATCGGGACTCGTTTGTGTTTTCTCAAACGTGGCTGTGCAGAGCGTGTAGCACCTCGAACAGGGATCGTGTATGGCGCGCTCACGAATGGCGCTCTGTTCGGTGAGTTTGCCTTCTTTTTGCCAGGTGCGAAGCGGCTATTTTTCGTGCGCGCGGTACGGAGTTGTCAAGTACTTCAGCTTCAGCGTCGTACGTGGGACAGGCTGTGGCCTCCTCCTGTTCGAAGACAAATAGAGCAGGCTGTGCTTTCAGTGGTGACGCGGTCGTACCGACGGACGGCTTGGGGGTTCTTGAACATCGCCAAGAACTTCTACGTCAAGAATGATACACCGGTGCCTACGCTAGGGCCGAAGCGCCGATCAACTGTATCACGTCGGTCCATCCCAGTCTTTAAAAGTGTCAAGCCCAGACAACCATCCAGGCCTTCTCTTGCTACTCGCGCCAGTGCCAGTGGAGCTATGTCGCTGTTGCCTGCAGTCATCCGAGATCCCGTCGTCTCTTTCCGCCGACGCGTTTCAGCGTCAGACATGTCGAGCGTATCAGAGAGAACGGATGTCCTGGAATCGTATCGAAGCATCCTGGAATCGAGTCAAAAAAGCACTCGGGACAGCTTCGCAACGGCAAATGGAGCTATTTCGCCGATGGAGCAGACGACGGAACCAACACAGCAAGCAGCGGCAGCAGAGGAACGTGTGATGATGATGCCCCATGCTCGATTATCAGCAAGTACCGAGCTACGGTGGAAGAATCACGAGAAACGTCTTCGTGCTATTCAGCTTTTCCATGTGGGCTGGGGGTATGTTCAACAGGACTTGAGAAGCCTTAGGGAGCTACAGGGGCTATCACGGAAAGGAAGGATGGCGCGCCGACGGGCTTCCATTTGTTTGACGCCCTCGTATTGTGATAACCGAGTAGCCCGCCCTGAGCTAGCTGCCAGAGCGAGAGCACCAGCTAAGCGACGCCACTCTATTCAAACGGACCCTTTCGATCTGCGCTCTAAGTTCACGCTGTCCCCAGCAGAAGTGCGTGTTCTCGAGCAACGCATGACCACTGGACCTGGTGCCGATACGAAGACGCGTCCAGCTCACCCGACGATGCTGGCACATACAGTTACCTCCCGTACACGGTCGATGCAAATGGCTAATTGGGGGTCAAAGTGGTGGCGCAACAGCACTATCAACAATCGAAGAGTGACGCCATTCACTGCAACGAATAAAACGATCGATCCCCGTGCAGATCCAAACTTGACCTACTCGATTTGGGAAATACCTGGCAGTCGTACGGCCCGGTTCGATCAAAATGCGCGCTTCCGAGATGTGTGGGCGTCATTCATGTTGGCTGTGACGCTCTACTACTTGGTGGTCATCCCGTTGCAGATCGGATTCTTGGACGGCGTGTTGAACGAGACGGGTAATGAAAAAATCGTCGTCTCGTGGTTCATCCTCGAGTATTTGATCGCAGACGTCGCGTGTGTGGTTGATTTCGAGTTGCATCGCAAGCACTTTGTGTTCCAGACCAGTAGCGGCGAAGTAGTGACGGACCCGGAGCGGATCGCACAGCACTATTGGCGTCACGGTTGGTATTTGGTAGACGTCCTCTCAATGCTGCCGATGGAACTCGTGCTGTTTGCGTTCGTGGTGGGGCTACGGCAAGCTGGGTATGCGCCTCCTCCTGCTACAACGTCGGACTGGCCGCTGATGTTCTCACCACTGGGAGGACTCGTGAATTGGCACACGTTCTCCTTCTTACGCATCAACAGGTTTCTTCGTATTGTGCATCTTCGGCCATTGAGTGATCAACTACAGCGGTTTTTGTTGTACGACAGACGGCTGAAAAGGTTAACCCCAGGTATTTGCTACCTCGTTCGACTCGCGCTCGACTTCCTATTGGGGACACATTGGCTTTCATGTTTGTTCTACGGTGTGTCGTACCTGGCGTACGATGACGGGGAAATGTCGTGGCTTACAACTCCGGATATGCTGGCATTTGGTGACGGCGTGCGCGATCTGTCTGACATTCGGAAGGTGCCGCTGCTTCAATCGTACCTGCGCACTTATCACTTCAGCATCGGCGCCATCACTACGGTATGCTACGGTGATATCATCCCAATGAACGCGCAGGAGACTTTGGTCACTATGGCGGTGATTTTCATCTCAGTCGCGATTTTCAGCATGCTTTCGGGTGGCTTCTACAAGTATTTCGACATGGAATTGGGCCGTCGAGCAGAGTACGAGGAGAAAGTGGCTCAGGTTGGTCACTTCCTCAAATTCCATCGCTTTCCAAGCGATACGTGGCACCAGATGCAAGTCTACTTCGCTCTTTCGTGGCGTGAGAGTCGTGGTCGACGGGAGCGCGAACTACTGCGCGGATTGCCACCGTCCGTCCGTCAGGATCTGGCTCAGCACGTACACGCGAGTCTGCTGAAGAATGTGGCGCTATTCACGCGCTGCGACCCCACATTCGCACGTGCGATCATCGCAGCGCTGCAGCACGAGTTCTTTGTGCGTAACGATGTCATCATCCAGCGTGGAGACATGGAACGGAGCTTGTACATCGTCGAGAGCGGCATCGTCCTCATCTCAGCCGTTCGGAAGCGGCAAGTCCATGCAGAAGCTGGCGGTGCTGAAGAAGAGGAGGCGAGTAATGATCCGGTGGGGGCCGACGACAACCGCTCGCCTATGGTCTCTGTTAACGAGTGGGTGCGCGCCAGTGTACGTGCATCTCTCCGCCTGCGGAAAAAGAAAACTGAAAAGGGGCAGTCAAACACCCCGAGACAGCGACAGAAGAGCTTGGTGGCGCTAATGTCCCCCACCGGAACGATTACCGACATCAACAACCAAACGGAGCGCGAGGAGAAGATCTACAAAGGGCCATTTGACTACTTCGGTGAGCGATCTCTGCTGTTCGGTACTCCTCGAAATGCCACATGCATGGCGCTGTGTGTTACCAGTCTGTTTGTACTTACCAGCGCTCGATTCGAGGCCATTCTGGAGGAATTCCCGCATGAACGCAGCAACAGTGTTAGTGCATGGGTCATGACTCGAACTCCAGCCAAGGTGGCACCTGATGAGTAGAAGCACAAGACTTTTTTGTTTGCGATAGACCAACTAACAATTCACAACTCCAAGTTAAACTTACAACAAAATCAAAATCTTCATTCCTCTTGCTCCTGCCATCTACTGCATCAGCAAACTTGAAGCGTTACCTCTTCACGTGGAGTTAAGCATCTAGAAGAAGAGAGCCGTGGCCAGAGCCAACACCGTCGACATGAGCACAGCCGACACACCGTTCATGGCAGCACCGCTGGAGCTCGAGTCGCCCTTGCCGGAAGAGGTCGAGTCCTTGGTCGAGGAGCTGTCGGCCGAGGCGTCACCGGTGCCACCGTTCTCGCCCACAGCCTTCTCCAGAGTGGGGAAAGTCCAGTCACTGGGCGGGGTCTCGCAGCCGTCCGACGTCGAGTTACACACCGTGCACGTGGAGCCGTACAGCTCACGCTTGCAGCCAGAGTCCGAGTTACACTTCTTCACGTTGAGGTAGCACGCAGGGTTCTCAGCGGCGAGTTCCTCAGGGGTAGGCAGGGGCAGCATGTGCTCGATGATGCTCGAATCCAGGCTAGACGTCTCAATCAGACCGTTGGTCAGGTTGAAGTAGGCCTCCACCATTTTGGTGGCACGCTCCGAGTTGGCGTCCTCGTCCTGCGGGTTCTCCCAGAAGGAGATGCCGTCGATCCACTCACCGTCGGTGGTAGCCTCGAACTCCACACCGCCATCTTCACAGAACTGCGAGAAGTTGGCGTACGTCTCGCCGGTCGTGTTGCTGACCATGGACGTAATGCCGACCAGGTCATCGATCGGAAGGAAGCCAAGCACGCGGTAAGCGAAGGTGCAGCTGATTCCATCGGGCATGACGCCAATGTCGCACAGACCCTGGCGGGTACTGGCACGGCACTCAGACGTCTTGGAGCTCCACTCCTCAAGGGGACAAGTGTTGGGGAACGAGTACCAGACGTTGTTGGGGTAGGGAGCACGAGGATCCGTCTCCTTGACGGTGCCACCGACGAAGGGGCCGACCTCAGGTTCGCCCTCGTCACCGTTAAAGTAGTAGCAGGCAGTGGGAAATCCTTCGCCGCCCGACGACGTGGTGGAGCTAGGCGTGCAGCGACCGGAATCCATGGCAAGCATCGTACCGTACTCGTTCTGGTTGTCCGCGTCCTGGTACAGAGCCAATGTCTCGTTGGTCTGGGCGATGGCGTACTCGTAGAAGACGATGTACGCCATGTCGTTCTTGCGCGTGCAGCGCTCCTCGGTGGAGCGCGTGTCGTAGTTGATTCCTTCAGCCTGCACGTACATGAGGGCACCCTCAACAGAAGCCGTGTTCACCGTGTCCATCAGACCAACGTAGGCTTCGTTGGCGTCGTCGTAGTACCTAGACACGAAGCGCTGCAGCTCGTCGTTCCACACGGGCATGTCGCTCTGCACACGGGCCTGCACCACGTGCACGGGCGTCATGTGGTACGAGTCCGACTTGGCCTCCTTTGCGCCCGAGGACGAGCCGGTGGACAACGAACTCATGAAGTCGTTCGCGGATGATCCGGACGACGTCTTAGTGGTGGTCGACGTGGACGTGGACGACGTGGACGTCGACGGAGAGGATCCCGAGGCGGACGTGGCGTCCGAAGCGGCCGTCACAGTGCCGGCGCTGGAATCGGTGGACTGCGCGCGAACAGCCACGGCAAAGGCGGCCGTCAGAGCGAGCGTCGTGAAGACCTTCATGCTAGTTGGGGGGTTAAGTTAGACAAGCCAACGATGTCCTGTGTAATCTGCGAGCTCGAACGCGAAATGCACACGAGAAGGCAAATTGGGAATTGATCGCTCGAGGCCATGCACATCAATCGGCGCGAGTCGCGAGCCAGTTCAGACCCGGTCCGGCTGGATTTTGAGATGGCAAAAAGGGGCGTGCAACGCGACGAAGAGACCTGACCTGGAGCTGATGCCAGCCTCTACACTCTTTTGAAAGGCAACCCTCCTCCTCTCTGAGACGAAGAGCTGCTGGTCGAACGGGGAAAACAGCGGCAGCGGCACGGTATTGGCGTCGACGTTACTCACTGCAACGAAGACGGCAATGGGGAGGTGGCTGCAACTTGGCAAGGCTTGAAAAATGGAGGGGTTATCATCACTTCCATCACTATCTGAAGTGGAAGCGAAGGATCTAGACTTTTTTCCTCCTTGTCGCCCGTGAGTCACTGCTGTGCGACTCCATTTGCCAGCACTCCTTCCGCTCCTTCTGCATCCTTTGTAGCTGACGACAAGTACAAGCAAGAATCGCTCTCGGTGCGAGCTAGACAATTGGATTCATGCAATTGTCTACCGGTAAAGCATAGCCGACATGAGATGCGTATGCTCCGACTCAGACAGCGTACAGTACTCGTAGGACACGGTCATCAAGTACGGTCTCAGGTGTTTATAAAGTCTCATCGGTCAAACTATCTGCTAAAGCTTTAAGAGAGCCAAAGTCTTCAGTGCGTGGGTGTAAAGCCTGCACTTTGAAGTGCACAGGTAAGCTTTTGCGGGCTTGATCCGTGCAATGCATTGCTTCCCGGCGCAACTCTACAACCACGCCCTCTGCGTGAGACGCATCCAGCTCGGACTTACGACCGTGGTTGCCCTTGCATCGCACGTGCCCGCGCCCTGATGGTCACGCACACAGCTGGGTCGAGGCGAGATAAACATGGGCGGACGGTGGAAGTGAATTGGCCAGCGTGGGGAATCTCAGCCTGGGATAAGGTCTTCGTTACGAAGTTCGCAACGAAGTTCGTACTCCAGGTGCTCGTGCACATGCCGGCAGCTTCTGTTGCCTTTGCTTGGATGCTACCACCGCTCTGCTCGTCTTTGCCCGGCCTGTTGAGGCGGCATTTGCCGTGGGTGCATCCTCGTGGCACTGTGGCCATTACTACTGCCACTAGCGAAGTGCACATGGCTCACTGTCGCCCAACTGGGAGGACAAGTGCGAATACCTTGCTGTAAATGATAGAGTACGGTAGGTGCACGTGCATGTTGCCACTGGTGGTGGGTGCGTTGGCGCCGCTGGTCGATCCACAGGATGTGGCGATGTCGGAACGCTGTGTGGACAGCCTGCTTTTAGTCGCCGGGGGCGATCATTAATTGTCGGCCTTAGTCGGTGACAGCTTGACGCATCTGCTGCTACGTTGTTTGGCATGCAGCCAGCCGCATTCGGCTCTTGCCACAAGGCACAAGGCACATTGAAATGTGCCGAACGCTCTGGTAGCTTCAACGAGCTCTGTAAGTGCAGGTTGGTGCATCTTCATACATGTATCTCTTTCGCGTCCAGCGTGGCGACTAGTCTTTTGACCAGCGGTGGCAGATGGATAGCCCTCGACGCTCCCAGCCACAAGTTCACTGCAACATCGGAATAAGCCATCCGCGGCACCGCCATCCTCGCGTCGTGAAGTGAGTCAAAGGGGGTATCGCACTCAAGAGCGTGCAAGTGCCTTCGCGACCACTTTTTGCTCAGTTTTCGGGTGTTCGCATCCAGCAGCGACGCCAGTACACTGATTGTACCATGGAACTTGACGAGGAGTCTGCAATTGCTCACCGGTATCGCGCTCATCAGCAGCTAGGAGCGCGGTTCATCATAGACTCGCCGGCAATGCAAGTTGCAGCACTTCACTGCAAAGTTCTCGGCTCCTGTCCGATGCAAATCGCCGCCAAAGCTTCAAGTGCGAACGATGAAGCGACTGGCGCGTAGACGCGGACGCCTCCCCCTCAATGCGACGACGAGCAGAGAGCTCGTACATATCACGTTGATCACCACTTGCTGAATCTCGGTGAAGCCGCGTGATCACTTCCAACTGCAGAGCCTCAGCCTCGCCATTGCAAACGTTAACTTGTCTTCGTTCTTTTCCACACGCAGGCACACAGGCTCTCCAGTACTCCTGTGCCGCTTGACTACCGCTTGTTAAAAAGACAACCCGGTTTCGTTGAATCCACAAACTCGCAGTGCAGGTACTGCCCGCAGGCAAATGCGTTCCCAT
Organism: Phytophthora colocasiae; assembly: GCA_018806915.1. NCBI lineage: Eukaryota > Oomycota > Peronosporomycetes > Peronosporales > Peronosporaceae > Phytophthora > Phytophthora colocasiae. The sequence goes on from JAGKQI010000098.1 coordinate 4,057,396, forward strand.
TCTGCGATTGTTTCGTTCAGTTCATCCAGGGAAAGCGACGCAACACAACACACCCTAGTTAAAGTGAATGCGACGCATGTGTCTTGCTGTCAGCCGAGAAATTAGTAGCTACTATACAGTACATGTAGTACCATATTACTATAGTAAATAATACTTCAGATTCAACTACAGTCACACCCCATAAGTGGCACATGATTGGGTCTAGCGAATGTATTGTTTCAGTTATAGAATCGTGCAGATAAGGAAATGGCTACATTGGCGTATATGGCTACAGTGTGTATATGGCTACATTGGAGTCAATAAGTTATCTATTGATGTCTGACGCCGGCGCTTCACTACCGTCAAACACTACAGCATCTCCTGCTCGCGCTTAGTGTCACCTTCACATTGAAAGAAGAAAGACGAAAGCTCGCATGCAATAGGCTAGAGCTATTGACGTTGATACAGGTGGCGACTCGTTCTCCTCCGGATCATCCCCGTTGTCAGAAACAGCAGCAACGTGCTAATTAATAGCGTTCTCAGGATACTCGTGGACCTCAATATCTGCATCAACTCCCAGGTATTCTGACACACTAGTCCATTTGCTAATATAGCGCTTTTTAAATTTAGCTAGCCAACCTTTACATAGTCGAAGTTGATCGTCTGTGATGCTGAGAGTCTTTTTAATACCACTAGCCTTGAGAACTAGTAATGTAATGTAATGTATTACGTTTTCGCGTAGCCGCATACGCCTGCGCTAGACTCATGTGACACGATGGCGAAGCGGGCGTTCCTGGCAGATTTCATAGAGAACAGAGTTAGAGACGCATCGTGGGTAACGGATGTTGAGCACTTGTCGAAGCTGCTGACGGTGGAAGCTTTCCAGACTGTTGAGCTCAGTTGGCGTGAGCGCCCATGTCCCGCAGTTGTAGAGCAGAACAGGTAGTACGTAGCAGTTGTACAGTCGGATCCGGGTGCTGTCGCTGACGTGATGAGGTCGTAGCCAGATACCCCCGAGGCGACTGAGCGCTGTTGCCGCGAGCTGCTTGTGTCGTGCAAGCTCTTCAGAGTCTCCAAGGAGGCTGCCAAGTTTGCTCGTCAGTCGCCATGCTTCCTCTGTAGCGCGGGTATGGCGTGTTGGTCCCGATGGACGGACATAGCGCTTGAGTATCGTCAGTTCTGTATTGGACTCGTTCATTGTCAGGCACCATCTTGCCAAGATCGCTGGTGCTTCTTTCTGGATCCGGATAGCGAGCTCGGGGTCACGGCAGATAAAGTTGGCATCGTCCGCGTAGACAATCATTTGTTCAAGTAGGTTCCTTGGGACAGCGATGTTGCTTGAAAGATCTCGGAGTGCTGCTTCTAAATAGATCACAAAGAGAACAGGTGAGAGTGAGTCGCCCTGAGGCGTTCCGACGTTGCTGCTAAACGGTTGTAGCGGCTTGGATCCTGTTCGAAGTGATAGTGTCGTGTCCGCGAGAAGGAGCTGGATAAGTCGAATTTCGTCATCTTGTAGGAAGGTCTTGAGTACGTTCAGGAGTTTGTTGCGGTCAATGGTGTCAAACGCTCGCGAAAGGTCGATACCGAGCACGTAGATGGTTTCACGGTAGCGTTGGACGCGGGCGCAGAGCCATTTATGGGCCCAAACAGCATCTGCCGTGCTGTGGTGCTTGCGAAAGCCGCTTTGATGAGGCGACAGGTAGTTGTCCACGGCGGGAGCCTCTACACTCGTAGAGCTGCAAGTGGCGATGGAGCTGGAGCTGGACATGGTTCGAAGTTGGTCAACTTGAGTGCAACCTACATACTATGGAGCATGAAGAAGGTGGCATCTGCGCTGCCACGACAGGACTTGTTGGGCGAGAAAAGCATCACTACAACCCACACCCATGCTAAAACACCCATGGCAATTCTTCTCCACTCCATTTGCCGAGTCGACTTCATTCTTCAATCTGCAGAGCGATGCCTACCAACAACAAGAAGCAGCTACGTCGGCAGGAGTTGATCAACTGGTCAACTCGCTCTATCGAGGTCGAAGGCATGAGACTTTCGCACACGTATTCCGAGACTACGAGAAATGCTTCACCGAGCTCCAGTACTTCGAGGGCTACCCATTCGTTCCTTTGGTAGACATACAAAGAAGACTCTCGTCCCCGAATAGCGTGGTCCATATCGTCCATGTTTTATTCCAGGGTGATGTTCTCCTCGTCGAAAACGGATCATTGAACAGAACGTTGATAACATCGGGTTTCATACGCATGGACAGCACACCCAACGTCAAATTGTTCCTGCGGCTAGAACGCATTCGAAAGAGCCCACGAGTGTACCAAGTATTTAAGAAGCTTAGGAATTTGAATCTGGACGTTTTTTTCAAGGAAGTAGATCACAATGACGCCCCCGTCATTGACTACGCCGTTCACCGGGCGCCGATCGTTTCTGGAGTGCTCTATTCGACACCCGATTTTGACTGGGGAGCAGTTCCAGGCATCTACCTCTTGCATTGCGGGTCGACGTATTCGTTCAATCACGAATCCTACGACGGGCCCAACTTCATTTTGAAAGTAGGGAAGGCAATCGATATCCGGGATAGAGTTTCTCAACACGCATCCGATACATCCGACTACGGCAGCAAAGGCGATGTCATATTTCTCTTTGGCTTGGAAGTGCCAGTTGTCGATATCAAAGGTGCAGAGTCTCTACTTAAGTCGAGGCTAACTTACTTCGGCTTTGCACAGTACGCCATTACCGAAAGTCAAAAGCGGAGCACCGAGACTTTTGCTTTTAACGCAAAAAACCTGCCATTGGTACATGATATCGTATGCGGTATTCGATATGTTTATCAACCACCTGTGCAACGGAAGAGTGAAGACCACCCAGACAGCGTAGCGAACCCTTTGCTATCGCAAGGTCTGGGCCGACACCAAGAGTTACCTGAAGAAATCCCAGAGCCCTATGAGATGCCGGAGCCCCACGATATACCAGAGCCTGATGATCTTCCAGAGCCTGATGAGATGCTAGAGCCTGATGAGATGCTAGAGCCTGATCACTTTCTAGAGCCTGATGACTTTCCAGATACTCCAGAACATTGGAATGAAGAGATGCTAGAGCCTCCAGAAAGATGGCCTCAGGAAGAACTGCAGAGACTGCCTCCGAATCTCCAGAGATTGCTCCAACCTCCAGAAGATCTCCAGCCTCCAGAAGATTTCCAACCTCCAGAAGATCTCCAGATACTGCCTCCAGATCTCCAGAGAATGCTCTGGGAACCAGCAGAGAATCCGCCAGACTGGGACATGTAGTTTCTACCTGCTATTTATAATAGGCAGACGTTGGAGTCCAGTATTATAGTTCTGGATACATACATTATTCAACACAGGATTAATCCTGTATACACATCATCGTATTTAGCATTACGGTCATATGGGGAAGATACAGGAAGATACAACGATGAGAAGATATCAACGTGGGGCCAAAACGAATCCAGGATTAATCCTGTACAAGCATGGAATACATGTACTCCTGGCCCTGGTCGTAACAAGATTTTGCAGTGACAGCAGCGTGACGGGTCAAAAGGAACTCTATGTGGAGACGTAGAGTCGTTGGACGTATTAAAGATGTTGTTTTCCCTGTATAACTTCCCAAACAACCAAAGCTGAAATGCAAAATAGCATGCATTGATAAACTTAATGAAAGGATAGCAGCAGAAACCTAACTCCGACGAAGTTACTGGGCGACTTGCGTCGCTGGAAGCTGTTCCTCTTCCTGGTCCTGGCTGGGGGGTGGAGCCTTGTCCTCGTCATCGTCACCTGGAGGCGTCGTATCCACTTCGGTTTCATCCGAGAGCAATCTCCCTGTCTTCAAGAAGTAGAATAACTCAAAGCGACGTCTGGGTAGTGCAGTGGCATTCATATCAACTCTCAGTCCACGGACGGCGAGGCGAATAAACATCCAGCATACATAAACTCCACAGCTGAACGAATCGAACTGAATGGGGTTATTCTGCGCGATGACCTCGTACTCTTGCAGACCAGTCACCTTCAGACGTGTTGCGATGGCTGAGCACGCGTTTTTGTATGGTGCCTGACCAAGCGGGTCGTAGAAGTAGATTCTCTTTGCCTGAACCTTCACAACGATGCAGCACCAATGCGCGTTCATAAAGTTGATCGGCAGGAAAACAGTGTCGACACCATGCTCGGCAATATGACCCATTAACCTTCCATGCACGGACGACTCCACAAGACTTTCGTCCACGGTCCGAGTCCGTTTCTTCGATACACTCCCGATGACAAATCCGGCAAAACGACAGTCATTGTTCTTCTGATAAAGCCGCTCGCAGCACGCCTGAATCGCAGCATCCGTGAGCCACGTGGGGGGTTGCGCACGATACAAAAGTGTGTACTTATAGCCCGCATGATTGGACAGTCCTTCTAACCCTTTGTACGGGTACGAGTTCAAGATATCTGCTGCCACGTCTTGCACGAGACTATGGTATTTGGCTGGAAGAGCAGCCAGTCCTTCTTCCGTAAGCCAAACGTGTAACTCAATCCCAAGCTCTACAGCAACCTTCAGATTGTCAATGCTCTTGAAAATCTCTATCTGTTTGCGGGAAAAATTGCCAATATCCTTAATTTGAACGGTTTCGATGAGACGGTCGGGCTGGGAGGCTTGTGAAAGAGGATCGTCCACTGAAATAGCACTTTCTTGCGTATTGGCCACGGGTAATACAGCCATGCATGCCGCCAACAGCTTGGGGGGCAACAGGTAAAATGCGTCGCGATTTAAAACTGGATTCTTCATTCTCTTGAACTTTGGTTTTTTTGACTCCGCCTCAGCGAACTTAACAAGAATTCCAGACAAGCGCCGTCGACATTCCAACAGCCCGGGTCTGTCTCGATTTAGAGATTCCAAAACTTGTTCAAGCGTAGCGTCCCCAGATTTTTTCCGTCCAGACTCTGAAGCCTCAAACCACTTGCGCCCAGTTTTTTCATTCGAACTTGTCTTCTTTTTGTCCAGTTTTGGTCTTCCCACTTTGCGAGCTTTCGGGTTCAACTTGATCTTCAATGTATTAGGACTCTCAAAGTCGACTTCAGCATCTTCACCTACCAGTTCATCCATATCTTCGTTTTCTTCATTAGTGACTTGTGGCGACGTACTCACTTTTGCGCGTTGGCGAACATTTCTCCATTGCTGCGTGACAAACTCCAACATAGACTCGAACTCGTCATTATCCTCGATATCTGCTAACTCGGAAGCGATTAAGTGAGTCGCACGTACAGCTTCAGTGTACCTCTGAGCCTGAGTCCGCGTACGCTTCACAGCTCCACCTACGGATGTGTCCCCAAAGCGTTCATAACAAAACTGCCTGACTTTGATAAGTTCTCGTTGAGGATTCGTCCATCTACATAGTAACAAAATAAATCCTGGTTAAATCCTGGGAAAATCATGTAGAATCCTGGTTGAAACAAAACATCCCGGAATAATACTGAAATATTCGCATCTCGTACCTCTCATCAATCCGCATCCATGGAATAAGTGCACCAACAACCGAAACGCTCTTTCGATAGGCTATAACGTGGCGGCAAGGTAGCCGCATTGAAAGAGAGAAGTCGCAAGTACACCGCCAATCATCATCTCGTAATTGATAAGGCTTTTGGCCTCCTTGGACGTGTACAGCATGAAGATCCTGATCATCGCGGACGAAATTATAGACATCCACACTATCTAGAGCTCGAGCGTATTCCTTTTCCACGTGGCCCGCGACATACGGAGTTGTAAATCGAAGAACATTAGCCATTTCATCGTCATAATTTGAATTCACAAACTGACCAATTCGAGAGTGGCGATATCCATATTCATTCTCGACGCGACGATCAAAGGCCACTAATGCCTTAATGCATTGAGACATTGCCATCGATCCATCCACCCCATCTTTAAACTTTCCAAAAAAGCTTTCCAAGCGATTGTTTGTATGATTGCTGAAATGAGGAAGATCGGCCCGGCGATACATAACCCAACGATCTTGGCAATCGTTCCAATTCTTTTCAAAATACGAAAAGAAACCAAAGACACCAATCCTTTCGCACAGCCCTTTCAAAGCAGCGTATGCAGTCTGATAGGAAGCGCTGGAATCCGCGTAAACCAATTTGTGAATACACGCGTCAATCTGGCCCGCATCGTCCGAAGATATCTTACCGAATTCTGGCTTGGACCGCATCTCCTTAAGATATTTGATCACATGAAAATGACAAATCAATACGCGAGCTTCAGGAAAGTGCTCCTCGAGCACACGAATCTCATTCATGTCTTTATCCACAATAATCACTCGAAGCAACTTGATCTTGGTAGGATGAGACCTTTTGAAATGGCCAATGGCTTTGTCCATGTGCCAGTCTCCATTCGCTTCCAAAAGGGAATGCTGCACGACAGATCCTTCGCCGAACTCGTTCATACACATGAACGTAAGTAGTTGGTAGTTGTATCTGCAGTAAACATGAAAAAATCCTGTTAAATCCTGAAAAAATCCTGGAATAATCATGGTTAAATCCTGGATGATATAAATGAACTTACCGATTGGTCTTATGGCTGCAGTCGACGAGAAGAAGTTCACTGAATCGACTAAAGATCCTGCGCATGTGCGCCGTAGCCAAAGATATCACACCAGTCTCACCAACTGCAGTTTCAGCCACAGATGAAATATTCTCCTTGTCAGTGGCTGCAAAGCTTGCCAGTTCGCGCGCAGTGGCTTCATTATCGTCACCGCCGACAAGAGAGGCCGAATGAGCACGCACCAAGTTATCCACATCAAGTTGAAGCACGTTTTGGTCGTGCTCCAGTAAATAATCGTAGATTCTGGACCGCTTAGCACCGACAGCCAGCATTCCATCCACCCGAGCACTCACCAAAGCGCTGTCGACACCACGAGAGGAGGGATACGTGGCAAAAGCCCGCGCAGACACTTGATGGTTGTGAACAAAATGACCACTTTTCACTTCCAACTCCTTTCTCTTCACGTTCCACTGGACAACAAACCGGAACGGACAATTCGTGAGTCGAATGTGTTGACGAGGGCGGCTTCCTTCGCTCCGAGACTTGCGCTTCCGCCAACCATGCGTACATATGTACGTGCGTTGGTACGGTTCAATGTCCTGTAAAATGAGTTGTGAAGCATCCGCACCTTTCTTCGTGCGCAACAATCGCTTGTTTCTCTCCACTCGAGACATAGTCTCTTTCACAGGCAGCACTTGTAACGTGCGCTCACAGTAGCCAGTAAAGTAGCTGAGCCACGCCTCCCAACTGGCGTGATAGACATCAGGCCCTTCCACAGCCACCATTACTGCACCATGTGAATCGCGCACCTCCTCTACGGAGTCATCTGATTCAGCACTTGGTTGGTCATCATCAGCGTCATCATCATCAGCGAATTCCTCTGTCGAAACATCACCACCAGCCAATGCGTCCACAGATTCATTCACTACGCGCACAGACAGCACGTATTAGCCACCTCAATCCTGTAGTGAAATGTCTCGCAATTGTCCTGTACACGCACCATCACTGGTCCCATGAGGGACGTCTGCTGCACTTCCGCTCCGCGTAGTCATGCCCATCTCGTTGCGCCGTGGCTTCTCGTCCTCGGGGTCAAAGCTGAAATGATTCTACTTAGGAAAACTACTTCGGAAATAAACGAATCATACATGGTCGAACTTTGAGAAAGAATCCTGGATGTATACAGGATGCAATCATGAGTGTTTCCAGAACTATAATACTGGACTCCAACGGTTGCGTTTATAATAACTCGAAATTGTACAAGCTAAAGCAAAAGGTGATAAAATTGTCGTTTTGGCAATTCAACACTCCTGCTCACTGCTCGCCAAGTAGAGCGAATCAGCTCCCGAAAAATTGGCCAGCAGTTGAAACTAGTTGACACTAACCTACCTGTCTTCTTTTCACCGCGGAGATGCTCGTGCAGCGAGTGCGCCACCGCGATATCAACTATGGGAAACAGCGCAAAGGTGATAAATTCTCAATCCGTCGATTTTATCACTTCAAAGGTTTCAAGTTCAATTTTAGTCCTTCAAGTTCAAAAAAAGCGCTTTTTTCAGCCACTGCAAATGCGTAGAAATTAGTAGCTACTATAGTACCATATTGCTATAGTAAAAAATACTTCAGACTGTTCTGATTCAACTACATGTAGTTCGAAAGCACTAGTAATTCACTTTGGTACTATCTAGCTACTATCGAACTACTATCATTCCTCCTGGGCTCACATCGCCAGCTCTACAGCGAAGACGTGAAGCTCTCATACGCTAGTTATATGTAGCTTTATAGGAACGTCCCTTGTTCAACGTGCTGCTTGCTGTCGTAAGCGAGATTGAAATCACTTGCTTCACATTCCACAGGCCACCTCTTTACACTTCTCGAAATGCATTGTCGCGCTTCATGATAAGTACTTCGAAGTATCTTGCATATCTGCGCAGGAGTCACGATGTGCTTGCATAGGGCCTTGCGTCGACAATGCGGCCCGCCGTTGTGACGGCCGGAAGTAGCTGAGCGAAATCATCTGTCGACCGCTTGGTGTCAGCAACTTAGCGGACAGCTATCGTCGTCCGCGGATGAGTTTAGTTCAGGCTTGGTTGGTTTGCCAGTTCCCCACGCCAGTCTCCTGGTTGCTACCCTGAGCTTTAACATGTACCATGTACAACATGGTACATGTATTTTGAGTAACATAATCAATAGTTGTAGAAGTAATACAAGAAAAACGTACCGCGCAATAGGCCGAACAGGTCGCTCGACTAGCACACAAGTTGAGCGAATGGATCCATGGACTCCGGCTCCAGGTAAAAACATCCGATTAAGGCGCACATCGTAGCCGGCTTGGTCGGTTCGAGTGGGATGCTTGGGCGAAGCAATGTACTTGCAAAGTGCGTTCGTCGGTAGCTGTAGTAAACTATTATAGTAATGTAAAGTATTAGTCGGAATACTAGTACTATAGTAGTATCTGTCAGGGTCGACTGTAGTACTGACAACCGGTAACGTACCGGTATTCTGTTTGCTCGTCCAACGCGCATGTCGCTCACGGTACTACCTAACTCCTCTGGTAGCTGTTCTTAAAGAGGATATCCTGGCCGTGTGTGTCGTACAGGGAAGGTAGCGCCTTACAAGTTCGTCACAAGATGTAGCAAATGGTTCTCTATGCTTGTACCAAGCTTCGTCCGTGCAAGTGGTCTGTGTGGAGCGCTACGGTACAAGCGGCCTAAAGGCAATTTTTTGCACAGTGAGCGACATTAATACGGATCCACATTAATATATGTCGCTCACTGTAGTTGTATTGCCTGTTGACTGGCCACAGACGACGAAAAGCAGCAGCAATGGCGCAGGGTAGCGGGTACCTGAAGAAGGGCAAGAAGAGCGTCAAGAACGCCGGCTCGAAGCCTTCCAAGAAGGCAACGAGCTACTCACACAAGAAGTCGGCCGCCAAGTTCACCAAGAAAGGCAGTACGTGGACTGCTGAAGCTCTGTGATGCACTACCAATTGCAGACCATTTTTGACTAATTTGTCTGCCATTTCTTACTGGCAGACCCGACGACGGAGATCCGACGCGGCTGCAGCGGCATGAAGAACAACGGCAGCAAGGCTGTCACAAGTTTCATCAACCAGAACTTGGAGAACATCATGGCCAGTCGTGTGTTGCAGGCAGGCACGACGCTGGCGCTGAGCGACGTCAAGGCGCACGGCAAGGAGCGGCTTAAAGAGATTAACCAGCACGCACGAACCAAGAAGAAAAGCCGCGTGGCGCAGAAGCTGGCGGCGTTGGAGCGTTCTATTAAAGAACAGGAGGAAGGCGGAACCAAGCGCAAACGCCCTACAGCCGCGGCGGTCGTCTCGCACTCATAGACTTAGCATGGCCAAATTTATTCACTTTGATATGCTTTTAGATGGCGACCTTGAGCTTCTTGTCGCTGCTAGTGCGTGCTGCAGTTGATGCTAGGATCGGCGACATGGGCGGAGTGGCTAGGCCTGCTGCGTCATCGTCTATCGACGCAGCTACGGCCTCCTTCGCGATGGTAGTGGCCACTTCGATCGCAGAGGGAGATGCAGGTGTAGGTGCTGCCCCCAGTGGCTTCTTTCCCTTGAACGTGGTCGAGTCCGGGAACAGGTGCAGAAGCAGCTCGTCTGTGATAGTGAAGAGCAGGTTCTTGACAAACACCTCGTGCTGCAGGAACTCGTGCAATTTCAGCGCCGCGTTCTCGCATGCCGTGTCGCCAAAAAGCGACAGAGCCTTCGAAGGGAAGCTCGCAAGGATAGCTTCAAGACAGTCCTTGCGGAGCACCTGCATGTCAGGAGCAGGAGGTGGTGGCAAGTTGGCCTCGCTTGCGTCAGGGAAAATGTACATTCGCAGGTCACCAATCCAACCAGAGAGCTTCTTCGGGTCTGTGAAAGAGAGGAACTGCCGCTCCAGCATCCGGAAATGTGAGGCGCCGAGAAACGCCTTGATAAACGACCGCGTCATCGAAAAGATCTGCCGTCGCACCATGCCGATACCGTCGAACTCAAATACTTCGCCTAGCACAGCGAAAAGGCTAACTTCGATCTTTTGTAGGACACGCATCTTCGTCTCCTTGGAATTCGCATCCGGAGCGATCCACCGTCCCTTTTTCCACTTGCCATTCTCCACAAGCACTCCTCCAGCCCCAGCCACTCCAGTGCCACCACCTCCAACAGCGTTACCCATTGCACTACCTCCGGCAGAAGACGTTGCAGATAGAGATACCGGGCTTTCACCACCTTCCCACCCCGATATCGACGAGTTGCCAGTTGAAAGAGACGCCCCGTACGCATTCGCGAGCAAAAGAAACTTTTGTACATCCGAGCTTTGACACAGAGTATCGCATGCCAGCAATTGTTGCAAGAATTGCTCCAGGATATGCAATCGCTTCTCGTAGGTGAGAGCTACTGTGGATATTGTCCTCAGCGACGGCTTAATGGAAATCATTTCCATGTAATCAATACCCCTCAAGTGGCATGCTTGGCACCCCACCCCACATTTTTTCTCTTGCTTCTTCAGTTTGTCAGCCAACTGTTTCTCCAGCACTTCGAAGTCATGGAAGGTTTTGATAACACTCCAGGCGTACGAACTGTCGTCTTTCACTTTGACCGTGATTTCAAACTTGGTATTTCCAGCGCGGCTAGTACTTGGACTGAAGGGGCTTGCAGACTGTCCAGACGTTGAATCGCCAAAATTGCTGCCGCTGTTTGTAGGAGATAGCGTGGTGAGATTTCCAGTTGAGCTGTTGGAAGTGCTGGAGCTGAACGTATCGAAATCGCGCTCGCGCTCCTTGATCAAGTATTTGCCAACATGGGCCTCTATACGCAGCTTGTACTTGTTCACGAGGCGATCGTAGCAATTTCCACAAACGCGTGCTTTCTTAGATGTTTCCAGAGGTGGCGGATACACCATAAACGCGTAGAAATCCAGGCACGACGCGCACACACGTTGGTGGCAACTTTGACAGCTTCCAACACCTGACTTAGATGCTGGAAGGGATTTAAGGCAGCGGAAGCAAAGATTGTCATCGTCATCATCATCGTTGTCGTACAAAGAAACAGGGTCATCGTCCAAGGAGGGCAGGACCTCTGTTTCAGGCACGGAGGTCTTGATACTTTTGTTTGAAAGTCCACGTCGCAGCGATGGGATAGATGCGCGAGCCTTCATAAAAGCTGATGTTTTTGTTGATGTTCGGTCCGATACAACCATCCCCACCGTCGAGTCCCTGATCGGACTGTCCGGCATCTCCTTATCAAAGCTCTTCGAGCGCCTTCTCAAAAGTGACTTCTTTGCCGTGGTTCCCTTTTCACGTGCTAGTGCATTAAAACGTTGCTTCAGTTTTCGTGCTCTACCCACACCATTGGGGACAGCTGCTGATGCCAAGGGTGAGGACACACCGAAAGCATTGGGGGATACAGGTGGGGACGCAAGTGTCAGAACTGGAGGCAAGTGGCACCTTCGACGTATCCACCGTCGCCTTCGGACAGAATCAAATTTCTTTTCTTTCTCATGGAAATTGTCTTCGAAGGTCTTCGCATACTCCCATGAAGGATTTGGAGTTTCGCTGTCCGACGATTCTCCTGCGTCATTTGCAGCATTTTCCAATGTCCAATCGTCTTCCCAAACCCATTCGGACGATGGAAGTTCATTCCAGCGTTTGTCGCTAGCCTTTACCCACCCGTTTATAGGAACGTAGCGCTCTGTCTCCCATACTCGCTCCAACACACGTACGGGGCCAGATTCCCACGAGCTGGAGAGCGAAATACTGAGCTCTTCGTCCAGATCGCTCTGTCTTCCCAGAAGAATAGGCACTCCAAAACACACCTGAAGTTTATCAAGTTGAGATACCGACTCCATAACGGATTCCACTAGTGTGCCGTCGTACAGTAGAGCAAAGTCTTCGTAAAATAGCTCCGTTACGTTACTGTGGGCATATAATTCAGCACAAAAAGTTCCAAGCGATCCCTTTTCCAAAGCACTTAGCAGCCATTGAACCCCACGAGTTGAAACAAACGACTCACTTGGGCTACAACTGGGGCATTGAGACTCCACAAATCGCCAGTGAAAATTAAATGACTCCGCACCAGGTCTGTCTCGCGCAATATACTCCCAATAATACTGGTTGTCCTCCACATCTCCATCGAAATCGCTACCCCTGTCTGTGCTCATACTGTCACGACGTGGGGAAGTCGAGTCGATTTTTGTAACTGGTAGCGATGATCGCCGCCTTACGCTCGGGGACTGAGGGGGAGTTGAAGGCTCTTTGATCTCACTTTCATCGTCTGAAGAGTGTGTTTTCAGGTCGTTGTTGCGAAAGCCTAGCATGAAAATATTTTCCATCGCAGAAAGGAGATCGTAGAGCTCTCGTGAGCATGCTGAGCTACGCATTTCAGGACATTCATCATACATCTTGATATAACTTGCCACCGCTTTTTCCAGATGTACAACAACGCGATCTCGCACCATAGCCATTTTCGCCCCGCTATCCGTTCGAGGGGTCATTTCCTCATCGTCGTCGCTCATGGGGCTCAAAAGAGGATTTAACGAGCCTGGTGTGAGCGCATGGTTGCGGCCTTTATTATCGCCTGAAGGTGTAATTGCACCATCATCAAGCGAAGAAGTCGGCGAGGCGACGCCCGACTCACCTCGCTTCCATGCTTTTTGAAATAGCTGTCCGGGCTTACGAATCATCCGTGCCGCAGCACCAGCTCCTGCGCTGAGAGGAGGGGTGGAGATTGGGTCCATCTGATGACTTCCGAGGGTGCGGAAGCGCCTCTTTACTTTGCCAATCGAAGAATTCAGACTTGAACCGATGTTGGCCTTAGCGTTCTTTAAATCATCCATATGTGCACTGATGCGACTATTCTCGCCGGTCATCTTGTGCGATAGCAGTCCACCTGGAATCAACCCCCGAGGGTTCATCATTTTTGCCGCTTTCGAGACGTTAAGGCGGTCATCCAGCGTAAAAATTGACGGCATGGGTTTCCTCTCGCCGCTAGAGCCACCTGAGTTAGCTGCAAACACAGCGCTTCCGAACGCAAATGGATTGCTCGTATCAGCCCAGTCTTCTTCAAATACCATTTCAGCGGCACCCGCTGCACCTGCTGCGGCCGTAGACGCAGCACTAGCCACAGCCTCGACAACTGCCTGAAACGCTGCTTCTGCTTGCACACCACTACGCCTGCTCGCTTTGTACAGGAAGCTGGATGTTGTTCGCAGTTTATTCAGCGTCAAGGTCGGCACTATTCCAACCCCGTTATTAGCCGATGAAGACATAGTTGGCGACATTGGCCCCACTGCATCCTTGTCCCCCACAATCGCTTGGAGGCAGGACAACACGATCTCGTTGGCGTATCGTGGTTGCGAGTACTCAGATAGAGGCTTGAGAATCTTGAAGGCAGTAATTTCACGCAGCAGATTCATTGCAATCGACACGAAAATGTTGGTGTCGTGCTGCTGGCCGAGCTGGGGTTTCAATTGTGTCAAAAGCTGTGTAGCTACATGTCGGAGATAAGCGGCCTCTGCATTTTCGCCAGAGTTCTTCTTCGTGTTGCTGTTTCCTGTGGGCGTGTTGACTGTCGCTTGTGGCGATGATGGAGCTCCAGTTCCCACGCAACCTGGGTGGACAAATGGCGATCTCTGCACAAATGTCGTCACGTATTCCTGTCGCTTAAGTAGATTTGAGTCATTTTCATCGCCTTCAAAGACTTCTGGATATTCCTCCGCCAGTTGAGCATAGGCTTCCCTGAACCACCCCAGGTGCAGTCTAAGTAGCTCTAAGCTCTTGGCCACCATCGTTAGCGCCTGTGATGGATCCACCTCCAATACTCGAGATGCAACGGCTCCTAGTATGTCCGCCAACAAGTATTTAACGTCACTGGGGAAGTCCTCGTTCGAAGACACCGGCTGGAACCAGAAATTCACATAGTCTTTCGCAATGAGTTGCACCAGAGCCGCTATCTCTTCACAGATCTCGGATGGCAGGCTCCAAGACGTGCGCAAGTATGCAACAATAGGTAGTCTCTTAAGCACTCTCAGCTGGAAACCCGCGTCGGTCATGGAGACTCCAGAAGCAGACGAATAGAGCGCATAATCCCCACCAATACTACCTGAGCTCCTATTGTAGGTGCCACTGCCTACTCGGCTGCGATATCTGTTATAATACTTGAACTTGAATAGCGCTTGATCCAGCAGTTCCTGTTCCTTCTGCAGTTGATACGAACGCAGCAGCCACCAGAAACTGCCACTTCCAATGAGCAGCACAACCACCTGGAGAAAGCGTGCAACCGTCCACCACGCCACGCGCAGCAATTGCAGCGTAACCCACGAGTAGCGCACGCTTAACAGTAGCGCCGCAAGCGATAGCAGCCAGTGGAGCGGTCGCATCAAGATGATATCCAAAACGTGCAGAGACAGTGAGTCGCTAGCAGACAATGAGTGCGGAATCGGTCACGGCGCGATGATTTCCAGCAGAAATTGACACCAGGAGAGAGCACAGACACCAGGGAGTAAAATGAACCCTCGCGGCATGCACCCTGACCCGCGCAGCCAGAGATAGAGGGGGGCGAACGTGGAGAGGATCACCGCACTGCGCTTTGCAGGTCGAGGAAGAGACACAAAAGGGAAACTGTGAAGCCAAGTATAGGGCTCACTTTTGTGTGCAGAACCTGGCTTTCATGTGGTGGACATAATTATGTATATTACATCATATACAACCATCATTTCGCTACAGTGCGTCTGTGGCTGCGACGCCTCGGTTATTACTACACCGGAAGCTGATGAGTATGTGGCGAGGATCAAGTGTGCTGGTGCGTGGCGGAAGGACGCTGCTACAGACGTCTTCGCTGTCGACGAGTGCGTCCCCTGCTGCTGCGACTGCGGCCGCCACGTCGGATGCTGCCGTCGCCTGGTCGCCTGAGAAGAAGCGCACGGGGCTTCTGGCCGTCAAGATCGGCATGATGCCCGTGTGGGACCACTTCGGTTACCGTCATAACTGCACCGTGCTGCAGGTCGAGGAGTGCCAAGTGACGCAGGTGAAGACGGCGGACCGCCATGGATTTAACGCGCTGCAGCTCGGCGTGGGGCTACGCAAGGCTAAGAACTTGACCAAGCCTGTGCTGGGCCACCTTGCCAAGGCCGGTGTGCCGGCTAAGCGCCAGCTGCAGGAGTTCCGTGTATCGGAAGATGCGCTGCTTCCCCTTGGCACTACGCTCTCAGCGCTTCACTTCAACGCCGGCCAATACGTCGATGTCTGCGGAATCAGCAAGGGCAAGGGATTTCAGGGTGTCATGAAGCTGCACAACTTTGCAGGCCAACCGGCCTCGCACGGTAACTCCAAGACGCAGCGTCACATGGGTTCTACGGGTCAGTGCCAGGACCCCGGTAAGGTGTTTAAGGGCAAGAAGATGCCTGGTCGCATGGGCAACAACCGCGTCACGCGTGATAACCTCTGGATCGCCAAGATTGATGTCGAACGCAACCTCATTTACGTCAAGGGCAGTGTACCAGGCAACAATGGAGGCATCGTTCGTGTCACGGATGCACGCAAGAAGACGCCGGAGGCCCCGCTGCCGTACCCGACTTTCTTGGCGGTGGAGGGCGATGCACTTCCGAAGGAGGTGCTGGCGCCTCATGGAGACGCTGACCCGTACCACTACGATGATAACTAGAGCAAGCATCAGACAGACTGGCAAGCAATTTGAGGGAATTGGAGCGTCAAGCGGTAGGACGGATCACTAGTTCTCTTATGTGAAAATCACAGTTGTTTTGCTACCTTTGTTGTTTCATTGGATTGTGACTGCCTGGAGGGTTGTCTTCGTGCATTTAGCGCGCGAAGACGCTTGCAGATTTCAGACTTGCAGACTGCGGTGGACAATGAGAGTAAGAACCAAACAGAAAGTGTTGCAGACAAAGTTAGATTCTCGTTTCCTGAGCTATTTGAGATTGGCCATTTCAGCGATGGAAGGGGTAGAAGCCAAGTGATGCCGACTGGAAGATCCTTCGACCAAGAGCGGCGTAGGCAAGCACTACGGAAACGTTTGGCGCTTGATTTCCAGCCGCTCCGGAGTACTCTCTCCAAAGGGCTCAATCTGATCGTCGATGTAAGTGTGTTTCTTGAAAGTAACAATGTGTTGGGACTCACCTAGCTACTATCGTGATTTCAGCCTGAGGCGGCAGTGTTCTGCACAGCAACAGTGGAAGGGTTTTGTATTGTACTCTTCTCGGCTGTCATTAAACAACTATCAGAGACTACAATAAGCCGGGCAGGACCACCCGAAACCAAGATCACTGTGTTTCACCTTCAAGTTGCACTACGTAGTCAACCGGAGCTAGTGGGGCTGCTGCAACGAGCAGAGAGCGCTCGAATGGCGCTGAGGTTCTTCCTGGATGATGCCACATCACGAGCGCTTTACGAACGAAAATTCATTTCCAGTCGCGAAGCGAAGCACCTTCATGGAGACCTTACCCCATCTGCAAGTGCTCGGGAAGGCGAAAGTAGCAGCAGTGGAAGGGGACGTCATGCTCAACAGAAAACCGAGGAAGATCTGATCCGCCGACATGAGCGCACTCGCTCCGAGTGGCAGAAGCGCGAGGATGATCCGTTCACCGACGTGGATTTCGCCATGGTGTTGAAGTGTGTGCATCCTGCATTCACGTTGTCGTACAACGCCACTATGTTACTCAGTGCACTTATACGAGAGCTTCTGAACGAAGTATGTTACCGTGCGGATGTCGATGCTCTTCAGCGTCGAAGACATCCACCCGAATTGCTGCTCCAGGATCTACAGGGGCCGCTAGTTGAAGTTTTCTGCGGGGTATCGACTGGTAACATTGATACATTCGAGCCTGATTCACTTCCAGATTTGGGTGAGTTAGGCACGCAGATTATCAGGACTGCAAGCGAGTGCTTGGATCGATATCGGCTGCAGTCGCGACGAGGCCAAACGCTTGCGCTCCACGTCCGTGCTTATCAACCAGGAAGTAGCTCTGCTCTGCAGTCAGTGCACATACTGCCGGATGTTGCAAGAGATACTCCATTCACGAAGCTGTTGGTGCAGATGCGTAGTAAGTGCCATCTCCCCGTCAATGATCATCGAGGGGATACCGGAGGTCACGGCGAGTTTATTGCAGTCTATCGAGCGCATCAAATAGAGCCTACGGCCACTCCAGCTTCGTTGGCCATGCCGACGGGGGCAGTGGTGTATCTCGTAGCACGAAGGTGGTGGGACCTCACTCGACGCACGGAAGCTCGGCGTGGATTGCTGTCGTCACAGCGGCCACAGGACGCGCTGGTGAGGTCGTTGGTGGCCGGCACCGAGTCGAAGGTAAGGAAAGAGTTCCGCGCTGGCACTAACGTTCTCTCCACGGATGAAAATTCACCTCTGCGAGTGCGTTCGAAGCGTAATTTGGCTAACAGCACGAGCAACATCTCGTTGCAATTAGCCCCCAGTGCTGGAAGTCCTAGCAAGAGTTCATCTCGGTTGGCAACGACGCAGGACGAGGACAGTCTCTCCATACTGCTCCGTGAACGTGCGGCAGCTAGACAACGACGAACCGCCAAAAACAGCTCAGGAAAGGATAACGTAAGTGCCACGGCAGTTCGACAACACGGAAAGCCGATAAAGACCCTGAATGAGGCCCTGGTCGAGCTTGTAACACTGACCACGGGAGTGTGTGGGGCGACTGAGCGTCTAGCACAATTGGCGTGCGTTGAAGTGACAGATGAGTCATCAAACCTCTCGGAGAAGCAATTACAGTCCCTCGAAAGCAAATGGCGAGCGCGTTTGGATTCCACCGAGGAGCTGGCGATCCAAACGCGGGCGGCGCACAGCCTCGCAGCGCAAATGCTGAGCCAAGTGCGGACGAATCCCAGCATGGACATGACATGATCGCTTAGGATAGGAGTGATACGGTACAATACAAGCGGCGAAATCGAATCTTGACAAAGAACGGCCAGATAGCCACTATCCAGCTAACATTTTGAATTTCGTATGGCCAAAGCCCCATCCCTTGCCGATGACAGCAGCGTGTGGTGTAACATGTCGCAGTCTCTTCATCCCGTCCAAAGCGCCCCAAACCAATACAATCACCTGTTGAAATGCGTCACTTGGAACAGAACGCTACAACACGGCAATTTGATCTACATCAAAGAACACATAGTGAAATCAAGTCAAGTTATCCGTCGTGCACCAAAATAGCCAACTGCTACGTACGTCGGCACACTTGTCCGTTGCATTAGAACCTCTGCAGCAATTCGCAGCCCACCATTCCTACTTCCTCCCTCCGCGAGCCACACACACCCTTCTCAAGTCCCTCTACCAGCACGATGAGCTTCACGCTGCGTCATCTCCGACCTGCCATGTCTTCGGTCTGCAAGACCCGCCAGCTGCACGGCCTGGCATCGGCGGCTCCTACAGCCGTGGCCTCCTCTCCAATCTTGGGTCAACGTCGCAAGAGCACAGCGGCCGAGAGTGCTGCTGCAATTGCACAGGCTGAAGCCACGCGCGGCCCACGCTGCAGCCCTGGACTCGTGGTGTTTGATAAGGACGGTACGCTCATCGACTTTACGCTCATGTGGGGCGGCTGGGTCGAGTCTCAAGCCTGGAAGGTCGAGATGACCACGGGGTTACCCGTGCGCGAGAAGCTTTTCGCTGCTATGGGGTACGATTGGATCAGTCGCTCCATCAAATCCAAGGGAGCATTGTGTTGCACGCCCATGGGTGAACTTTACAAGCTCGCGGTGCGGGTGCTGGTTGCTGAGGGCATGCGTCAGTCCAAGGCCGACGAGGTCATCAAGGAATGTTGGAGCATGCCCGATCCGGTGCTCACCAGTCGTCCGCTTGCCAACATCCCCGCGCTTTTCCGTACCATCAAGAAGATGGACATGAAGATCGCCGTGTGCACCACGGACGATCGCCAGCCCACGATTGACACGCTCGAGCACTTGGGCGTCTCTGACATGGTGGATGCTCTGGCCTGCGGAGACGATGGCCTGCCCGCGAAGCCTGCGGGGGAGCAGATCTGGACTATCTGCCAGCAGCTCAACGTTGAGCCGCACAACACCATCATGGTGGGCGACACGTCCACGGACATGCTGCTGGGCAAGAACGCAGGTTGCGGTCTGTCCATTGGCGTGCTGGGCGGCGCATCATCGCTCGACGATCTGGCGGAGGACGCCGACGTACTCGTACCTTCAATTGACCGGGTCATTAAGGTTCTGTTCCAGTACGGGCAGCAGGCTCAGCGCTTCGGTGAAGCCAAGTAATATCTCTTAGAGCTTTAGGCAGTCAATGCCGGGATAGATGCTCAAATAAATACCCGCTTAGCTGTTTACATCCGTACTACGACAGCGCAACAAGGACGACAGCCATGTTATCTAGGCTCCCGCGAACATAGCCTTCCGCGAGCAGGTGAGCCGCCAATTCATTTAAAGACGCGGAAGTATCTCGTCTGTCTGGAAACTTTTCAGTGAGGAAGCGCACAACGTCGTGGTTGCTCATGGTTTCCCACAAGCCGTCGCTGGCAATAACAAGAATCCCACCGGAAGAGCGCTCATTGAGCTGCGAGTGGAAGACAGAAGGTTCTGCCGTGACGAACTTGCGCAGGTGACGATCTCCTAGACTGCGGGAAACTGCAAGTTGTCCAACAACTCGCCAAAGACCGGAAAAGTTCACAAATCCCCCGCTAGATTCGATTCGAGAGCGCTCGGCAGGGTCATTCGGCCAGTGATCCATGCTCAGTGACACGACGTCAGCATGATTGGGTAGCCAAGCTATCGCTCGCGAGTCGCCTACATTCGCACTAACGACTCGTTGCTCTCGACGGAAGTGAAGCACCACCGTCAATGTACAACCAGAAAAATACTCGCCAACGGCTGCAGTGCCATTTGCTGTGTGGTCAAAATCGCTAGCGATGCCATCGAGAGACTCCAGAAAACCTTTGTGAAGTTCCAGAAATGTCTGACGAAGTGCAAACTTTTCGGCCAGCTCTCGTTCAGCAGATACACCGTCAACTGCTTCAGGTCCATTCAAATCCACCGTCACCTTTGGGATAGCAGAGAAGTGTCGGCACAATACACGCGGCAAGTTCTCGACAACGAAAGTGGCTGCTGCGGAGCCCAGGTGGCCATCCACAACAGCATAAAGGTCGAATCCGAGTGCTTCAGTATCCCCTCGTTGAGCATCACACTTTAACTGTACTTGCTGCTCTGTAAGCACCAAGACAAAGTCCTCCATGTACTTCTTCCGACCTTGAAACAATGCAGTACCGACAGCAGGTTGTTGTGGCTGACGAGCGTATGAAGACTCTGACTCGGCCCGGATCGCTGCGACGATGTGTGGGGCCTCGAACTCGCAAAAACTCGAGTGGGAGTTGTGTCGACGCGCGTGGGTGTGCTGCTCGCAACTTGGAGCTGAAGAAAACGCACGGCCACAGTGCGGACAAGTAAAGCGGTCTGGTAGTTCATACTTGGCGCGAACCACAGATGCGAAGATACTTTCTCGCGCTCGTTGGGCTTTAAGATATCGCTCGTGTAAATGGAGCTCCTGTCGTGTCGCGAACTGGCGACCAGATTCATTGCACACATACGGTCCTTGGAAGTACGCGTGTTGCAAAGCTTCCTCAGCAGTAATACGCTCCGATGGATGCCACTGAAGCAGTCGCCACATCAAGTCGAGACCCCAAGCATCCTCAAGCCCACGCTTCAATGGGTCTCGTTCCACGACAGTATGATTAAATCTCCCAAAGTGGCAGCTTTCACTTACGAGCGCGTACTTATCCCACAACGAACGTAATTGTCGTGGTCCTGGCTGGAAGATGCAGAACTCGTGAGTAAGCACATGCAGCAAGTAAGCCTTCGTGCGCTTACCAGTGTCTTCATCCTTCCATCGGTGTCGACGCTGCTGAGCATCGAGAACTACGTCCAGCTTGGCCCTTTCGCGAGGTGAAATCAAAAACACTTGTGGAGAGCCCAAGACCATTTCCAAGAAGACAACACCCACAGACCACAGATCGTAAGCCTCGGGAGCAGCATAATGGTAAGGTTGACCATTGTCACTAAACAGAACCTCTGGAGGTTGGTACTCGCGAGTTTCTTCAGCTTGAGAAGGCCCACCAGTTTCCATCGAAGCACTACTGTCACCGTTGGTCTTGACGTACAAATTATTCAGTGTGTACTCATCCACAGCAGAGCCAAAGTCTGCCAGTTTGACGAGTGGCATCGGCGGCACTGCAGACGCTGACGTAGGAGGAGGGATTGACACCAAGATATTTGATGGTTTGATATCGCGGTGCGTGATTCCACGAGCATGCAAAGCTGCCACCCCTTGGAGCAACTGGCGCATGATCTCTCTCAATACGTTTTCTCCACGAGTATCAGTCCGTAATTTCTCCCAGAACCGCGAAGGCTGCAGCACGACTCCAGCACCACCATCTCCGTGTTTATCTGCGCCATAGACAACTTCCAGCTTCTCATAGAGATACTGCCGCAGCGACTTGCCTTCATCGTAGAAGACCAGCCACAGCTCAGGCGTTGATCGAGGTTGAGAATGGTCGTCGTCGCCCTCCACCACTTTTGCAGGACGGAAAAAATACTCGACGAACCGCGTCACGTGTTGTTCTCCATGCAGCAGAGCTCCAAAATGAGCTTCACGCAGTCCCATCTGTGCCATATTCTCTCCTAGCTCTAGGAACAACCTCTTGAGTACGAAATGCTCTTCTCGATCACCATGTCGTCTGGTAGCTCTCCACACTTCTCCATGAGACCCAGCATCGAATTTCTTCTTGAGTCGATACTGCGCGTTGACGTAGATCCGTTCAGCCTCGTCCGTTCCGTATTGATACTCCAATACAGGTCCTTTGGGAATACTATCATCTCCGGTACTTGTAGACTCTGGTAGAGGCAGCGGTGGGACTGGAAAGCGTTGGGAAGACGAAGCAGCGCCAGGCAACGGACACACTGGCGAGTGCGTGTGCGTGTGTTCGAAGTCTCCGTCGCTTGGTGCTGTGCTCCACGGTACGACCTCCATCCTGTCCCTCGTTTGCACCGGCCACTGCGTCTGCTGGTGCTTGCAGACGCCCAGCAGGCCCGAGCGCTCCACCAATTCGTAACCTTCGACTGTCAGTCCAGGACGAAGCGGATCACTCACGGCAACGCAGGCCACGGCGTCATCGCCCGTTCGACGAGCCACTTGCGCCACTTGACCGAACCAGGCGCGGTCTGTGAGCAGTTTACGAGATGTGACGTCCTCCAGGCCCAGAGCTACCGATTGTAGGTACAGAAGCAGCAGTAGCCGTGTCATAACACCGAGTTTCGATGGAGCGATGATCTTTTCTAGTAGATGAGAAACTCTCTACTGGGATGCAAGTGAAACAAGGGGTTTGTTTGGCTGAGTTTTATTGACATGGCTGGTGTGACGTAGAGAAGAGCAAACCACTTGGATCGCCTCGTTCGCAGCGCCTGCCACTCGTTTCCCCCCGACGCTGGCATAGTCATGCCAGTCACTGTTATCTGTCTGTGTATTTTCAAATAATAGCCAAAACTCGGAACTCATCCATCCATCCCTGCTCTTTGTCATCGTTGCGCCTTCATCCGCCGCTTTCGGTCCGCTGCTTGTAGCCTATTCTTCATCTTCCATCCATTTACCTGTTTTGATTTTCTCTTGTGTTCTGTGTATACCGTAGCTGCCACCGGTCGATCGGGAGCGCGTAGAGAGTGCTGACTGGGGTGGTGTGGTGTGACCTGCCTGGGTTGCCTAGCTGACCTGGTTCTCTATCGCAATGCATCATCCATCCATCCATACCCCCGTTGCTCTCTAAGACGCGTCCGGCTTGTCATCCTCATCTTCCTCGTCCGATAGCACCACATCTAATGACTCTACTGCGTTTGATGCCGACAGCCGGACTGCCATCGACAGGTTCGCCTCGCTAGAATTGTTCGTCTCCTCATCTGGATCCGATTCCTCCGTCTTGGCGCTGCTATCCAATACTTTCCCATCTGAAGCTAGTGCTGAGGGTGTCGTAGCGACATCGTCACTGTCGTAGCCCATGTTGTAATACATGGTATACGTCTCCTGAGCCTTCTGCTGAATCAGCGTATTCCAGTGCCCTGTTGCCGCCCGCTGCAAGAAAGGCTTGATAACGTCGAACATGCCCTGCCCCAGCTTTTCGTACTCGTTCATGATGCGCAAGCACGCCGGGGAGCTCCAGCACGAAATCGCACGCTCTGCTACCTGGAACTGGTCGCTGGTCATGCACAGTCCTAGTCTTCGCGCCAACTTGGAATATATAGATTCAAAATCAGACTCGGCTAGCACGTGCTCCAGCATCTCTTCAAACTCCACGATGAAGATAACTTCCTTGAATGAGTTACCCACCGGCCAGTACTTCAGCAAACCGCGAACGATCGGAGTGAAAAGCGTGTGGTCCTTTGACACATACTGGATCATACAGTACGCGAGCTGTTGATGATACGAGATGAAGGCGGGCGTAGAGTGAAGCGGGATTAGAGCCTTCTCAAGTAACACAACGTGCTCCTGCTTGATCGGGCACGCGAAGCCGTTGACGATACTGCCCAAGATTTCAAGCAGTTCAGCCACACCGTAGTGGTTCGACGTCTCATAAATATACTCGTAGAACGTGTTGGCAATTTCTTTGCGAATTGCCGACCGCCGCTGCGTGAGTTTATAGTACAGTCGATGAAGCACTCCCTTCAATACCTGTCGCTCTTTAAACGACGGTGTCTTGAACAAATTGACCAGCTGCGCAATAAACCGCAAGGGGAAAAACTCCTTGCGCACGTGCTTTTCTAACTTGTCAATGTGCTCAATCGCCTTCAGCAGCAAGTCATAGCAGGCCGAAAGCAGTCCCCACTGCTGCTCCTCCGTCGTGTATTCCGAGTATTTGTCCATCGGATTCTCTAGCATATTCACTTCCTCAGGACTAGGCTCTTCCACAAAGATATTGCCGGGTGACGATGACTGAAGTCGAGGGAATGGCCGAAAAATATAGCAGCCCACAACGTGCAGCAGTTCCACGAAAAGCTGTGGGTCGTCCAGTATCATCGGAAAAGAGTCGCAATAACTGTTCAGGTCGCACAGCGTCGTCAATCGCTTCTCGTTCAGATCGAAGAGTTCCACTGCGTTGTACCCTGAATCCTCCTTACGCGGCATGCAGAACGCCACTTTCTGACGAAAGTAATAGGTACGCTTGTAAGGTACCGCATCCTCCAACGCTGGCGTATTGAATAGCGTCTCCAGCGGTTCTGTCACTAGCAGCATTTTGCGGTCCGACGTAGTTGGCATTGCAGCCGAGGTCAAGCTGCTCATCCAAACGCTTAAGTCCGCCTCACTTTTCGCCATCAGGTAAATAGGACGGTATCCCTGATTCATACACACAGTGATGTCAGCAATCCGAATAAATAAGTAATCTTTCTACCACCGTAGCAGACTAACGAACCGGGTGACAGATCTCAAAGCAATTCTGTCGCTTGAATCGCGCCGAGTCAATCGGCGTGATCCGCACACCTTGCAGTGGAATTACACCGCGGGGGTATGAATCCTCTCCGGACTATAAGCATAATACAAAAAGTAAGTCTCCAAGCATATCCCACTCCTCCCTCTGCATCTTCCTACCGTTCCGGATACGTAGTAAAAGAGTGAGTGGCCCTTGAGCACCATAAGACGCTTCTTCCAAGTCTTGAAGTGGTTCGCTTGTTTAATTAGCACACCCGACTTGGAAATAGGCGCCTGGAAGTCGTCCAAGTAGCTCTGGACGCCTTCTGTCGGACTGGTAGCTCCATTGCCCGGCTGCTGCTGGTTGGAGAATGGAACGATGAGACTGGGGCGCTTGGAAAGAATACTCTGGTGTGGGTCACTAGCAGTTGCGCGGGGGTCATCGCGAGAAAAGGGCATGTGGCCGTTGAAGCTGTGGTGTTTGACAAAGTTCTGCAGTCCGCCTCCGCCGCCGCCTCCGCTGTGGCCGCTCCCCGTGGTGGCACCGTCGCTGGGGCTGTGCTGATTGTAGCCGCTGCTGGTTCCACTGCTGGTGCTGTCGCTACGCTGTGCCTTCTCGTGGTTCTTGGCCGCCAGCTGCCGCGACGAACTGCCGATGGACGAGTACATCTTACGGAAGAAGCCGCTCTTCTCGCCCTTGGCGCCCTTGTCCCCGCGCTGCGCCATGGTCAGTCACTAGAAGAGGTTTTTTCTCGCTGGGAAGGGGGTTTTCTACGCGAGGGGAGACGCACTGGAGCTGCAGGAAGCGCTGGACTCTGACGTCTCTCTCACTTCCGGCAGAGCGAGCGCCGTGTCGTATGCGATGGGATTGCCAAAACTGTGTGTTGGCTGGAAAATGTCGAATTTTGGGATTCCGCGCGTCTATATTTCAGAAAAAAGGATCGACTGACTTCTTTTCACCTCAGAAATTCCGCATATGGCGTTGTGTATCGAAATGATCGGTAGGAGACAGACTTGGGATTCGACAAAAGAGACTGGCAATCGAACTACGGAGAGAACTTATCGCCAGTGAGGTATCCTACTTTGTACGGCGGTGTGACTCGGCGACGACCAGAAAACAGGCGTGTGTGTGTGCAACACACCACACGGACACCCCAGCCCCTGCCGAATACTGAGACCAAGTGCGCAGGCGTCTGCTCGTCGCGCAAGTCGCGCACAGCGCTCGTCGTGGCGACGCGGCCAAGGCAGGCAGGAGCTGGCGTGTCAGCCTTGTCATGAGCGCGAGCCGGTCGCGAAATATCGCGCCGAGTGGATCTGCTCATGGTCGAAAAAACCACATTCAAGCGGAGCTTTTCCTGCTGGATAGCTGTAAGTGTTTGCGACGCAGGTCTCATGGCAGCTAGCCAGTCTCACACATGCACTTCGGTGTGTTCAGGCTGAACAGTTCAGCAAGCAAGCGGTCCGTCGCATACA
The DNA here is from genome assembly GCA_018806915.1 of Phytophthora colocasiae. Taxonomy (NCBI): domain Eukaryota; phylum Oomycota; class Peronosporomycetes; order Peronosporales; family Peronosporaceae; genus Phytophthora; species Phytophthora colocasiae. Next base: position 4,083,836 of record JAGKQI010000098.1, read on the forward strand.
TACATGTAGCATAAGGTGCCGGACCACGTTAGTGCCTCTGTGCTCCGACCCTGCGAAAGTTGCAGTTTTACCGGTATTTTACCGAGAGTGATGGAGCGACCATCACTCTTAGTTGAAGTTATAGCTGATCAATAAGCAACCGTCATAGAAGGACAATTCTGTCGCTTTGTGGAGACATGACTCTGCTGCAGGTCGGAGAAAACCTGTTACGTTGATGTAGAGCTCCCAGGAATGAGCAAGAACCGAAACATCTACAAACTGCGGATGTGACGGAGAAGAAACTGATAATGTCGGCATGAAGTGGTCGAGAGACGAACTTGTATCATGACTCACGCGTCGAGTGTGTCGCTGGAGTTGTGAAACGAAAGCTATTCTTTTTCGGCATACAATTCCCGCTCGCTCCCCGCATGTTCGTAGCTCACGCTTATGATGCCACCAAAAAATTATGCTTGAAATAGAGGCAGGACCCCCACACACACACATAGCCGAGAAACGTTCTGGTGTATTTGTCCATACTGGCTGAGGGGTTCTGCTATTGTAGATTGATGCACATTGGTTGCAAGTTTCGTAGCATGGCGCCCGTTTCAAAGGTTGCTGGGTAAGATCAACCCTACTGCGCTGGTTTCCGTTGCTTGAAACTTTGCGGCGCAGTCTGTTGCGAAAGCAGTGCCACGAATTTTGGCTCGACGTTGCGAACTTCCATCGATGGCTTCCGATTAAGCTTATGATATTGGCCAGAGTGATCAACATCGATCCAAGTATGTTAGTGCTCCAGGAATCAGAGAGGAGTTCAGGAGAGTACCAGTGCAGGTCCTCAAGTTAACACAGTCGCGATTCGTGAGCTGCATGCTTTTTTTTCGGCGCGAAGCGTTTCATGGTGCAAAGTCACGCGACTCACGAACTTCTTGAAGGGTATATCCCTTATCGCCCAAGCAGCGTTTGTCGAGCAGTGAGGCTAAACGAAAGCTGCAGTCCTGTAGGAAGGCAAAGCCGTCACGCACCGTAGTTCGTTTTTGTAGGTCATCCATCGACCACCGCATACCCCGCAATCCTTATCCGTCATACCATGAGGGTCATCCGGGCCAAAAGCATAGAATAGAGCCAATTTTAGAAAGATCTGGCGGTTTCCAGCGTCAACCGTGCGCCAGAGTCCTCAAGTCCCATCGTAAAGTTCAGCAAAGCCACGCGAATAGCTGTTGCTGGCCAACGGCTACTCCTGCTCCGTCGCATTTGCGGACTGGCAGTACTTCGGTTGGTTCATTCTCGAACTTCCCGTGACCTTTTCGTTTCTTGAAAGCAGAGATGAATTCGAGTCCGACCCTGCCTCAAGACACGGCGGTGCTCATGCGCGGTGATCGAGGTCGGGGCCTTCGGATGCGCGTCATCTCCAAAACCAAGCTGCCGCGTATGAACAACAGCGAGCGCGGCAAGTTCTACCGCCAGAAGTACCGCGAGTACGAGGAGCAGCTCGAGCGAGACGTGCAACAGCTGCAAGGCGAGGTGCACGAACTGCAACGGCTACTGGAGCTGCGTCAGCTTCTACCTCACCAATATCCGTGCGTGGGTCTTGATGAGGTGCGGGCGGCTACACAAGTCGTGTACGAAGGCTTGATCCGGCTACACGAGCACTGGACATCAATCGATCGAATCCCTGAATCCTCCACTGCCAATCTGATGGCTATGGGCTCGGACGAGGTTCGATCCGCGGAACAAGTGCGCACGTTGGATCGATTGCAGCTCTGTCCGTCGCAGTCTGAACATTTCATTGCTCGGCATCAACACAGCTCGACCCCGCTGGTGTTCAAGCTGGAATCTGTTGAGATCCAAGGTGGCAGTGACGGCAGAATCGTGGTGGCTCTCGGGTGCCTGTGTGCTCAGTACCAGCCCTCTGATATTGAAGGGCTATTCCCGGTTATCCAGCACAATAAGCACGTTGCTGCACGGCTGCTAGCACGAGAAGTCACGTATCCCTGCACTTACCGGTTCCACACGGCAGCATTCGGTGTTAATGAGTTAGAATTTGTTAGTGTCGACGTGGATGCTGTAGGCGGACTGTTGGCAACAATCCCCAATCTTCACTGCGTCGAAGCATTGCTCAGTCCGATGATCCAGGCCGATTTAGTATGCGTGAAAGTCGAAGAACCTTCATGGATAAACAGTATTAACTGCCACGACCGCTCTCCTGCAATGCTGGCCGCGGCTATCCGAGTCGTGGACAAATGCGAAGCAGAGCGAGGGTACGCTTCATCTTCACCGCCACAGCCAATGGCTCTCGCCTTTATCCTGAGCTAATCACTTGAATAGGCATTTTGAAACTCCTGCTTCAGTTTGCGATGTCGCAGTATCAAGAAGACGTAGTCGATGGAAGTCCAGAACGTACACGACCGGGTAACGCTGCTGCTGCGCGGTCACGTCCGGCCTGGAATCAACGGGCACAAATATGTTAATGTATTTACACTAAAAGCTTACAAGAGGCAGTGAGACCTGACACCACCATAAAATAATAATGTCAAACTTGCTCATACCGGAGTGCGATAGCTCTGCATGGACTGGAACGGCGTCTCCTGCACCTCCTTCGGCGAGTTTTTGTGCCGTGCACTGCCATCGAACAATGATTCAATGTCTTCAAGCATGATACCAGTAGTCTCCGGGCACAGGTAGTACACAAATACGCCGCTAACAACGCACGTGCCGGCAAACAAGAAGAACACGCCGTTGATATTTAAAGACGGAAAAAGCTTGACCACCCAAGTCATGACGACACCCATAAGCCAGTTAGCCATCGTAGAAAGTGACACCGCGATAGATCGCACATTGAGGGGGAAGATCTCTGCCGGGTAGATCCAGCACACTGGTCCCCACGAAATTGCGAAGTTGAAGACGAAAAATGATGTTGCCACAATAATAGCATACCCCGCTGACTTCGTACAGCCTGCACTCTCAGTATTGCCATCGCAACCGATTGTGAACAGGATGGCAGACACCAAGTGGCCAACCACCATGCCCACAGCGCCGATAAGGAGCAACTGCCGGCGACCGTAGGTATCAACCCAACGCATTGCCGGAATGGTGCTCACAAAATTCACGATCGACAGGATTAGTACCGACAAAATACCGTCGCCTACAACATCCTTGAAAATGAGACCGCCATACGTGAATACGGGATTGATTCCCGTGGCCTGCTGTAGAACCTGAAGCAGCATGGCGATAATGACACGCTTGAGAACGGACGGTTCCATAAGTTCCTTGTACCCTCCTGGTTGTCCTTCTCTCGCAATCTGTGCACCGATGGCTCGCAGTTCTCGGCCAATTTTCCGTGTCTGTCGAAGCTTTTTTAAAACAGCAGAGGCTGCGTCCTTGCCCTTGTGTAGATACGTCCATCGTGGGCTTTCTGGCACGAAAAATATTCCAAGCATGACGATGATAGGCGCCGCCATTGCCACTCCATTAGTTATTCTCCATCCGCGATCATGGTTCTCGATGATTTGGTTTACGATATTAGCCGACAGCAGTCCCGTGACGACAGTCATTTGCATAAATCCTGAAAGGAAGCCACGCAATTCCTTAGGGGCCATCTCTGCCCCGAAGAGCGGCAGTGAAAACGAAGAATTACCGACACCCATTCCCTGAATAAACCGCGCGACGAGCAATGAACCATGTGCTTGTCTGGGGCAGAAAGCCAGCCATGATGTGCCCAAACAGAAAAGAGAACCAGCCTGAAATATAGTAAGACGGCGACCGAGCTTGTCTGCTATCCACCCGCCGATAATTGCTCCAACCTAAATGGTCATAACGTGTGAGTACAAACTAAGCCACACCCCCTATAATACCATAAAAAGAAAACCCACTCACCATGCAGCCAATGTTGTACGTCATGTTGTACCACAACGTGTAGTCTACCCAGCGCTGCGGTAGCTCTGCTGTGGCTCGTGTACAGTCTGTCATCGTCTGGCCATGCCATCCTACGCAGAAGTCGTTGAGAAACGACTCCATGACGAGTACGCCGCCTGTCACACCCTGGTCGTAGCCGAAGAAGATGCCACCTAGCGATGCAAATATGCAGACGATGATAGCGTACGTGCGGTTGCCCTCAGTGGGCGTCAGGTCCTGGCGCCCCTGGTCGTCGTAGAAGTTCATTGCCACGCCCACCATCGTGACCTGTTGTGTCTGTGCCTCTTGGTGTTGATGTCCACTGTGTCTGAGTCTGATCTGATGTTTGTTTAGAATGCTGCCCGAGCCGAATTAGAGTTTTATCTGGTACTATACCCTCCGCTGTCCGATCGATCTTAAGCCGACGGCGCCACGTCCTTCGCTCCTGCCAGCATGCGTTCCAATGCGAAAATGACCGGCAGCGAGGTGCGCCATTCCGAGTTGTGAAAAACACGGTGCCAGTATTGTGCCTTCTACAACCGATAACCTTCCAAAAGAGGTTACATCTAGAATTCGGACACTGGTTTTGTAAAAGTTTTTAGTGCACTCCATAATAAATTAAACCTGTAATGTACAATGTGTTTGGAGATGAGCGCAGTTTCCATATCTGCAAGTTCAACCCTACTACCTGTTGTGTGGCTTACACAAAGATGCTCTGTCCAATATGCATGATTGGTTTAAAAAAACTGCCTCCATCTACGACTGGCTAAAATAGAATCATACAAATCTCAAGTCAACCATCAAGCTCTTATTCAAGAGCTCCACCGTTTCAAATCTCACTCAGCTGGTTGATGGAAGTGCAGGACCCCGACGAGTCTTTGTCTGGCGCGGCGCCTCGGCCGACGGCGGCAACTCGGGTGTCTCCAACATCTCGCTCTACCATCAACAGACGCCAGCGCAGCAGTAGCCTGGACAATGAGCGCTCGTGGCGGCCGGCGAGCGGCTTCGCGTCCAAGCACCAGGCCGAGATGGAGGCCAAACGCCAGTACAGGGAGCGCCAGTTGCAGCGGGCTCACCAGATACAGCAACTGCAGGAGGAGAAAAAGAGGCGCGAGGCGGAGTTGGCTAAGGGTCCCAAGCCCAACGACCACGTGATCGTGGAAGAGGGCGAGTGGAAAACCGTGGTGTCACACGGCCGCCGAGCTCGGAGCGACCGTCGAACGGTGCAGGCAACCACCGGTATCCTCCTTCCGATGCCTCCGGGCCCTCCTTCTCTTGGGATTAGTCACTCGATGGACGGATCATTAATGTTTGCTGCGATGAGCTCAGGACGTTCCCTAAGTCAGGACGAGATGGAAACTGCCGATGTAGCGAGAAGGAAGCGAAGACAGCAACTGAAAAGGAGGCAAAAGACTCCTTCCCAGCGTGCAGAGGCGAAGCTGGAGACGGCGAATGGAGTTCCACACCCGTCGCTGTTAGGTGAGGTGATGTTTGCACGACGCAGTAGTTTACAGAGGCTGGCGGACAAAATTCACGCGGATGATGCAGTGGCAGCACATAATGGAAGGCACACAGATGGGAACGCGCAGCTCCGCAACCCCACAGGTGCGACAAATTCACCTGAAGTCGGTACGAAAAAGACGTCGTCCATGAGCAAAAATCATGGCGGCACAAAGACGCATTATCACAACGAGAGTGCTGATTCAAGTCCTCGCGGGCATGCACATCAAAACAATCGCGCAAATCGACGGTCTTGCTCAAGATTAGACTCACCGCGATCGCCTCGATCGGGATCGGATTCGCATGGGTCACCCCGCCCCAAAAAGTGCGGGGATAAGCGCGATTTTTTCTTCCGGAACTTGGATTATGCCCTTCGCAACCAGCTCCAAGTGGACGAGGTTGCAGAGTTTAGTGTGACGGACTTCGAGATGGCTACCAAGATTTCTCAATTCGTGTTGGATCTATTTGCTCTACCCAAGGATACTAGAACGTCGGAGAGCAATGACGAGGGCCACGAGAACGAAAGTATGACCACGAAAGAGCGCGAAAAGTTCGAGCTGGTTGTGACGGACGGCACCGCATGTGTCGGAGGCAACGTGCTGTCGTTCTGCGATTTCTTCACGCACGTGAATGCCATCGAGAATGACCCGACACGCGTGAAAATGTTGCGTCATAACGTGCGGGTTCTCCAGAAGACAAACGCAAGGTGTATTCACGCAAACTACTTGGACGTAATGCTGGAACTAGAGCAGGACGTGGTGTTTTTGGATCCGCCATGGGGAGGACCGGAGTACAAGGATCTGGACAAGGTGGATCTTTTTCTTGGAGGATTACCACTACATGAGATCTGTACGCGGCTCCAGGATAGTGCCAAGTGCGTCGTCTTGAAAGTGCCAAGCAATTTTGACGACGCAAAGTTTTCGCAGCATGTACCTGGTAAAGTACTGATCCGCCGTGACCTCAAGAAGATGCACCTTGTACTGCTTGATTTTCGGTAGTGGTGATACATGTAGCTACAATTTGTTCATACAGTACCGAAATTGACAAGTTGAAGAGCTCTTCAACTGTGATGTACACCACACATTTTCGTACTTACCACGTAACTAATTTTACGCGCCTTCTTGACCAACGCTGCCATACATAAATCGGCACATCGGCAGGAGGAAGGAGGAGGAGAAACCCTCTCGCTCTCTCTCCGCTCTTGCTGCTGGGTTCAAGGCCTCCCCGCTCAGCTACTTCACAAGCGACCACAAAGACAGGGACCTTCACTCTTCATGTCGTTCGGTGGGTTCGGCAGCACCAGCACGCCTGCAAGCGGCGGGTTCGGCGGGTTCGGGTCAGGCGGCACCAGCGGCGGCTTCGGCAGCTCTGCAGCTGCGTCTCCCTTCGGCGGAGGTGCAGCCACTGGCGGCTTCGGTTCCGGTGCGTCAACTTTCGGCGCGGGGGCGGCTAAATCTGCTTTCGGGGGCTTCGGAGCCGCGGCGCCAGCCACAGGCGGCGGATTCGGCACTCAACAAACGACCACGACGGGTTTTGGCGGCTTCGGAGCGACGGCGGCGCCTACCACGGGTTTCGGCGCGGCAGCCCCAGCGACGACCTCAGGATTCGGCGCCGCGTCGGCATTTGGTGGTGGCGCAACTCCCGGCGGCTTCGGATCTTCTGGCACATCCGCTTTCGGAGCCAGCACCCCTTTCGGGGCCAAGCCAGCGGCGAGTTCCAGCCCTTTTGGAGCTGCAAGCACATTTGGCGGTGGTGCAGGCACTTCAAGCAACTTTGGAGGTGCAGCCACGACAGGAGGCTTTGGTACGCCCGCGCCTGCTAGCGGCGGCATGTTTGGCAACACGTCAGGAGGATTCGGAGCCTCAGCAGCCAAGAGTCCGTTCGGAGCGACATCTACAGCCACAACGGGAGGCTTTGGCTCCCAGCCGACGGGCACGACAGGCTTCGGGGGATTTGGCGCACAACCAGCAGCAGCTCCTGCAACTGGACAGGTACAGGTTGGCACGGGACAACCAGCCTATCAGCCTACGCGTGAGATGGAACCATCAGGAACGGGTGGCACGGCTAACTACGTCTCTATCTCACGTATGCCTGCGTACTCACACAAGTCCACAGAGGAGCTTCGTTACGAAGACTATTTGAAGCGTACAAACCCTGCAGCGGCCCAGGCTGCAGCTACGCAGAATGCCCCAGCACCTGGTGCTACGACTGGGGGAACAGGAGCTTTTGGTGGCTTCGGTTCGCAACCAACCACAAGTTCGGCTTTTGGCACAACTGGGGGCTTCGGCACCAACCAACCTTCGGCATTTGGCGCAACGTCTACTACTGGAGGCTTCGGATCGTCAGCTTTTGGCTCCACGACGACAGCGCCGACGACCGGCGGTTTCGGTGGATTTGGATCACAGCCTGCAGCCCCGGCTACAAGTGGTGGCGTGTTTGGGAATACTGCTGCCCGTCCAACTACAGGTGCATTCGGCGCACCAGCTACAAGCAGTGCATTTGGAGCTACACCCGGTGCCACCTCAGCTTTCGGAGCGCCTGCCACTGGCGGCGGTTTTGGAGCTACGACTGGTGGATTTGGTAGCAGCTTTGGCGCAGCACCAGCAGCACAACCTCAGACTGGTGGGTTTGGAGGTTTTGGTACCGCCACCCCAGCTGCGTCATCTGGCTTTGGTGCCTCAGCATTTGGCAAACCGGCAGCGTCCGGAGGTTTTGGAAGCTTTGGGGCCACAGCGACTCCTGCAGCGGCACCAGCTACGGGCGGTTTTGGATTTGGCGCGGCCCAGCCACAAACAGGTGCTACAACTTCCCTCTTTGGTGGAGCTCCTGCTGCAGCTCCTGCTTCTACAGGTTTTTCGTTCGGTGCGACCGCACCAAAGCCTGCCACGACGGGAGGCTTTGGCTTTGGTTCAACTGGTGGTACTAGTGCGTTCGGAAGCACTACGGGCAGTGCTTTTGGAGCGGCGACTCCCAGTGCTTTTGGTGCTGCCCCAGCACAACCAACGGCAGGCGCGACATCTCTCTTTGGGTCTACTACTGGAGCTACTGGCTCAACCGGCGGTTTCGGGTTTGGAGCCACACCGTCCACCACGCCTGGTGCAGGAACCAGTTTGTTTGGAGCAGCCAAGCCTGCAACAACCAGTCTTTTTGGGTCAACGGCAGGTAGTACTACCACAGGGGGACTCTTCAGCAACACTGCGGGAGCAGGAGGTTCGTCTCTTTTTGGAGGAACTAACACGGCTGCCAACACTGGCACAACTGGATTTGGCTTCGGTACTGGTGGTGGTTTTGGAAGCACTACTACCGGTGGCTTCGGCGGCTTTGGAGCTGCAGCAACCCCGGCTGCTCCAACGGGAGGCTTTGGCGCAACAGGTAGTTTGTTCGGACAGGCGCAGCAACCAGCCCAGACAGCCGCCGCACAACCACAGAATTTGGTAGCAGCTCCTGACGTGAACCCATATGGCGCTGGATCGTTTGGTGCCGGCCTTGTTGAACAGAATGTGAAGGCAGCGTTGGATCTTCAGTCAATCAAGACAGGTTCAAGCGCGTCTTCTCGTCTGACTACCTTCGCAGATGATGTAGGCCTCCCTAGAGGACCATTGGATCCGCCTTTAGTAACGCGTCGCCAAACCGTGAGCAATCGCCACGCCATCCCGGTTTCCTTCATTCGTGGCTCGTTCAAGGGATCCAGGAGTCGATTTTCAACGTTTACGTCTCCGTCGCTGCCGTCTGCTCTTTCCAGCGGCGTGCGGGCAAAGTCAGAATCCAGCAACAGTGGCAAGAACGATGAATTCAAGTTTACGTCCTCGCTCTTCCGCAACTCAGTGACGAAGAAACTGGTGATCAACAAGGGTGACAAAAACTCGGGCCGAGGCAACAGAACTAATTCACATGTGTCCGTTGTTCCCCTTACTGATAATGACTACGTCGACCTCCACGAGATCGGAAGTGCTCATACCCGGTTGCTGAAGCCAAGTGACGACGGCAAGTATAGCATCAGCTTTTGCAACCAGACGAACAAAAAATCGTTTTCACTGCGTCTGTACCCGAACCAAACGGTGAAACAAGCCAGATCTGAAGTGAAGCAGTTACTGCGTGAAAGCAGTGCGTCGGCGGTATCCTCAATCCTTGACATCGAGTTGGTTTTGAGAGGCCGAATTGTGCATGACAACAGTACCATTGACGAGCTGCAGTTAAAGGAATTGGACTCCATTGATGTTGTCGTCATTGAAAACCCAGCCGAGAACAAAGAGCATGAAGCCCAAAGTACCTCAGTTTCTTCTTTGGCCAAGAAACCTGATGCCCAGCCTAATGAAGAGGCAGTTCCACCCAAGCGTTTCATGACATATGATGAGTATTTGGCTTCGGCCAGTCACGATGAAGATGATCTGTTTAAGGACACCGAGGCGAATCGTACTAGCAGTGTGTCTCCTGCGTCATCTTCTTGTCCCATATTGAAGAACAAGGACTACTATACTATCCCATCGTACGAGCGTCTGCAGGCTATGGCCGACCATGAGTTGTCACAAGTGGAAAAGTTCACGGTTGGCTGCCGCGGGTTGGGTGCTGTGGAGTGGATTGGCAAGACCGATGTGCGTGATCTTGACCTTGACGAACTGGTGTACTTTGAGAAAAAGGAGGTGATTGTTTACAAGGACGACACGAAGAAACATGAGCTTGGCAAGGGTTTGAATAAGCCTGCTGTTGTTGAACTTCTGGGTATATTCCCTCCTCGCAAGTCGGCTTCTCCTGAGAAGTACAAGGAACGTGTGAAGCAGCGAACCCAAGATATTGGCGCTACCTTCCTTGACTACTCTATTGAGAAGGGTATTTGGCGATTCCGTGTTGAACACTTCAGTCGCTATGGCTTTGATGACGATGATGATGATGAGGAGGATGTCGACATGGATGGTCACGACAGGACTGGAGACGCAAGCAACACTGAGCTGCACGTTGAGCTGTCTCGCAAGCCCGGAATGACCCGTGGGCCCGTGGTTCGTCGAGGAGTGATTCCTTTTTCCGCGGAGCGAAGTGGGCTCTTTCGTCAATCTGGTATCTATGGCGGGGAAGTGAACAGCAGCAGTGTTGTTGTTTCGTTTGGAGAGCACAATACCCCTTCAGCTGCCAGCGACAAGTGGACTGGGATGTCTGATGACTTGGAAAGTGTCGGACCTTTGTCGGAATCTCAGATGGATTTTAATGTAGAGGAAGCGGTGGTGGCAACGAAGAAAGTCCAGCGACCTACTAGCGAGGTGTTTCCTATGATTCCGTACAGTCTGAAACCGCTGGGCGTGAACAGTGTTGATCGCCTACAACCGCGGGAGAAATCTACGACGTACCAGATGATGCTGCAAGCATCGAACCAGGGACAATCAAAAGTTGTGCGCAACCATGTTGATGGTGGAATGTTCATGGCCCGCTCATTTCGCTGCTCTTGGGGCCCCAACGGGGAGCTTGTGAATCTTGGGAAGCTCGTTTCGCGTCCAGAGGACTACTTGAACGTTAAAAACAAGGGCCGTCGTATTTCCATTGAGTTCCCACTTCGGCTTTCTGAAACGCGTAAATCGGATATCCACGATGGGCTGAAACTGCACTACGAGTACTCTTCAAAGGGACGGGGCCCGGACGATTTTGTTGATCGGGATGGTTCCGAGGTTCCTGCTCAGTTTGCACTTCCTGTTCACGGACCGCTGATGAGTTGCCTGCATCAATATGTCGCCCACGCTGAAAACCGCGTTAAGAAATCAGTATGTCGTTCGTCTGAGGAGCGTACTTTACTTGTCTGGAGGCTGATTCAGTCTCTATGGGGTCAAGAACATGGCGCAAAGTTGGAAGACAGACCGGATTCAGCCTTCTATCCACTCGCGTCGAGAGATGACCCCAACGAAGTAGAGAATCTGGACACGTTCCAGACGGTGGATCTGCGCCGTGAGGCCATTTCGCAGTGGTTCGAGATCGCTTTGAAAGATGCAGGAAACGCTGGCACTTTTGACAGCACTCCCAGCCTCGAAGGTGTATTGAGTCTTTTATGCCAGCATCGAATAGCTGAAGCTTCAGAAATGGCAATGGAATGCGGCGACTTCCGTCTGGCAACGCTGATTGCCCAGGCAGCATCTTACGAAAGCAACGATTTCCGAAGTCTGATGGAAACGCAAATGGCGCAGTGGAGCGAGAATGGATCACTGGAATTTATGGATAAAACGCTGGTTCTCATTTACAGCACGTTAGCCGGTAGTGTCGAGGTGTTGACAGCTCAGAAAGGTGCGAACATGTCGTGGATTATGTGTCTTGCCATGTTTCTGTGGTATAAGCGTGGCCCCGCGACACCCTTAAAGTCTGCCTTGGCAGTTTACGAGGATGCAGTCAGTAAGAAACAGGCGTCAGGATCTCTGTCACTGTTTGCTCCTCCCGAAACAGGCAAAGATGACGTGTTGATGGAGCTGATGAAGCTCTACATTGAAGACGCGGCCTCACTCTGTAAAGTGCTGTCACCCAGTGGGTTTATGAGTCAAGACACGCACCACCTGGACTATGAGCTGTCATGGCACCTGTACAGTGTTCTGCGTGCAATCGGATACAAGCTTGATCGTGAGTGGGAGTCGCACATCCAACAGAATTTCATTCGACAACTCGAAGGCGCTGGGCTGTGGGAAGATGCAGTATATGTTGCACTCAACATTTCAGACGTTATCGAGCGTGAGAACACCTGCCGCGAACTGCTCTATCGCAATGCGGATGTTTTGGCATCAGATATCTCCAAGCGAGAACAACTTTGTGAACGTTTCAACCTCCCTGCTGAATGGATTAGTGAGGCACTTGCGGTACGGGCAGTTGCAAAGCTGGAGTATCACGAAGAAATTGCGCACTGGATGGCAGCACGTCATTATGAAGAAGCCCATGCCTGCCTAATTGCACATGTGGCGATGCGTTGCCTTTTCAGTAACGAAAAGAGTGTGTTGATGGAATTACTGCTGGATATGGAGCCTATGACAGCGTATATCCCTCAGTGGAAGAGTTGCGACAAGGTGGATACAGTGGGCGGTGGTCTGCTGCTGGAGTATCTCCGTCTTGAGCAGCAAAAAGGACTGGAAGTTGGCCACGAGGACCAGTTTATTCAGCGCATTATGCTGCTTTCGCAGCAACTGTCCAGTGCTCGAGATGCCTCTGCAAAAGATGCAAGCAAGAAACGCGAGAAGAATGCTCTGTTGGCACAAACGTGCGTGTCATCGATGATAGTATCGCTAGCCACACAGGCAGTTCAGCTGCGCTCTCTTCTGTCGTATACGCAGGAGCGCGAGTTTTCAGATGACGCTTCTTCAAGCTCGACGCCTCTGGAGCTGGAGCCCGAGTTTTTGGGCGGCCTTGCACACCTTGTCACTGGGCGCGAGACAAGCTTCGTGGAGTCGTACCGGACTAGCCAGCTGATGCACCTTTGCTCTACTTTCATTGATTGGCGAGCTTAATCCGTACGCAGCAATCGAGGAAAATATCGAGATGGAATTGGAACTTGTATCTGCACATTGCTATGTCTTTTGACACCTTTCATATATTTGCTCGAGCTTTTGACTAACATTTTTTTTTCACTAACTACGAATGTCTTACTCTTATGTCTTAGAAATGTTCCACGCGGAATTTCCATACGCCACTGGTACCTGTTTTCGAGTCCTCGTATCCGAGAAAAATAGCGCCAAGCTTCTGCGTGTGGAGTTCGAGACGCTTCAAGAAGTTCTCGTGGCTCTCGTTCTCCTCTGCGGAAACACCACATAAATCCACGATCGCAGGCTTGTTAAGCCCGATGCCAACTGCCGGCTTCTCGTTGTCATCAGGGTATACCACAATTTCTCCATCGGAAAAGGTCACGAGTTCGTCGAGCTGGAGCCCGCGGACATCTGTGGCACCAACGAAGGTGATTTTACCGCAATCACGTCGACTGATCACGAAGTTCTCCACACACGATAACTCGTCATCGGAGAGCTGTTGGAGCTCGTTCATCGATGGCTCTGTGGAGTATTCTTTGTTGCGAAGTACAGGACAAAAGCGTGAGGGGGAGACTTTGACATCCGCCTCTTTGTCTGCAACACTGCCTTCACCAGAGGGATCCGACTCGCCGGACACAGCAACCACTGGCTTGGACACCCCACTAGCTTTGATCCGCAATGCTTTCTTCGAAATGGCGAGACGGGAGAACGAACTCGAAAAGCAGAACGGATCTGCTTGGGGTAAATGAGATCGAGCGATGGATGGAGCGGTGCAGCGCTTGTGACTTGGAAAACGTGACACTGGACGCATAGGAACTACTTGCAGAGGTTGTCGAGCCAAGCCGAGGCGAGATGCGAATCTTGCAGACGGCTGCTGACGAGGTATCAACGCAGGCTCTGACCGGCCGCCCAGCACCAAGAGCTCGACAGACGATGGAGGATTGTCGATTGCTGTTTTGATTTTCTGCTCCACCAGTCCTGCACCAAATGACCCCGAGCCGTACGGATCGTTATCAGGAGATGCTACCAACGCTTCTGGAGTAGCATTTGCTGGAGATGAAGACGATCTGACCGAGCTGTTCTTCGCTTCAATGGAAGGGGCCTGGGACGTAGTCTCATGGCTTTGGTGCATTGAGGAAGTCTTTCTGGAATCCACAGCCCAGTCAAAGCTTGCAGATGACACAGGCTGCTGCTTCTGAGTACTAGTTCGCCAAGGACTTGCTTCAATGCTGAAGGTTGGGCGTAAGCCACTCTTAAACTTCAGCGACGCCGACCCTGCAGCGCCCACCGACTTCTGCCCAGTTAACCATGCAGAGCCTCCTGATGAATTTTGGTGGTTCACCGATACATTTGGTGTCTTCTTCTCTGTAAAGGGATTCGACGGCAGCCCTGAAGGCTTCGCAAAAGGATTCACCGACTCGTTCGCAGAGACCCTCACTGCAAAAGTCGAGCTTTGAGCTTCGAATGGGTTCGCATTCGAGCTTGAGATCACACTCGTCCGTGCAAACGGATTGCTTGAAGAGGTTCTGAGCTGCTGCGTCGATTTCGCGAACGGGTTTGACGTCGGCATCAGAGGTGGTTTGGCAAAGGTGCTACCAACTCCAAAACCTGTACCGAATTCATTGCATCTCGAGGCATTGCCAAACACTGTGCGACCAGGATCTTTGTTGGATGCAGACAACCCACACGCAGTGCGAGATTCTCCACCGGTGAAACCTCCTGCCTCTCTACTTTTGCTCCCAAACACCGTGCGAGGTTCTCCACAGCCAGAACCAACTTTACTGCAGGTGCCAAACAAGCTCATGGTTTCACTCTTACCAGCACTGGCGTCAACCACCGCGTCAGGCTCAGGGGCACCACATCCAAACGCAAATCCTCCGCTGCTTACACAGAGCGACTTGGGCTTTTGCTCGGCCGAGTGACCAAACAGAGGCACCGTATTCGAGTGGAAAACAGATTGAAACAGCGGGTGGCTGGGCGGCTTGGGCGGTGTCCACTTGGACGTGGTTGGCTTCTCACCGTTGCGAGCGAAGCACTTACTCGTGTTTTCCACACGACCAAAAGGTTCCGATGCATTTTCCATCCACAAGTGACTGCGGGAGGTGCTGGTGTTAATAGGTGGAGGAGCGACGTTGACACCGAAGCTGCCACAACCAACAGGAGGTCCGAACCCACCGTACGTTGGTGCTCCAGAGGAGAAACCTGCGCTGGTGGCGTTAGTCGAGGACCCAAAGAGCGACATTTCGAGTCTGCAGTCTAAAGATCAGCTGCTGTTTAAACGGGTTCTCGATTATCTTATCTCTTTAGCAGCCTACAACTTTCGATTCTGTCTACTCTCTTACTCGCGAAGCGGCACTTGCGACGGAGAACGGAGACGGCGACAGGGAGCGAGAATGGCTGCGGAAGCGAATTCCGAAATGAGGTTGGAATTATTGTTCGGGTCAATGAAAAATCCAGTGGGCCTTGACCCACCTGCTCACTTCCATACATTAATTCTGTGAAAAATCCAGTGGGTGGGTACATTTATAACCGGGCCTAACCCGCCTTAAACCCGTTGTTGAAGCATACTTAACCCTTCTAACCCGAGCCGTTATTCTGTATTCTACAGAATAAGCAATTATCTTGATTAAAGTATGAACGATAACCTGCGAAAAGTATGCCGTTGGAAGCCCTTTCGTGCTCGGCGAGGCATATTCTGTACATAAAGTGTACATCATCGGCTATAGCATGCACAATGTATCCAACATCTGCGAAACTGGCGATCTCCTATTGGCTCCCTGGCGGACAAAACATGTTCAAAACTTCTCACTCGGCAACCCCCGTCAAATTTGAAACGACTCTGTACTGTGCGGCACTCTTGGCGCCAACCAACCATCCGCCAAAAGCGCGCGAAGTGCAAAGCGCGCGAAGAGGAAGAATTTGCCCAGTTCCTAACTAACGGAGTAGTGAGGAGGAACTGGGCAAATACTTCTCTGCAGGCTCCAGCAAGACCTACTGCAAAGTACGTGGTGCTAACTAGTTGTCCTTCTTATTCCTCGTCTTTACTTTCTCTCTTACGTTTGCGGAATCTAATCATCTTTTAGGCTCGGTGGAATGCTCTTCCTGTCACCCAGGTATCGTGCCATTTCTGATAGCACGTGAGCGTGAACGTGGCAGAGCGGTACACGACCGCCTAAACCATTGCTGACAGAAGGTGCTCAAAGGCGGAACGCACCTTACACAAGTACTGCCTGCGTTTGTTCTGCTTGGTGATCCGATGTGTTCACTAACGTGTGCTTCTAGCGTGATATGACAAACACCAGGTCCTCGGCGTTGATATGAGTCTAAAGTTGATTCTGCGCAGCGCCAGTAGCTGGATGTGTCGAATTATTCTGTAGCATCCCGACATACGGCTGTGGGAAATTCCCTGTGCGGGCAACATCCAGAATTAGTAAAGCACCACTCGAGTTATTCTGTAGCATCCTGACTTACGGCTACGGGAAATTCCCTGTGCACACAATTCGGGGCAACATCCATAATTAGTAAAGCACCACTCGAGTTATTCTGTAGCATCCTGACTTACGGCTACGGGAAATTCCGTGTGCACACGCAACATCCAGAACTAGTAAAGCACCACTCGAGTTATTCTGTAGCATCCTGACTTACGGCTATGGGAAATTCCGTGTGCACACGCAACATCCAGAATTAGTAAAGCACCACTTGAGTTATTCTGTAGCATCGGCTTACGGCTGTGCTCCTCATTGTATGTGATCTATCCATACTCTGGGATATCGCAGAGATCACCTGTCAAGTCAAAGTTACTAGTTTCCGGAACGTTGTCATTTATTTCCAGGTCTTCTACATCTTCTTCTACACTTTCCTCAAGTGGACCACCTCGTTGTCTGCCATAATGTCTTCTTCGTCGGCGTTGGAATCGGAATCGCTGACATCAGCGGTCTCCACGAGATTCACGTCATCGATAGCTGTAGAGCCAAACAGTCGCTCCTTTCGGAGCCTCTCCATGAAATTGTCGCTACCAAACACGTCCGAGTCGATGAGGCCGTCGGCTCCGTTTGGTTCATCGGTCTCGCTCTTTGCTTCTTCATCAGCAGCCATGCACTCACTTGAATCGAATTCTGGATCATCCGGAAAAAAAGGCATTGGTCGCGCCGTCTTGCTCCGTATCATCCGGTATAGCTGCTGGTAGTTCACCTGTAGCGCCCACCTCCTCTGTGTCGACAACTGTGGTGGCACAAAAATAAGGCCACTAACCTTCAAAGAAGTTTATGCCACGTCTGGCTTCGTCGAGACGGCCCTTCACCCCGGCTTCACGTAGCGTTGATTCTAGGTCATCCCTGTCGGCTTACGAGCCTTCCAGCCTTCCTCGCAGATCTCGCGCCATAGTTGCTTGAACGGCTTCTCTGCTGGGCCGTTCATTTTTTCGAATGACAATGTGAGGTAGCTTCTGACACGTGAACCGATGGGCTTTCGACAGAATTTTCAAACCTGTTGGGGATTTATATGCGTCTTTCTATCCTCCTTGAATAATACCCGTCTATCATCCCATCGCCGATCTGTTAGGAAAGTGGACTGATCCAGACACCATACAATAATCTTCATGCGGAGTTTTGGAGCGCTGATGAGTTTGCTGGATATTAAATCCTGTACAATATATTATTCTGTAGGATACAGAATACCGGGTTAGAGGGGTTAAGCTGAGTCAGCAGACATAGTGTATAGATAGATGTTCATCTCAGTTGTGTGAAGGCATCACATTCAAGGAGCTCGCTTTAAGGCGACTATAGACGGAGACAAACTGCCAGAGAACTGGAGAGTTGTTGCAATACCACATCTTGTTGGTAGCATAATAACTTATCTAGTCTGCTCGAGCAAGTTCGCTCACGCTCTCTCGGATCGAAGGCAGTCGACCACGACACAAGGCGCGACGCAGATCCACGACACAGCGCTGCTCTGTGAGAAAACTCTCTATTGTGTCATGCCATCGAGCGGCGTCCTCCTCCGATCGCGCCGTCAGGAACACCAGTCGATCGCCTCGAAGTTTCATGCACAGACCGTACGGGCGTCCACTCCAATACATCACGTCGAACACGCGGTCCTCGTGTATGATCCTGGCACTCTGCTCGTCGTTTTTCTTGTGTACGAGGATTCCGTCCTCGAAGGTGAAGTAGCGTCGTCGCCAGCTTTTCAAGTGGCGCCCACGCCGGCGCAAGTACCCGTCGACCATGTGCATCTCGCTCGCAGCTTGAGCGGTCTGCGCTGAAAGAGGAATTTCGTCGAGTGACGGAGGCACCACACCAAGCCCATCGCACGCATGGCGTGGCGCAGACTCGCTTGAACTCGGACTTGCACAATGTCCGTTTGCAATGTTGAGAGCTCCATATGTGAACATCTCATGGCTGTGCCCAGAGTCTATCTTGCCTGTTAACGCAAAGCACTCTCGTGATCCATATGGCCGACACAGCATTGGGCTCACTGTGTGACGTTGTACCGACGTAAATGAGCAACGCACCGAGCAGTTTGGCCAGGCAAGTTCTGTGCGATCAATCGATGTCCAATACTGAGGCCCATCCAAGTGATCGCTATAGAGTATCGTACTCAATAATAAACGGGTCCAGGATATGCGGAGCCACGCCACAAGTGGTTCCAACCGTTGCGTTGACGCAGGATCCAGCGAGTTCATGGTTGCGACTCGAGGGTACACGGTAATAGGACGAGGTATTCAACATTTTCATCGTCGAATTTGAAGTATTGAGAATTAGGATGACCCAATGCATTATACATGTAGCCCTCATTCATTTTTTAAGACTGCGTTGTCACGTAGTCTCCTACAGTAAAGCTCAATGAGCTAACTGGTAGTCAATCACCATTGCTGTTCGATAGCGCCCGGGATTCAGACAGGTTGGAATCGGACTTTTACCACGGAAGATCAAGGCCCCCAAATGTCTTGTCAGCGTTGTAGAACTTGCCCGAGTCCTCCATGGACAGGTTACCCACGACTTCAGCCATCCACTCGGCTGAGTCGGACGCATTCAGAGAGCCTTTGTGGCCGTTCTGGTCGGTGGCGACGTACCCCGGGCTAAGCGTCACGAAGATGATGTTGCTATCGTGCAGACCGACAGACATGGATCGAGTAACCATGTTAAGCGCAGCCTTGGAGGTGGAGTATGCGTACGAGTGACTGAAGAAGTGCGCCATCTCTTTCGTGTTGCCGCCAATGCTGCCCAGGTATGACGAGACTTGGGCCACAGTGGCGGTCCCGTGAGTCTTGACCGCCAGCTCCAGGTTGGGCAGCAATGCACGCGACAAGAGGAACGGCCCCACGGCATTCACCTCGAACTGGCTCATGAAGGCGTCTTTGGTGGTTGTCTTAAAGTCGTCTTCGATGTACATGCCAGCATTGTTGATGAGCAGATCGATGGTCACTCCTTCCAGTTGACGAGCTGCTTCGAGCACGGATGCTTCGTCACTCGTTTCCAACATGACAGTCTTGAAAGGTGACAGCGCCATGAGCTGAGCAAGACAGAATCTCATTGTTAGCTACCCTAGATTAGCAGCCAAAAGAAGACATCAAGGATAGATGTACCTGATCGGTGTTACTGTTGGGACGTGTAGTACCGATGACGTTCCAGCCTTGCTTGGTGTAGTATTCCGCGAAGGCAAGGCCGATGCCGCGTGTGCTGCCCGTGATGAGGACGGTCTTCTTAGTAGTAGCCATTGTTTGGGCTTTAGAGAAGCTTGGTTTGGTCTGCGGGGTTCGAAGTGTTTTCGAAAGTGAGGGAGTGGGGGCCAGACAAATGCTGCTAGGAGTCCTAGGACTGCAACGAGGTCGGGGATCGCCTTAGTGGTATTACATGTGTAGTGTCCGGCGTGATCATTTTTGCCGAAGCAATCAAGGTTTATTTTATGTACTATGGTATCTTCGGCATGACCTGCAGGCTGCAGTGCAACCCCGACTCAGAACAGAAATACAGTGTGTATCGCTAACTTCGCGACATGCTGTCACCACTACGCGTATATGCACTGTTGTGCCACAGAGTGTGGGTCTGTTTAGTCATGGCCACCGCTCATTACGTATGAAGCAGGCGTAACTCTGAAATCCAGTCGGATAACTTCTTGTATCGCAAAAGCAAAGGTTGAGCTCATCAGGTGAAACTCATCTCCATAGTAACTTGGACTTATCGGAGTATGACGATAAACTTGACTTAGTAGGGTTTACATGTAATATGGAGCGCAAGCACTTGTTTTTGGAGCTCGTACTTGCTACTTAAACGCCCGAGTTTCTCTGGATAGTAATTTTAAATCACATTAGGGACGTCGGATCCTAGTTTTAGGCCCCTCGATAGGCTTCATGGCCCTCCCTAACAACCTTGGTCTGCAACCCAGAGCATAGGACCCTAAACGGCTCGAATAGCTACTCAAGATGTCGCTAGGGGAAGACCAGTAGTAGTCGCGGAAATGCAGCGCGGTTGGATCGTGAAGAAGACAACTGGCCTGTACATACAAGAAGTTATCCGACTGGATTCGAGATGTACGCCTGCTTCATGCCATGCATCAACGATAGCCTTAATGGGACGTAGACCCACACTCTGTGGCACAACAGTGCATATACGCGTAGTGGTGACAGCATGTCGCGAAGTTAGCGATACACACTGTATTTCTGTTCTGAGTCGGGGTTGCACTGCAGCCTGCAGGTCATGCCGAAGATACCATAGTACATAAAATAAACCTTGATTGCTTCGGCAAAAATGATCACGCCGGACACTACACATGTAATACCACTAAGGCGATCCCCGACCTCGTTGCAGTCCTAGGACTCCTAGCAGCATTTGTCTGGCCCCCACTCCCTCACTTTCGAAAACACTTCGAACCCCGCAGACCAAACCAAGCTTCTCTAAAGCCCAAACAATGGCTACTACTAAGAAGACCGTCCTCATCACGGGCAGCACACGCGGCATCGGCCTTGCCTTCGCGGAATACTACACCAAGCAAGGCTGGAACGTCATCGGTACTACACGTCCCAACAGTAACACCGATCAGGTACATCTATCCTTGATGTCTTCTTTTGGCTGCTAATCTAGGGTAGCTAACAATGAGATTCTGTCTTGCTCAGCTCATGGCGCTGTCACCTTTCAAGACTGTCATGTTGGAAACGAGTGACGAAGCATCCGTGCTCGAAGCAGCTCGTCAACTGGAAGGAGTGACCATCGATCTGCTCATCAACAATGCTGGCATGTACATCGAAGACGACTTTAAGACAACCACCAAAGACGCCTTCATGAGCCAGTTCGAGGTGAATGCCGTGGGGCCGTTCCTCTTGTCGCGTGCATTGCTGCCCAACCTGGAGCTGGCGGTCAAGACTCACGGGACCGCCACTGTGGCCCAAGTCTCGTCATACCTGGGCAGCATTGGCGGCAACACGAAAGAGATGGCGCACTTCTTCAGTCACTCGTACGCATACTCCACCTCCAAGGCTGCGCTTAACATGGTTACTCGATCCATGTCTGTCGGTCTGCACGATAGCAACATCATCTTCGTGACGCTTAACCCGGGGTACGTCGCCACCGACCAGAACGGCCACAAAGGCTCTCTGAAGGCGTCCGACTCAGCCGAGTGGATGGCTGAAGTCGTGGGTAACCTGTCCATGGAGGACTCGGGCAAGTTCTACAACGCTGACAAGACATTTGGGGGCCTTGATCTTCCGTGGTAAAAGTCCGATTCCAACCTGTCTGAATCCCGGGCGCTATCAAACAGCAATGGTGATTGACTACCAGTTAGCTCATTGAGCTTTACTGTAGGAGACTACGTGACAACGCAGTCTTAAAAAATGAATGAGGGCTACATGTAGCACACGGATATCCGCATAATACTTTTTGGTACATCCTATTTCTTCATGAATATCACACGGATCAATTGCAATTCTCGGTTTAGTGTTGACCACGAAGTGCATCGCAGTTGGATCGTAAAGAAGACAACAACTCCCGAGCACGATCCTAGCGTGCAAACGATTGTGGTGTGGCTTTGTCTGCCACTTGTCCACTTGTCATTGATTGAAAATCGGGTCCACGTGTTAGATTAGCGCTCTACAGCGACAAGTTTTGCTGATGATCATCTAGCAGGGATGGATTTTCGGTCAGATTTCTGCTTGGAAAATCTCAATCTCGTCTCGAATTTTCTAGAAAACACAGATGATCTCTTGACGTGTTCAACTTACACTGTATGGTACATGTGCACTCGCCTGGCACTATCCGCCTCCCCGGCACCAGGCCTGGTGAGCAGGCGCTGAAGCTCTCTACTACAGTACTGGGAAAGGCGGCGTGTTGCTGCAGGACGCGCAAGTCGTTCAAACTCGAACAGGTGTTGCAATGCCATGCGGCGCCTCGATTTCCCGCTTACACATGACGATTAAATTATACAGTATATTTGTTATCTCATTCTATAATGCCTTACAAATGTTAACCTGTTTAATAAAATGCATTCGAATCAACAGGGAATTTACAAACAGATCATCTATACAAACATCCAGTCATTCCTGCTCGACAATGCTTTTCAGTGCGGGTGTTACACATCGAACGGGAGAAGACACCGCAGTATTGAAAGCGGAAGTCGAGGCGGGGCGTCAAGCAGTAGCTTTCAGAGAGTCTCTCGCCCCCTTCGAGTGAGTGAGACCCGAGCGCCCGTCCGTTGCCTCTGGAGGAGCTCCGTCCTGTGCGTTGCCATCGGCTGCGGCCTCTTTCCCGCGGCCTCATCTCGTTCTTTTGCTCAGCGGACGCCGTGTGTGCTACTGTAGGCGCGCGGCCAGCGCTGACAGGGGAACTGGGAGCTTTTTCGTTGTCGTGGGCGTGCCAGAACGTGTTGTATTATGAATAGGAGTGATGATCACCATGGAGGGACGAGACGCAGATTCCTGCTGCTCGTTGCTCTACTGCTCCCTGCATTGCTGTTAGGAGACGTAACGAGCGCTCGAACGACTGTGAAGCCCGCCTATTCGTACGCTGTTGCCCAATCCCCAGATGTGGTTGTAGCTGGAGGTCTGGACGGCCGCGTGTACGCTGTTAACGCCTGGTCGGGCCAAGTCTTGTGGTCTTTTGACTCGGGAGGTCCGATGGTAGATTCGTCCAAGTGTCTGGGCGTGAATCCTGCTACATCGCCTGAAATGCCGCCTAACTATCATTCTTCTTCTGTGAGGCCTCGTGAACGTGCGGAAGCCGATGTGGACGTCGACGGAAGTGTCCACGTGGCGACGACAAGCTCAGGAAACGAACAGGTGGAGGATCGCTCCGTAATTCAACAGCAGTCGGCATCGTCGCAAGCTATGGCAGCCAGCGAAGCCTTTATGGCGCAGTTGGTGCCTTCCTACGATGGCAGATTGTATCATTTCTCCAAGAGTAAAGTGAAGGAGCTCGGAATGACAATGGCGGATATTGTGAACTTGAACGGACCTGTGCGTGTTGCTGTGGATTCTACGAATACTGGGAATGCACCTACTGTGGACACGTCGGCAGCAGATATTTTACTGTTCGGAGAGAAGAAACTCGAGATGTTTACGCTGGATGCAGTGAGCGGCTTTCGGCGACCTTACTCGTCCCCACCAACCAAGGCGATGACTAGTGAGATTTTATTCGGTCGCTCGGAATTCACGACACGAGCTATGCATCCTCGAAATGCGTCATCTGCTCGATGCTTTAAGATTTCCGAGTTCTTTTTGGACTTTGCGCAACAAGCTCATTGCTCCGTGGGGGATGGCGGACACAGTATGGTGCCGGAAATTCTTGTGATGCCAAAAGACCCACATACAGCGTTGGAAGACGAAGGATCTACTATTGTGGCCTTTGATCCCTGGACAAGTGAACAACTGTGGGAATTCGAAGTCCCAGACTTTGATGTGCTCGCAGTGTATGGAATATCGACAACGCGCGGGGCTACGTTTTACAAGTGGAAAGTCGATGGGCCATCTTCAACTGCAACGCGTAGGACACGAATTCCTGCCCAAGTTGCGGGCAGTAGACTGGAGGATCAGCAACATCGAGTTGATGCCAGCGAGATTCAGGATTCAGTTGATGTCGATGTTCTAGAACAGGATGAACAAGAATCTCAAGCAAATAAGCAGATCATCCAGGTGGTCTCGCGTACATGGGACACTATGGAGTCACGATTCCGACTGCGCATGCTAGGAGATAACTACTTCCTCGAATCGAGCCAAGACGAAAATGTGGCGGATGAGCATGCCACACATTCGCCGACTTTCCATGGGCGGCAAGCGGACAATATTCACGATTTCCATGAAGAAATGAGTCACCACCGCCGCCGGAGAATCTTATGGGAGCCGATCGTAAACGATGGCAAACGAGGGGTATTCATCACGTACACTCATGTGGGAGCCATGCTGTTGGGTGTAGCGACATGCGGAATCTTGTTAGCCTGGGGCTGCTACGTCAAGGGGTTGTCAGCTTCGTTGGCGCAGTCAGCTATTAAGACAATGGACCAGAGCCAATTCTTCACATCACACGTCCACCGGCTTACCATCCAGCGCCCAGGAGAGGAAGATATCACTATTTCGAGTGTGATAAGTCGGTCGCTCATGATGAACGCGTTGAGTGTGGATGGCCAAATGCCTTTGCTGGAAAATGGCGAGCCTATGAGCATTTTGTCGACCGAAGTTAGTGCCAAAGTTGACCCAGCTACTGAAGCGATGCTGATGGAGAAGTTTTCTCGTCTTGCTGCTAATGAAGCTGCTGTGATTCTCCACAATAGAGGTTATGTTAACAGTAAGCATAAACTGCTAGCTGGCGACCCAGATGCAGATTCCAATGCTACGACAGCTACATCCTCGTCATCTGCGTCGTCCTTGACAGACATGATTGTCCGAGGTGTTTCGGCGTCATCTTCTACTGTTCGTATTTCCAACCAAGGCTCTACATTCGCATCCAGAAAGAGACTTGCTCTCCCTTACTCTGGAGATAACTCATTGGATGAAGAAGATGTGACAGATGTTTACGAAGTGAAGATGCTGTCTGTAAGCGAATATGCGGAAGAGTTTATAGCCCCACCTGTTGATCGTGTGCTCGACAACGAACGGTTCGAGCTCGCGGATTCGGACGATGATATCTTCTTTGACGGTGAAGACTCTGCAGCAACTTTGAACGGAGCAAAGTCGATAAGCTCTTCAGGCGAGTCGACAACGGGAAGCTGCTGCAGCAGCAGTGACAGCTGCAGGGAAAGCGATGCTAAAAACAAGTCCAATAGCAGCGATGCAATGCGTGAAGATGAAACTACAGATGAGAAGTCAAGTGATGAAAAATCCAGTATTCAGGAGTCATCAGAAGCATCGTCGGCTGATTCTGGCAGTTCTACGAGCGAGGCGGAAGTACTCTTCCCGTTTGTGTGTCAGAGTCGTTTCGTTAACGAATTTGAAGAATTATCAGCTATTGGCAAGGGTGGTTTCGGTCAGGTAATGCTTGCCGAAAATCGCTTGGATGGGCGCAAATATGCGATCAAGCGAGTTGGGTTGAACCTGAAGAATCAGACATCCAAGACCTTGCAGAAATTCTTGCGAGAAGTCAAGATCCTCGCGCTTTTGGACCATCCGAATATTGTGAGATACTATCAGGCGTGGTTGGAGAAGGTCGAAGAAAGTGAGCGAGGAAGGCCAGTGGCTCCATCTTCGGTCGCGTCTGATACAAGCTCTTTTGGTGGTCTCGCCAAGGCGAAAAACTATTCGACAAGCAACTTACTCGCGCCAATTTCGGAGCTTGAATTTTCAGGAAATCAGCGGCATCTGGAGACATTTTACAGCAATGGAAGCTTGATGAGCGACAATGCCGACGACGATGGTTTTGACTGGGACCGAGGTTCGACTTCTGGTGTGGATAACGACGATGGTTGGAAGGAAGAAGATCTGGTCGTGCAAAATAAGCCGCTGTCGAGGAATCTGCCTTCTCGGGTATCTTCGTCTCGCTCACCTGGGGATCATGCCAGCGGCGAAGATTCTTCCTTTAACGCTGCGGAGAAGTGCGATCACTGGTTGTACATTCAGATGCAGTATTGTGCTGGCCGCAACTTGGGAGACTACCTTGCTGTGCCGACTCGTCCGATGGAACTATCGAGGATGTTGAAGATCTTTGTTCAGATTGCAAGCGCATTGGCGCACGTGCATTCGTGTGGGCTTATTCATCGTGATTTGAAGCCTGCGAACATCTTCGTTGCTGACGTGGACAGGGACGAGATTAAACTGGGAGATTTTGGCCTATCCCGCTACGCTGCGAACGTGAACAACCTGAATTCGTCAGTAAGTCTGGATGATTCCCAGCAGGGACCTTCGAGCTTTAATGGACTCCGGGAAACTCCTCTGTCGACGTCGATGTGGTCCAACATGTCGGAGAGCAACGAGGTCACAGCAGGTGTGGGCACGTACCTGTACGCTAGCCCCGAGCAAGTTGCAGGCAAAAAGTACAACGCCAAGACTGACATTTACTCTCTGGGAATGATCCTCTTCGAGCTATGCCATGAGCGGTTTGGCACAACGATGGAGCGCTACATCACTCTTCGTGATGCCCGAGACAGCAAGTTCCCTGTTGACCTCCGCGCGGCCAAGAGGTGCCCTGAAATCTTGGAGATGCTGCGCAAGCTGCTCAGCCACGACCCGAGCACGCGTCCAACCGCGGATGAGGTTGTGCAGTGGGGGCAGATGATGTACGAAACGAGCCTCGCCCAGAAGGCCATGGACGTGGTACGCTCGCCTCGCAACTTGGACATGGCTCGTGCACACATGATTCCAGGCATCGATCATCTGATGACCGGTGGTCCTCTCGAGTTGGTAGCCACGACTACGTTTTCGTTGAAGGTGGAGGCTGCGATGGAGCATTGCAGTGGTGAAGATGGAGGAGAGCGCCGTTTGCCCAACCATAACTTATTGAAGCAAGTGTGCGACGTGATTGCTGGTGTGAGCAATGGTGGAGTCGAGATCAAGAAGTGTGGGCTGCATATGGAGAGTGAGGGCGTGACCATTCTTGAGTTCGAGTTGGATCCACAGGCTGCTCTTGCTGATGCTCCTGGTAGCGATGTGGAGGGATCCGTAGTGGTGGCAATTGAAGCTCTGGCTGGCGTGCAGATCGTGCATCGTGTTAGCAAGATCGACTAAAGCCATCGAGCGCAGTGAAGAAATCGTCAAAACCGTGGAGGGAAAACCAATTATGAGTTAGTTAGTTCAATCGAGTACAATAAAAAAATACCTGAAACCCTTCAACTTCAAGTTGAAGTGACCATCACTCTGATTAAATTGACAGCCTGAGATTCTTCAGTAAGGAAAAAGCAGCCAACCTGAAAACCTACACTGACGATGCCTGCAAGTAGAGACCCTGAGTCGCTACCTTCCTCGGTAGATCTAGAGATGTTCTGCCAGTCGCTGGCCTTGCAAAGCCTGCAAGTTGTCTCTACACTCGAAAGCCACGCTGAGGTATTCCTTGAAGCCCTGCAGAGGCGATACTGCCCGGATGGCGCAATGCTCGGTCTTTGGCGCTGGACCCAGCCGAAAGAAACAAAAGAACTGCTGCTCCTGCCCCCACAACCCATCACTTCCCCAATGCGCGCAAACTTCGACACTGAGCGCCTCGATGACATGAAGACTCAACTGCAGCTTATCTATGCAGCTGTGGATGATCTCCAGTCAAAGGCTGAGCAGATAGAAAGCAAGCTGGATAGTCTTCAAGAACAGTTGAGACGACTCCCGACTTGTCACTGTAGACCTCAAGACACACGCACGCACGTTGCTACTACGTCGACGACTACCTCAAGCAACGCTCAGAACGTTCGAGCGCCAAAAGAGACAACCATATTCGAGTTCAAGCGCCTGGAGGTTCCAATGTGTGTGGATGCGATGAGCGACTGTAAAGCGATAAGATGGCTGACAATTTGCTGACAGGGTACTGCACCGACCAAGAACGTTTCATAACGACAGCGATGCAATCTTGCGCGGGATCCAAGCAATGGACAGGTAAGTCTGCACCAACAGTTTAAAATCAATCACTAACATCGAAACTTGCGTGCTGACCCTTCCCTCACACGGACAGCAAGCCTGAGCAACGAATTCCACTGCATGATGCGTCGTTGACCAGTGGAGTACCAAATACTATGCATGAAATCCTTGCAAGCGCACAGGATTTGGGTGGGCAGGGCCAACTCGAACAGCAGGACGATACGAATCCTGATCAAGATCCAGTTATGGATATCGCTCACATTTACCGACTCCTCGCCCGAGATGACGGTCTCTGAAGTACCACCGACAAACCAGCGAATTTTGATAGCTATGCTTCGTTCAGTCGACGGGACGTGGCTCCAAAGTAGTCAAACTATGGACGTTTGCCACCATTAATAAGCTTACGTAGCCTCCTTCTTACAGCTGCGTGGTCGATGGCCATGTTCGTGGCCGTCCGACAAACTGCATTGGATGTTCCTTACGTCGCTTCTCAGAGTGAGTCCATCTAGGCAGCAAAACCTATAGCCGCTGCATGGCCAGGACCTTTTCGACACTTAAGCATTTCCGCCTTTATACTGAAAGCTCTCACTTCCACGAGTTCTTGACGCAGAAGCAAGACGATTTCGGCGCCCAAACTTGTCCGCATTGAACACGAAGCATGTCCCTCGTGTACGAATGTGACAGCATTGTAGTCTTCGGCAGGCTTCGCTGACCACAAGGCAGCGTGTCTTGCAAGGAGTTGCAGTCTCAAAACGACCAACGAGGCGACGAGCACAAGCGGCGCAATTGACGCCGTAAAACCTTACTATGACACCATGCATCCCATGCCAAGGTAACTTCAATTTGCGTGATAACTACGCACTTGAAGGATACACACAAACACCCTCACCCTTTCTGTCCAGCAGCAACTACTGGAGACACTAGCTCAGTTGATAGCAACGCTGCTACCCACAGCGACTCAGAGAAGCTTGAGCGACGTCGCGCACAAACTCGCACAAGACAGTTGCGATACCTCGAAAAGAAGCGGCAATATGAGAGCGACCTCCAGATATCCATCGAATCCTTGCAAAACGAGGTTCGAACGCTGAACCAGCATCTGCACCAGCTCCACAACAACGAATCATCTTGCCCGTGTCCGTTCTCAGAAAGCGATCCAAGTCCTAGTTTCCTCCAGACTGCGCGTGACCTCGTACACTGCTTCCGATCGGGCTTTGTAACGACAGAGCAGGCGCCGTGGTTACCATCACACCCTGCTCCAGCTCAAGAGCAGATCCAGTTTGTCCAGCAGTTCGTGCGTTCCGATATCCAACATGGTGAGCTGCAAGGCCAGAACTCCTTCCTTGAGCAATGGCGTCGCTACACGACGTTCTTCGGGTCGTTGACGCTGCATCCAGTCAGCTTCAAGCTGTTGCGTCCCAATGACGACCATGTCGTCTGCCAAGTGCAGTCAACCATGTCACTGAGTCTCATCTCCACCAGCTTCCAACATGTTTTCCAGCACCTACTCCAGCCCAGACACTCGGCACTCTTCAACCGCCTTCACAACCAACAGATCCACGTGCCAACAACGTTCCAGCTGCAATTCGACGTCTTGGGACGAGTAAACAGCTTCAATTGGTCGCCAAATTTCATCTCCGCCTTGCGTCCACTTCTCTACAGCTACGAAGACGTCGCTACTGTCCTCCAAGACGCTCAAATCTCCGCTTGCGGCCAATTGGGCGACGTCCGCAGCTTCCGCGATGCTCGTCTGTCCTTAGCTTTCGTACTCAGTCCGTCACTATAGCTCTTTAGGTCTTTTCCACCAATCAGCAAACTCTTTTTTTTCTTATTTTTCAACATATGAAATGATTGCAACATAACTTATGCCAACGAAGCAAAGGAACATTCCCCAAAATCTGTGGGACATTGTACCCATCGTGTTGGTTCGCGTCGGACATTCTGTCTGACATTTTCTGAAAAAGCGATTTTCGTTTTCCTATCTGAATGTGAGGCTCACAACGCAAAGTACGATTCTCCCCTCAAACGTCGGACAAGTGTACAACTAGAATGGAGGGCTATGATTGGGACAAGCTACGGAGAGAAGTCTGTGAAATTCGTGAGAACACCGTGAATCCACGTTCACGAACGACATATCTGAACTCCTATAGTCGATTTATCGCGTGGGCACTAAGCAAGAAGCCCTACGTCTCTGCCTGCGTTCTATCGAGAAGATCGGTGGTGTGCAGGACAAAACAGAACAGCAAGTTCGCGCTCGTGTGAAGGAGAAGATCGCTCGCGATCGCACTACACCACCATTGATTTGCGAACCTCCAGGCACAAGATTTAAATTCGTCATGTGGCTGGTGACATTGAAACGTAGAGACGGCGGTCCGCTCAGCTACTCAGCGTTCAACACATGATGGGCAGCATTGTTCAAATCCTCTACCGTGATTTTGAATTTACCATGACTAAAACGCTGGAGTCGGAGCCGACTAACCACTTCAAAGGTCTAAAAACAAGCTGGCTAAAGACGTGGGAAACGGCATTGGTGACGTCAAGACAGGCAAAGACCCGCTGATGTTTGATTTATACACGTTCTTCTGGCAGAAAAGATGCTTGCTCACCCGGCAAAGAGATGACTTTCTCGCATACGTACATGGTGATCGCGTGGAATTTAATGTGCCGGTCGTCTAATGCATTTGGTATCCGGCACTCCTCATATGGAATGGCGCGGTGACGCTTTGCAGATTTATTTTGCCCATATGAAAAACGATCAAGGTGGTGATCGCCCTCGTGATCCGCGTCACGTATATACTAACCCTCTGCGACCAGAAAATTTCATTTAGCGTTGGGGATCTTTTGGTCATGCACAGATTTTGATGGGACAGACTTACTATTTCCTGTAACAACCAGTACGAGCGCTTTCGCAAGTCACTGCAGCGGATTCTGTCACAGGAGGATTTCGTTGCTAAGCTTGCCGCCAAGGACTTAAAGCTACAGAGTTAGGCACTCATTCCATGCGAAAAGGTGCAGCTGCATTCTGCTCGTCCGGTTCGACGGCGTCCATCATCGACAGCGGTTCATTTGCGAGCAGGTGGTCACTGGGAGGTGTGAACACATATCTTCGTTACGAGGCAGCCGGGGATATGCACGTTGACGCACGGTTGCTGGTCTGCCTACAGAGAGCGCTCAATTTATATTAGCTCCACACTTTGAGTATCACGAGAAATGTGTGAAAACAGGAGTTCAGTTGATGTTTCCGGGTATACCAGAAAGACTGAATTCGTCGCAGAGTACTGCTTAGCTTCGCTCGTCTATCACTACTCTTATCTGAAGAAGACACTGCCACCTGAACACCAATTATTTGAGTGTCCACTTTTCCAAGACCCAGAACTTCAACTTCAACTGTTTGAACGAGTTAAAACTGGAGATGGAAGTGGTAATTCTCGAATTCGTCCAACTGGAATACCCCGCATGTGTCAAAGGGGCATTGTGAGATGAAGTGGACTAAAGCAGAGCTTGGTAGAGGCGTTATCCAAAATTGAATCAACCAGGGTCGAAACTGTAAAGGATATTGTAGGCGAACTGGAAGCTCGAGCAATTGGCGCTGGTACTGTTACGTATGATGGCCTCAATGATGCTATCAGATCCTGTCTGCAAGAAACGGGAGTAAATGATCTTGTACAGCGACTAACAAGTCCAGTACAGCAAACACCAGATGTGACTACTGATATTCAAGACAACGAACGCATGCCGACTCATTTCTGGGGCAAGTGACAATTCCGGCGCGTTCCTGCCGATTGTGGTACCAATCACTGCTCCACACGCCAGGTGTGGATACTCGTGGAGATGTGGCAATAAAGTCAAGCAATGGCCTCCCGTTTCGTCTGCTTGACGGTCGCGATATGCCCGACAGAAAGCAGCAAAGGCGATTGAGTGACCTTCGGTTTGTGATGAAGAAACTGGAGCGCGATGCAGCATCAAAGAATCTGCTCCAACGCAGTCAGAAAGTATCGAAGATGTCACTAATGTTTACCTAGCGTGCGCAGATAGTGTTGCTGTTGAGTCCAGGACAGAGCGATCCCGTAAAGACGTAGAGGGCAGCTCAGCTGGTCTACCATTGCGAAGCTCCTTCGACAACCGAAGAAGAAGAAGTGAAGCTTGAACACTGAATACACCTTGTAAACAATCACACACTCACATAAACTATGATATGTCATAGAGAATCCAGCCTGTCCGACGAATGTCCGACGGATTCCGTCAAGAATCATTCCCAAAATCTGTGGGACATTGTACCCATCGTGTTGGTTCGCGTCGGACATTCTGTCTGACATTTTCTGAAAAAGCGATTTTCGTTTTCCTATCTGAATGTGAGGCTCACAACGCAAAGTACGATTCTCCCTCAAACGTCGGACAAGTGTACAACTAGAATGGAGGGCTATGATTGGGACAAGCTACGGAGAGAAGTCTGTGAAATTCGTGAGAACACCGTGAATCCACGTTCACGAACGACATATCTGAACTCCTATAGTCGATTTATCGCGTGGGCTGCACTAAGCCAAGAAGCCCTACGTCTCTGCTGCGTTCATCGAGAAGATCGGTGGTGTGCAGGACAAAACAGAACAGCAAGTTCGCGCTCGTGTGAAGAGAGAAGATCGCTCATGATCGCACTACACCACCATTGGATTTTGCGAACCTCCAGGCACAAGATTTCGTCATGTGGCTGGTGACATTGAAACGTAGAGACGGCGGTCCGCTCAGCTACTCAGCGTTCAACACACATAGGTCAGCATTGTTCAACCTCTACCGTGATTTTTGAATTTACCATGACTAAAACGCTGGAGTCGGAGCTGACTAACCACTTCAAAGGTCTAAAAACAAGCTGGCTAAAGACGTGGGAAACGGCATTGGTGACGTCAAGACAGGCAAAGACCCGCTGATGTTTGATTTATACACGCTTTCAGAAAAGATGCTTGCTCACCCGGCTTAAAAGAGATGACTTTCGCATACGTACATGGTGATCGCGTGGAATTTAATGTGCCGGTCGTCTCAATGCATTTGGTATCCGGCACTCTCATATGGAATGGCGCGGTGACGCTTTGCAGATTTACTTTGCCCATATGAAAAACGATCAAGGTGGTGATCGCCCCTCGTGATCCGCGTCACGTATATGCTAACCCTCTGCGACCAGAAAT
The DNA here is from genome assembly GCA_018806915.1 of Phytophthora colocasiae. NCBI lineage: Eukaryota > Oomycota > Peronosporomycetes > Peronosporales > Peronosporaceae > Phytophthora > Phytophthora colocasiae. The sequence goes on from JAGKQI010000098.1 coordinate 4,116,829, forward strand.
TTGCCTATTTTAGCGTTGGGGATCTTTTGGTCATGCACAGATTTTGATGGGACAGACTTTACTATTTCCTGGTAACAACCAGTACGAGCGCTTTCTGCAAGTCACTGCAGCGGATTCTGTCACAGGAGGATTTCGTTACTAAGCTGCCGCCAAGGACTTAAAGCTACAGAGTTGGGCGGCACTCATTCCATGCGAAAAGGTGCAGCTACATTCTGCTCGTCCAGTTCGACGGCGTGTCCATCATCGACAGCGGTTCATTTTGCGAGCAGGGTGGTCACTGGGAGGTGTGCAGAACACATATCTTCGTTACGAGGCAGCCGGGGATATGCACGTTGGACGCACGGTTGCTGGTCTGCCTACAGAGAGCGCTCAATTCTCTATATTAGCTCCACACTTTGAGTATCACGAGAAATGTGAAAACAGGAGTTCAGTTGATGTTTCCTGGTATACCAGAAAGACTGGAATTCGTCGGAGTACTGCTTAGCTTCGCTCGTCTATCACTACTCTTATTCGAAGAAGACACTGCCACCTGAACACCACCATTTGAGTGTCCACTTTCCAAGACCCAGAACTTCAACTTCAACTGTTTGAACGAGTTAAAACTGGAGATGGAAGTGGTAATTCTCGAATTCGTCCAACTGGAATACCCCTGCATGTGTCAGTATTGTGTGAGATGAAGTGGCTGTAAAGCAGAGCTTGGTAGAGGCGTTATCCAAAATTGAATCAACCAGGGTCGAAACTGTAAAGGATATTGTAGCGAACTGGAAGCTCGAGCAATTGGCGCTGGTACTGTTACGTATGATGGCCTCACGATGCTATCAGATCCCGTCTGCAAGAAACGGGAGTAAATGATCTGTGCCAGCGACTAACAAGTCCAGTACAGCAAACACCAGATGTGACTACTGATATTCAAGACAACGAACGCATGCTGACTTTCTCATTTCTGGGGCGGACAATTCCGGCGCGTTCCTGCCGATTTTCAGGTACTGGACTGCTCCACACGCCAGGTGTGGATATCCTGTGGAGATGTGGCAATAAAGTCAAGCAATGGGCCTCGTTTCGTCTGCTTGACGGTCGCGATATGCCCGACAGAAAGCAGCAAAGGCGATTGAGTGACCTTCTGGTTTGTGATGAAGAAACTGGAGCGCGATGCAGCATCAAAGAATCTGCTCCAACGCAGTCAAAGTATCGAAGATGTCACTAATGTTTACCTAGCGTGCGCAGATAGTGCTGCTGCTGGAGTCCAGGACAGAGCGATCCCGTAAAAGACGTAGAGGGCAGCTCAGCTGGTCTACCATTGCGAAGCTCCTTCGACAACCGAAGAAGAAGAAGTGAAGCTTGTGAATACACCTTGTAAACAATCACACACTACATAAACTATGATATGTCATAGAGAATCCAGCTGTCCGACGAATGTCCGACGGATTCCGTCAAAGAATCATTCCCAAAATCTGTGGGACATTGTACCCATCGTGTTGGTTCGCGTCGGACATTCTGTCTGGACATTTTCTGAAAAAAGCGATTTTCGTTTTCCTATCTGAATGTGAGGCTCACAACGCAAAAGTACGATTCTCCCTCAAACGTCGGACAAGTGTACAACTAGAATGGAGGGCTATGATTGGGACAAGCTACGGAGAGAAGTCTGTGAAATTCGTGAGAACACCGTGAATCCACGTTCACGAACGACATATCTGAACTCCTATAGTCGATTTATCGCGTGGGCTGCACTAAGCAAGAAGCCCTACGTCTCTGCTGCGTTCATCGAGAAGATCGGTGGTGTGCAGGACAAAACAGAACAGCAAGTTCGCGCTCGTGTGAAGGAGAAGATCGCTCGCGATCGCACTACCACCATTGGATTTTGCGAACCTCCAGGCACAAGATTTCGTCATGTGGTTGGTGACATTGAAACGTAGAGACGGCGGTCCGCTCAGCTACTCAGCGTTCAAACACACATAGGGCAGCATTGTTCAACCTCTACCGTGATTTTGAATTTACCATGACTAAAACGCTGGAGTCGGAGCTGACTAACCACTTCAAAGGTCTAAAAACAAGCTGGCTAAAGACGTGGGAAACGGCATTGGTGACGTCAAGACAGGCAAAGACCCGCTGATGTTTGATTTATACATCGTTTTTCGTGAAAAGATGCTTGCTCACCCGGCAAAAGAGATGACTTTCTCGCATACGTACATGGTGATCGCGTGGAATTTAATGTGCCGGTCGTCTAATGCATTTGGTATCCGGCACTCTCATATGGAATGGCGCGGTGACGCTTTGCAGATTTACTTTGCCCATATGAAAAACGATCAAGGTGGTGATCGCCCTCGTGATCCGCGTCACGTATATGCTAACCCTCTGCGACCAGAAATTTGCCCCTATTTTAGCGTTGGGGATCTTTTGGTCATGCACAGATTTTGATGGGACAGACTTACTATTTCCTGGTAACAACCAGTACGAGCGCTTTCTGCAAGTCACTGCAGCGGATTCTGTCACAGAGGATTTCGTTGCTGTAAGCCGCCAAGGACTTAAAGTTACAGTGAGTTAGGCACTCATTCCATGCGAAAAGGTGCAAGCTACATTCTGTACTCGTCCGGTTCGACGGCGTGTCCATCATCGACAGCGGTTCATTTGCGAGCAGGGTGGTCACTGGGAGGTGTGCAGAACACATATCTTCGTTACGAGGCAGCCGGGGATATGCACGTTGGACGCACGGTTGCTGGTCTGCCTACAGAGAGCGCTCAACTCTCTCTATATTAGCTCCACACTTTGAGTATCACGAGAAATGTGTGAAAACAGGAGTTCAGTTGATGTTTCCTGGTATACCAGAAGACTGGAATTCGTCGCAGAGTACTGCTTAGCTTCGCTCGTCTATCACTACTCCTTATCTGAAGAAGACACTGCCACCTGAACACCAATTATTTGAGTGTCCACTTTTCCAAGACCCAGAACTTCAACTTCACTTGTTTGAACGAGTTAAAACTGGAGATGGAAGTGGTAATTCTCGAATTCGTCCAACTGGAATACCCCCGCATGTGTCAGTATTGTGTGAGATGAAGTGGCTAAAGCAGAGCTTGGTAGAGGCGTTATCCAAAATTGAATCAACCAGGTCGAAACTGTAAAGGATATTGTAGGCGAACTGGAAGCTCGAGCAATTGGCGCTGGTACTGTTACGTATGATGGCCTCAATGATGCTATCAGATCCTGTCTGCAAGAAACGGGAGTAAATGATCTTGTACAGCGACTAACAAGTCCAGTACAGCAAACACCAGATGTGACTACTGATATTCAAGACAACGAACGCATGCTGACTCATTTCTGGGCGGACAATTCCGGCGCGTTCTGCCGATTTTCAGGTACTCGGACTGCTCCACACGCCAGGTGTGGATACTGTGGAGATGTGGCAATAAAGTCAAGCAATGGCCTCCGTTTCGTCTGCTTGACGGTCGCGATATGCCCGACAGAAAGCAGCAAAGGCGATTGAGTGACCTTCGGTTTGTGATGAAGAAACTGGAGCGCGATGCAGCATCAAAGAATCTGCTCCAACGCAGTCAAAGTATCGAAGATGTCACTAATGTTTACCTAGCGTGCGCAGATAGTGTTGCTGTTGAGTCCAGGACAGAGCGATCCCGTAAAAGACGTAGAGGGCAGCTCAGCTGGTCTACCATTGCGAAGCTCCTTCGACAACCGAAGAAGAAGAAGTGAAGCTTGTGAATACACCTTGTAAACAATCACACACTCACATAAACTATGATATGTCATAGAGAATCCAGCTGTCCGACGAATGTCCGACGGATTCCGTCAAAGAATCATTCATTCCTGAACCCGCCCCCACCCCCTCCCTCCCTCCGTGGTAGAACTGCTTAGTGTAGAGCGAAATGGCAGGCAAGCAGAGTCCCATGCGCATGTTTATCATGCTGCCCATGATCTTCCTCATGGGTAAGATCGACTTTGAGAGCGAGACGACGTTGATGGCGGCGCGTACGGCCTTCCTGGTGTGTCAAGTCACAGCTCTCCTGGTAGGGCTCTACCTTAAACAGCTCATCGAACGCAAGCACGACACGCGCAAGATCTTCGTGCCTGGAGTGAAGTCGCCCTTTGACCAGTCACCAAACTACGCGGAGCTCACGGAAACGACATACGAGACGCACGAGCTGGCCAAAGCCAATGAGTTTATCAAGCAGACGCTCATTGGCGCTGGCATCTCGTCGTTCATCCACTTCAAGATGGGCGTGAACCACGTGGTGATGATCCAGAGCATCATGATGCCCATGAACCTGTGGGACAACCCGTTGGTGCAGGCCTACATCTTAGGTCGTCGTAACGGCCGCATCTGGAACGAGCGACTTGAGGGCGAATCAGCTGAAGACGCTGCAGCTGCTGCTGGTGATTCTACTGCGACGTCTGCAGCTTCTACCTCGTCCACTTCTGCAGCTAAGGAGAAGAAGAACTTGACGCCGGAGGAAGCCATTGCCAATGCGCTGGCTGCTGGAGCTGATGCCGACTTTGACGCTCTTTGGACTGCGGTCAAGAACAAGGTGAACGCCAAGACGGACGAGGACCAGTGGACGGCTCTCATGGTGGCTTGTGGCTCCCCTGTGGACACGGATGACTTTATCAAGAAGGTGGTGAAGGCTGGAGCGGATGTGGTCGCGGTGGATGGAGATGGGTGGACGGCTCTGCACTGGAGCGCCTTCCACGGCCGACCGGAGGCTGCTGAGGCTCTGCTATCGAGCATTTCGGCTGCTAAGCGTGAGAAGCTGCTGGCTGTTAAGGCTTCTGATGGACGGACGGCTGCGGAAGTGGCGAAGGGCGAGGAGAACGGTGACGTCGTGGAGATCCTGGCCAGCTTTTCCAAGAACGGAGCTAGGGAGGAAGAGTCGACGTTGCGTCAGCGTAAAACCGGCACGTCGTCGGTGGAAGACGTGGACTAGACGGATTCGACTCGATTCGAGAGTGCTGTAGCGCAGTCGTTCTGGATGCGCTCTCATTAGTAGACGAAGGACGGAGTAGAAAGGGGAACTTCGCCCTCACCAATACATATCGAAAAGCTTGTTGAATTCAGGTGCAGTGAGCACTGCACCGTTCCCAGTACGTACGTGGTTGACTCGTGCATTGAACTAACAATTGCTCTTAGTGCTGTAGTTTCATCCCGTCGGTTGCACAGCAGTTGAGGAGCTGACACCATTGACGAGGGTGAGAAGAGTAAAAAGACGGCAGTTGGCGCCTCAGAAACGACTTGGCCAAGTCACGTCCAATGTCTGAGGCAGCGCGTGATCTGACGGTCGATGCTTCTCCAGTCTCTGGAGCACAGGCAATGGCTGAGTCACTACCACCTCCGGAGTTGATGCTCAGATTGGACGATTTATCACAGGGCGGAACTCAAATTGCAAGCAACGAGGAGCACAAGAGCAACGAAGAAGACTCACCACTTCAACAAGGTCCTGGGCGACAAGTTGATCGAGACACGAAGCGATTAGAGAGTCAATTACAGCGCAACTTGAAGCAACAACAGACGCACTACGCTCGACAGCGGAAACTGTTCGAGAATTTACGAGCAGAGTCTTTTCCTTCTTCCAACAGCAGTCATTCACCACAGTCAAGTGAAGATCAAGTCCCAGTCGTTCGACAACTGGCCAGCTCTCCGAGGAAACTGGTAAATGCTGCTAAGACCAAGTTTCGACTACAGAAGGAGAGGATTGGTACTTTGTCACGTCAAAGGACTCAATTCAGTCGTGACAACGTTGGAAATTCTCCCTTGTCCTCGCCCGGCGACGACGACGATGACAGTCACGCTCAACTGATGCTGCATCGTATCAAGGAGAAAGCTCGAGCTGAATTCTACCGCCAGCATTCATCTACTGAAGAATCGTCAACTGATGTTGGTGCTACAGCCCATTCTAAAGTTCCAACGAGTTTTTTCGAGGAGATGCAGCAGCAAGAAGCATCCAACGACGCGTTACGTCGCCAATTGGAGCTCCTTCGTCGCCTTCAGCTCGAAAACAACCGCTTTCGACACGAAACAAGGTCGCTACGTGATCAGAACGAAGCCCTTAAGGAACGTGACGAGATTCGGGAGCGTGAAGTGAAGCGGTTGCGTGAAGACGTGACCGAGTTGGAAGCAAAGATTCAACGCGACCATGGACGCCTTGCAACGGCAGCTCACACTCAGCAAAAGATGAAGATGTACCAAAAGAGGCTAACATCAGCCCAAACAGAAATACGTGACCTCCAGACCGCGCTAAAGGAAGCAAACGACCGGGCTCAAGCCGCTCAGGACGCAAGAGATCAGCTGCAATCCGAGTCCCAACTGGAGATTTCCGATCTCGTGTTGGAAGTGAAGCGCTGGAAACGAAACACCAAACAACTTCGGCAACAAGAGACCCGCAGTGGGGAGGAAATTGCGATCTGTAAGAAGACGATCGCATCTTTAGAAGAGGAGAGTGCCGAGCGAAGAGCGAAACTCAAGGACGCGAAGCGAGAAATCGCGGAGATGGCCACAATAATCGATGAGAAGACAGCACAATGCGAGTCTGTGGAGACTTCGGCTGCGGAATGTGTGAAGCGGATGGAGGAAGGCTTAGAGGCGCTGCAGAAGACCCACAGTCACGAACGGGAGAAGCGCAAGAAGGTGGAGAATGTACGCAGTAATATGCAAATGCAAATGGAACGGATGCAAGCTGAAAACGCCTTACTTCTGGACAAGCAACGGGAACTTGAACAGCAGTTGATTCGGTTCCAGGAGCACTGGAAAGATCGGAAAGTAGCGTACCAGGACCAGCTCCAAAGATTCGCAGCTCAACTAGAGGAGCACGTGACCAAGCACAAGAGCGACGCAGCTACAATTGGAAGATTGAGGGACGAATACGAAGCTCTTGAGAACCGTTTGGGGGTAACAGAGGCTGCTGCAATGGAATTGAAGACGGCAGTCGTCGAAGAAGCGCGCGCTGCTCAGAAGCAGGTCGAAACTTTACGAAAATACGTTGAGAAAGCTCTTCACGATGGCGATGATTCAACCTTGGAAACTCCGTTGGATTCAGGGCGATCACGTCGTGAGGAGGCTTGGCAAGAGGTTCCAGAACTTCAAGTTGTTCAAGCGGCAGTATCTGCCTTGCGAAACGAGATAGCGAACATCGTGCACGAGTTCCAGAGAGCTCGACACCTCGTTCGCCAGCAAGGAAACAAACTCACGCTTGCTGTGGAGCGTGTGGGTGAGTTGGAGCATTTACGTGAAGAAGATGGTGCAAAGATGAAAGAGTTACGGGATCAACGTAAGCTGGTAGAACAGGCCCGTGATATTGTGGCTAAGGAGAAGATCGAGGTGCTTAAGTGGAGTGAGCAACAGTGCGAGAAGAATGCGGCACTGGAAGCGGAAATTAAGAAATGTGGACAATTAGTCCTTCGCTTACGGAAGTACGTCCACAACGCTTTGAAAACAGACGAGGCCTTGGACTTCGAGTCGGCCACTACAGAGTCATTTGGACGGTCCTTCTCAAGTCTCGAAAAGGAAATTGACACGCTAGTTTTAATGCGAGATCAGTGGCGAAAACAGAGTGAAACGTTATCTCAAGAGGTGAAGGAAGCGCAGGCGAGCGTACGGTCTGTGGAGCAGGAGATGACTGCTAAGGCTGTTGAGTTTAAGGAGACGATGGAAGAGGTGGAACGTGTTCACAGTGAGAATGTTGAAGAGCAAAAACGTCACTTTGACCAGTGTGTTGCTGATGTGGACAATGAACGAGCAGCGCTGGAGGAGAAACTTAAGGAAACGTCAACGAAAATTACTGAGGAGCAGGAAAACAATGCGAGGTTACAGCAGCAAGTGGACGGCTTCGAGGAAGACCTTCCTGTCTTCGCAACGATTTTGCATCTTTTCGTCCTCGTAGTACAGCCGCTTCTCCTCCAAGTCAGTGATTTACTTGCCCAAAAGCGGTATCTCGTACGGGAAAACGCCGAATTTTCTCATTCCCAGGAGCAGATTGAGTGTATTGGTCGCGTGTTGAAAGAGATGATCCCTAGTCCAGCCCCCAGCCAGGAGAAAACGAAAGAACGACAGCGCCGACGAGTTTTCCGACGTGTTGTGATTGCAGTTTTTGCCATGAATCGCTTCCGAAAATTCACCAATTCTTCCGCAGACATTGACGAACCAAGTGCAAGTTTCTATGGACTTTCAACACCACTCAAAGCTATGAAAGCAAGGAAAAGGACGTGCGCGACGTCCTCTCAGCCTACAGTTATCAAGGTGCTTCCTCCGCATCAAACTCTGTCTAAACTCTCGCTTCGACCTCTGCTGGAGCGGCTCAAGAATATGGAGATCACAGAGAAAGTGGCAGAAGTACTGGAGTCGAACTCCCCTCGGTCGTCGTCTTGCCTTGGCAACTTGGTTCTGAAGGTGGTGATGGCGGTCAATCCAGCGTCCAAGAAGCTTCTAAGTGCCAACACTAACGGGGTTTTCCACTGCGAAGCTTTGCTTGAACGCAGACGCTCAAGCAGGAAAAGACCTGATGATAATGACGATATGACGGAGTATGAGAGTACTGTGGTGTGTGAGGATGACATGCCGACTGTGACGTTGATTCGAAAACGTATTCTAGCACTTGGCAAGCGAGTGGAGGACTTACACTACCAGAGGAATGCATTGCAGAAGGAGAACTACGAGTTCCAGTTCCAGCTGGACGAACAAGCCAACAGCTTGAAAGAAGTGGAAGTCCTACTGAAGAAGACCGAGGATCTCCAAAAGGAGTTGGCTGCTGCACGCAGTCAAAGCGATCATGAGCTGCAAAATGTTCAGCAGGAGAAGCAAGCGAAGGATCAAGAAGTTCAGTCGAAAGAAGAAGCATTGGTCGAGGCAAACTCGACAATTGAAACACTGCAAGCTGAGGTTTCAGAGTTTGAAAGACGAATCGAGACGTTAGAGGCTGACAAAACGTCGTTGCGGCGGGAGCTTGATCTGTTGAAGAGTAGCTCAGTTGAAGAGGAAGTAAAAGCTGACAAATCGAAAGCAGCAGCGCGTCGACAAGAAGAGGAAGTGCGGAGTCTCAAACAGGCAGTTAAGAAAGCGCACGACCTCTACCAGAAAGTGACTTGGCAGTTGGAGCAAGAGGTTCAGGAGAAATCGACGCTGCAAACAATGGTAAATCACCTGCGACAGCATCAAGAGAAGGTGGAGAGAGAACTTCGAGAGGAAAAGTTGCGAGAACTTGAAAAAAGTTTCGATGAGGACGACGACAGTGACGAGGATGTGAAGGAATCGTACGCCAAGGCTCGGAAGCTACGCAAGTCGTATGAAGCGAAGGCGCGTGCCTTGAAATCTTTGAGTCCGACAGTGAAATCGACACGGAATGCCTCATTTGCATCGGAGAACACTGTTAAAAGTCGACACACCCGTGATCTTTCCCCTTCTCGACGACACCAGTGCGAGAACAGCGGTATCCCTGACGTCTCGGATGAAAGTGAAAATGGGAGTCCGACGTCCGCATCAGTGTCGCCCTTATCGCTGCGTGTGAATCCCAATAAATCTCGTTATTCCGAGGAGGTGGACAAGTTTCTGAACGAATGGCAGCAACTTGGTGTTTCAGGAGTGTTAAGTGACCCTATACCACTTGGAAGAGAAGGTCATGTACGATTTCAAGGTGAGGAAAGTGAAATGGGGAAGTATTCTCCAGCCAAATCCCCAGAGAGTGTACCAAAGAGTAGACGGCGAGTGGAGATTGATAAAGTCAATGCTGCTGTCCACGACTACATGGATCGAATTGATGATAAACTCAGCAAGATGTACGGGATTCCGCCATCGTCTGCAATTCAACGGACTTCGAGCCGAAATGTATCTAAGTCTCTGGAAACCCGACGGGATAGTGGAGACAATTGGGATATGAAAGCAAATGAAGTTCGTGCCCAACACTATCACTCAGATGTGGGTCCTCCTTATGACTGAAGTGACAATTTCTTGTTAGAGAAGATAACGAAGAAGAAGAATCTTTTTATGAAATGGCTACAGCAGAGATGGCTACAGGAATGATCGCTTGTTGTTGAAGTAAAGTTGAAGCCGTAATGGCTACAGCGGAATGGATTGTAAAAACATGTGGGTTGCAAGCTCTCATCAATAATTATAAGGCAGAACAGTCCTAGTGCGGTGGGGTTCAAGACACTCTGGCCACCCTGCTCTTCCCTCTCCTCTCCCAGGACCAAGTAGAACTATAGCGTCACGGAATCGCTGCTTTCTTCAGGCCGGGGCTTCGTCGTGGTCTCCTCCGCTTCGGATTCCGTTTCGCTCTTACCGTCCGCTGGTTGAGGCTGCGTTTCTGTCTCAACCTTTGCGTCTGCTTCCTTCTCCGTCGTAGCTTCCGCTTCTGTCTTTGTCTCCGTCTTGTCTCCCTCAGCTTGTGCTGTCTGCCCATCTGCGCCTCCAAGGTGCAGGATCTCCGCAAGTGACGGCAAATTGCTGTTGCCGGTCGACTCTTGAGTGGCATCGGCTGATGTCGCTGTAGCTGCTTCCGCCGTGGTCTCCTCCGCCTTGACTTCCAAGTCCACCTCCATTGGCTCCACCTTCTCTCCCTGATTAATTGTAGCCTGTTGAGCGAGAATAGTGAGCAGTTGATCGCTAGTAGCGCCGGCCGCGGCAGCTACAGCAGCTTCCGAGCCAGGCTTGAGCTGAAGGTCAGCCACGCCATAAGGCGACACAATGGTCTTGGGCTCCCCATTAACGTCGGCCTTTGTATCCACTGGCGCGGGGCTGTCATTCGTCGTAGTCATGGTAGTGTCTTCATTATTTACGGTTGTCTTCTTCTGGTTGCGCAGGCCACGCTGGCGACGGTGGATCTTCTGGCGGTACTTCTGCGCGTGGGTCATGGTCTGTCTTGGGGTTTTCGTACCGATAAAGTCGGCCACTTTCTTCCAGGGACCGGCCGGGAACTTCTCCAGCGCCGCGAGGAAGCGCTCGTGCTCCTCTTTGGTCCACATTTGGATTTTGCTCTTGGCTGACATGACTACAGCGCCCGCCTTGGCCTCTGTGGGGCGCAAGCGGATCACTTTCTCCTTGGCTGCTCCGCCCGTGGCGTCCGGCGCCTGTTCAAAGAGCTGGTTGTACACACTGCGAGAGATCGTCATTATGGTTTAACCCTTTTACTGAGCTGTCCGTGGTGGCCGCCTAAAGGTAAAGTGAGCGCCGCGCGAAGGCTATCGATGGTGGTGGATGAAGCCTCCAAAGCTGTCGCGACAGGACGGCGTGTAGGGTTACACACGTACATGGACTTGTACCCATTCTACTCGATTGCACGCGGTTGGCCAAAATTCGGACGTGGGTTCAAACTGAATCTCTGAAATAACTTGGCATTTGTATGTGGAAAAGAGAGCAAGAACCAAAGATCGTTCGGATCTATCTTGTTGCTGGCTTGCCTAAAGCTAGCTAGCAGCTCTACATACATATAATAAAGCTTCGGCCTGCCGCTACATGGAGTGCATGTACATGTTATGCTGCGTTTCAAAACGTGCGGCGTGGTGTCACGTCGATGCCGAGTTGCTTGCGGCCGTAGGGGCGTCTGGTCTTTTGGCTTGGTGGTGCATGCATGCTGGCAACATGCGCCAAGCCAAGTTGCTTCGAAGTATGTCTGTAGCAAATCACAGTGGCCGGCTGGCGCATGAGCAGTGTATCCATCGCCGCCTATGTCAAGTTGCTCCAGCGGCAGCAGGTTGAACTGCGCATGAGTGACGAGGATGTCGAGGTCGCCCTGCGCGTGCAGCTGCAAACGGAGACCGAGCGAGTCGAACGTCACCAGCGGATTTTTCTGGGCGGCGTGCGAGCTCAGGTGCCAGTGAGACACCATGTCTGGTCGAGAGTGAGCTCTACCTCTGCGAGTCGAGTCGCAATGGCCTCGCAGCATATTTCGCGCAGCAGCAGAACTGTCTTGCAGGTTGTAGATTTCCGCTTGCTTCGCAATGAGATGGCTGCCGCAGCAGGCATCTCTCTGTCGTGTGATGGCTACAGATTTTTAGAACGCAAAGCTTCGCGCTCCATTTTCATATCCGCTCGGCAGGTCTTGTGCAGAGACTCAGCTTTGCGCAAGTCCCTCGCGTTGTTCAATTTCAACGGGACGCCACGCGTGCCCGTCGCAGCGTGAGTAAGGCGCGTGCCCGTGGCTTCGCATGCCTGTTAGAGACGTCGGAGGAAAGAGAGGAAGCAGTGCCGTCTTCATAGGCGCCGTGTCGCCGCTGGATTGTTGGACTCGCGTCGCCCTTGGTGGAGAAGCTCGCGGCAGTGTCGATGTCGAAGGGCGGACTGACTCCAGGCCGAGCCATTATTGCACGTCTCTTTTCTGCCCCACACGCCACACTGGACCCACTCCTGGAAAACCAGCTGGCGCCAAACAAATGGGTCACTTCGACGATGAAATGGTTCCACCAAATAGGACACTTCAACTTACATGCTGCATGGAAACCTGCACTGCATTGAAATTCCTGCACTCTGCTGCTGCGCTGCATGCTTTGGCATCCAAAATCTATGCGTCTGATACAAGTTATGTTTCCAACGGCACTAGCCGTTCGATCATTTTGAACTAGAAAATAGATCTGATCGGTAGCAGATGAAAGCAAGGTAAACTACATCCAGAGAAATTATTGCTCAAGCCACAGCGTGATGTATCATCAACCACCATCCACTGCGTGTAGCCAGCCACCTTCCTCACGGTTAAAAATGTGTAGCTCAGGCGAACGTGGTCCACGAGTGGCTGCTGCTCGAGAATCCGTCTGAAAGCCAGGATCTTTATCCGAGCTGTGGTCTGCTGAAACTGTTGCGAAAATATTGTTAGGTTGATTCAGGAAAGCAAGATGATCTAACAGATTACATGACTATCCGGAGCAAACACTGCATTGAACGTCTATCAAGCCGCCGTGTGCAGATCGTTGCCAACCAGGATCTTAGCCAAACATTTTGCGAAAATGGGAACGACATGTTGCCTTTTGGCTCGGCGCTGCATTGCAGGCCTCATGGGTTGACTCCTAGTGCCCATTCCCTTGGCTTTGTTTCAGGGAACCCAAAATAACATCCGCGGGTAGGGTAGTGCAGCGCCGGACACATGGGTTCCGCTTGACTGCGGGGAGCGCGACACACGCTGCGCCGCGGGCCCGAACCTCCCAGATGCCAGCGCGATCTCGCCAGACAAGCTCGGTTCTAGCAGCTTCATGTACAATGGCCACGTCCGCACCGAGACTGCAGCTAAAGCACGGATCTTCCGCCGCTGCAGGCCGCGTGTCGTCCCTGAGCGCCTCTTGCAAGAGGGAGCGTGTGCAACGTTGGCTGGCGAGACGACCGACGAAAAGCGCCCGAAACAACTTATTTCGGGCCGCTCGATATCACTTATTTTCGGCTGTAGCCATGCAAAGCCGGTCCATTCTTGAATCCATCGTCGTATCCACCAGTAAGATGGGGCCCGTCGAGTGATCCATCAAGGCGTTGTTCCCGCTAAAGTGCGATCGGCAGCTCGCTCTTCGTGTGTCGCTGCTTGTCTGGACTGGCGCTAAGCCACCAAAGCCAATTCTTCACTTTCCCTCCTCTTTGTCACCACTACATGCATCGGGCCCAGGCGTGGGGGTGCTAAGAAGTGGGAAAGCAAGATGACGATTTCAGCCAATGTGCGCAAGGAATTGTTCGAGATGACCAACAGCGAAGGCAAACTCATCCGCATCAAGCCAACGGAGGCCAAGGCCGGCACGACCGTCTACTCGTCCAAGCAGAGCCAGCCGCTCAAGATGTGGACGCAGGAGGAACACGAAAAGTTCCTCCAGGCTATGGAGAAGTACCCGGCGGGGCCCTGGAAGGTCATCGCCGCCTACATCGGCACCAAGACGACTCGTCAGACGATGACCCACGCGCAAAAGTACCGCCAGAAGATCAGTCGCTGGCGTCGCGGACTGCGTCACAAGGGCCGCAAGCAGGCGGGGGACGACGGATCGCAGCACAGTGAAGCTGATGGCCAAGAGTATTCGGCCAAGGAGAACCTCTTTAAGGCCATTGAGTACGTCTCGGGCGACGAGATGGCTGGCCACTATGGTCGCATCGGCGTTGCAGCTACTGCGGCATCGTCCGTCAGCCCTACACGTTCGCTTACGGGCGTTCCAGGGCACGAGGCCCCGAGGAGTGAGCTCTTCCGCTTGGCGGAGCTCGCGTCCATTGAGGTCATGAAGCAGGAGCCTGTGGCGGTCCCTACGTTGCCGTCCATGCCGTCGTCCCCCCCTGATGTGGAGATGGCCGACATGTCGAGCCCCGTAGTGATCAAGCAATGCCCCGAGGAGGTTGTGGCTCGTGCTTCTGTGGAATTCAGTGAGAAGATCCGCAAGATGGAGTGGGGCAACAACCAGACTGGCTTCATCCGGCCCAGCCCTGAGTGGTGCATGCAGAAGACCGAGGTGCGGCTCAGTCCGCTGCGGGCTTCCCCTGATGGAAGCCCCTTCCCCGTGCGCAAGTTCGGAGGCGTCCTCAGTGCCGTCACGGAGATGTCGTATCAAAACGCACAGAACCGCCTGCCTCTTCCCCTGCCGGCAGCGCCGATGCACGGTATGCTATCCCCACTACGTGTCGCAGGCGCCGAGGAGCGGAAAATGCAGCAGCAACAACAGTGTGGTGCTGGCGCCTTCCGCCTGCCTCCACTGAATGTTGGGAGCACCCAGGCCCCCAATGCATACTCGATCCCTCCGCTGCGCTCGAAGATCGACCCAAGCGTGCTGAATGGCCGAGCATACTACACACCCACAAACTAACTCTGTTGGTTGGGGCTGTGTCCCGACTGGTTGGAAAAGAGAAGCAACAAGAAGACGGAGTGAGCGAAGAACGAGACGAAGCAGACAGGAGGTGTTGGAGTTTGAGAGTGGCATGTGATATCTGCTGGTGCTGAAGCAAGAGAAGACGACACAATCGAACGAGGGCATTTCCCGTGGAGAATGGACAAAAAAGACAAGAAAAATGAAACAAGACGAAGACGGAGACTGCAGCGGTCTGAGCCGACAAGTGGAGGCGACGAGTGATCGCAGCTCGAAGCCGCCCGCTCTGGCGGTGCGTGGGGACACTTCTGCTTCAATTGGATTATGATGGAGTTGAAGCGTGGCGCGGTGTATGATCGGGAGCTGACAGAGCGGGCGGGTGCAGAGCTTCGACTCACGTCAAGTGGTGTGAATTGCAATCTGGGTTGGCTGCGAGCAGTTGGGCCCAGTGAGCATGAGGGAGAATCACCCGTAGGCAAGTGGAACTTGCGGGTGATTGGCGTCGTCGTGGACAAGTGTGCAAACTTTTGATTGTGAACTTTTTTTTAGAATTTTTGGACAAAATAGGAAGGAACTATTTAGCAAACCTGCGCGAGGTGACTGACCCTCGTGTGGGTTCCGCCTTGGCGGAGACCCAAGAACAGCAAACAGTATGGGAAAACAAAATAAAAACAGCATTGTAACAAGCATGGCTGCAGTTCTTCAGGCATTCATTTCGTGTAGGAAATATAGTTGCCATAAGGGCTATTCGTCTACTGGTTTGAGGTATGAGATTGGTGAAAGGATACTTACATGTAAGGTATCTGGTCTCAAGCGCAAAGGCTCTGTACTCAATGTGATCTCGATCTACGAGAAGCTATCACTTACCCTCAATTTCTTTGAGAGCCAAGCAGGTACTACACATGTATTTTCTTGAGCATTTCTGTGCACTCGGTGTGGAAATGTACATGAGCTTGCTGCTGCTGAAGTTGTGTGGATAAGTCTGTCACAATAAACCCTTGCTGCTTGAAGAAAATGAACACATGCTCTTATCGACACAACATGGCTACACTTTTTTTTTTCAAGCGTCAAATCGGTTCGATTAGACTTCTGGCTCCAATAATCATGTGTATTTGACGCCGTTTTCTTCAAACGTTTAGTTTAACTTTAATACCCGTTGCCGGTGGTCTTGTCCTCATTTCCAAACTTGCCTTCGAGCATCAACTGTCTCCTCTTCGCATCTAAAACACATTACAAACATGGCTCCTGCTGCCGACATGAAGCTCGTAGGTTGCAAGAACTTCGTGCGCAACAACCCGCAAACCGATCGCTTCGACGTCCAGAAGTTCCACCACATTGAGTTCTTCTGCTTGGACGCCACCAACGTTTCCCGACGCTTCTCGTGGGGTCTGGGAATGGGGCAGATCGGCAAGTCCGACCAATCCACGGGCAACCACGTGTCGGCCAGCTACGTCATCCAGAGTGGAGAGGTTAAGCTGGTGTTCACAGCTCCGTACGCACTCGAGACGGAGAAGGACCCTGAGGCGGTGAGTCCCCTCCCTGGTTACGACCCTGAACTTGCGCAGAAATTCGTTCTGAAGCACGGATTGGCGGTGCGCGCCTTGGGGATTCAAGTCGGAGACGCCAAGGCTGCGTACGAGATCTCAGTGCAGAACGGCGGTGAAGGAGTGTTGGCGCCGCATACGCTGACCGACAAGGAGTCGGGCAAGACGACTACAGTGTCGGAGGTGAAGCTGTACGGAGACGTGGTGATCCGCTGGGTGAGTGGCGACTTCGAGGGCCCGTTCGTGCCTGGCTACGAGAAGTGCGACGCCCCGGACGTGAGCATCGGTATTCAGCGTCTCGACCACTGCGTGGGCAACGTACCCAAATTACTGGAAGCTGTCAAGTACATCACGGGCTTCACCGGTTTCCACGAGTTCGCTGAATTCACTGCTGAAGATGTAGGCACGCTGGACTCTGGTCTTAACAGTATGGTGTTGGCCAGCAACAACGAGATGGTACTCCTGCCCGTGAATGAGCCGACGTTCGGCACGAAGCGCAAGAGTCAAATCCAGACGTACCTGGAGCAGAACGTGGGTGCGGGTCTGCAGCACATGGCACTCAAGACGGACGACATCTTCCGCACTTTGGCGGAGATGCAGAAGCGCAGCTTCGTGGGCGGCTTTGAGTTCATGCCACGCCCCAACAAGGTCTACTACGAACAGATGCCGGAACGTATCGGTGACGCCCTGACGAAGGAGCAGTACGAACAAATTGAGCAGTTGGGATTGCTGGTTGACAAGGACGACCAAGGGATTCTGTTGCAGATCTTCACGAAACCGCTAGGAGACCGCGCCACAGTCTTCTTTGAGATCATCGAGCGTGTGGGCTGCATGAAGGACATTGCTGGTCGCCTGGAACAGGCTGCTGGTTGCGGAGGTTTCGGAAAGGGCAACTTCTCTGCGCTGTTCAAGTCGATCGAGGATTACGAGAAGTCGTTGAACGTGTAGGAAGTGAGCGCTGTAGTGGGAGTTTGAGTTGTGAATAAAAAACTAGTGAATCACTTTCTTCATTGTCTTTGCTTTCTTAAACTTCGTACTGTGCAAGTACATCCTTTGAAGAGTTTTCGTGTTATGGTTTTCTTCACAAGCATCTTTCAAGAACGGTAGTTGGATCAATGGGAATCTGTATTGTTACTTTGACAATCCTAATCACTCGAAGTTCGGCTACGCTTCAAAGGCTCTACAGCGACGTTCTTGCTTGCACGCTTCTTCTTGTTCGCACGCCGCTTCTTGGACTTGCTGAGTTTCTCTTCTCCACCAGCGTTATCCACGTAGAACAGGCCATCTGCGTCAGTAGCCCCTTCCTCTGCTGCTTCGGCCGGGCTCGCATCCTGGGCCTTCGGCTTGTCCGAGTTGCCTTCAGCCAATTTCTGTAGATACTCCAGATAGCTCTGTGGAGGTAAACACCAGTTAGAATTTCTCCCCAACAAGACAAAACACTGTTAAATAACTCACCTTCTGGACAAGAGGAAGCTCCTCCGTCGTCACGTCAGTCGAGTTTAGCAGGATGTTCGCCATCTTGTTCTGGCCAAAGCATTTCTTCCACAACCGCTGCGTCACTTTTTCCAGGACAGACTTCGGGCTCGCAGTCTGCTCACGATCCAGCCAGGACATGAAGCTCGCGGGCAACGGCACACCAGCCAGATGAGCCATAGCCGTCGTGACGGACGGCAGACTCGACTTGCGTTCTACACGCATGAAATGTGCTGCGTTGCGTAGGCAAACGGCAGCCTCGAAAAGAACACGGTCCTGTGCAGCTGTCTTATCATCAGCAACGCTCTCCTTTGCTTGGTCGAATAGAGCCACATTGGAGAATGCACGCGCATACACTTGGCCAAGGCAGTCAAGCAGAGCACGTCGATCTTGCTCGTCAAGAGCCTCGTCCTCATCTTCGTCAAGGTAAGTCGAGGGCTTGGACAAACTCTGCAAGAAGGTTAGCACTGACACGAGCCATTGGCCGCTGTGGTCAACTCCTCGCTGGCGCATCTGAGCAGCCAGCAGTACTTGACGAATCGTGAGCTGAGCCTGGACAACAGCACTCAATTGCTTTTGCTTCTGCAGCTTTTGCGGCGACGCCTGCTCTTCCTCTTCATCCTCCGAGGCGGAAGACTCATCCGACGTCTCCTCTTCGTTGTCGTAGTCAATCGGGAAATACACCGCCAACGCCAACAATGCGCCGTAAACCTTGGCCATTTCTTCATCGTAGGCCACCTGCTTCAGCGTCTTGTTCTCCTCGGGGCGGTAAAACATCGTCCATGGAGCGTTCAAACTCTCAACATCTGAAACCTGAGCCAAGGCCACTGCATCTTGCACCGCGACACGCTCCAGCAATGCGCGCAGCTGCTGCACCTGCTTGGTCGCCTTATCGTCTTCACAGCAGCTCCAGTTACTGGGAAGAGCTTCCACCTGCTGCTGCACAGCGACAGCCAAGCG
Source organism: Phytophthora colocasiae (assembly GCA_018806915.1). NCBI lineage: Eukaryota > Oomycota > Peronosporomycetes > Peronosporales > Peronosporaceae > Phytophthora > Phytophthora colocasiae. The sequence goes on from JAGKQI010000098.1 coordinate 4,135,548, forward strand.
TCGCAACACTAGACCGCGCTTGTGCTGCTGCTCCAACGGTCCCTCGTAACCACGCGCCGCAATAAGCGAGAACAACTGCACGAGTTCTTCAGCATCCTGATCATGAGTGTCAGCCGAGTGCTGCGCCACGTCAATACCAGCGTCCAGAGCTAAAACACCAGCAAGACGGAACAGTTTGTCGGCGGTGGGGGCAGCGGCCGCTTGCGTCAGCTCCAGTTCTGTGAGTTCTTCATTCAGCAACGCGCCATGCGTCAGTGGCGTCTTCTTAGCTTCGTCCTGCTGTTTCTGTACATAATCGACGTGCAATTCCCGCAATAGCGAGGCCAGCTGAAGCACTAGTGGCGCCAGGTCACGCGATAGATGCGCCTTGAGCTTCCCGCGCGGCAGTTTGGCCACTGCCTCCTCCAGCGTCGAGTGTAAGAAAGACTCATCCTTCCAGAACTGATTGCGCTCGGGCGTCTGCGTCCACTGCTGGAACACAGCGCGTGAGAATTGCGTGAGGAAGCGCTTCGTCTTGGCCTCCATGGTCAATGACAACCAGCAATGGACAAGACAGACTCTGCTGAAAGTTATACTAACCTGCTAAAACCTATATTTACGATTTGTATATGAGATGACAATTATAAACGTGATAGAATTTCACGTTCTGATAGTTAACCCCCCAACACTCACTTGTGTCGAGCCTTCGTAAGACAGTCAGACGACAAAGAAACGGTGGGTTGTGATTCGTCAAAAGGCCAAGCACAGCTTAGACGGTGAAGTACAAGCAGACGCAGTGAACGAAGTTACAAGTAAGTGCGTTTAGTCTTCCTTCCTCTTCTTCCTAGGTCTGTACTCTAATGTGTGCGTTTTGGTTGTTTGTGTGTGCTGCTTGATGAGCTAGACGAAGCATAGTCATGACTTTCAACTGCGTGGTAGGTGGGAACTGGTTGAGAAGCTGAGCGGCAGGCTGATGACACCGGTGACGCAGAGCATTGCTGCCTGCTGCTCAGTCATTGAGGAGGAAGGTAAAGTGCCGGTATCTCTCTCAATTGCAGCTCCAACATCATGCGCCATTCTGAGTACGTTTGACGCTTTTTTCGTGCCGCCAGGTCATGCGTTGATACTGACTTGTATTGGGGCTGGCCTTCGACTTCGTTCCCGAACCACCACAGATACCAACGTGCAGTACATCTGTGCTCAAACTCAAAGATTTCTGGAAGTGTGTGCAGTTTGCCATCACCTGGCCAAAGTGAATAATAGTTGTCGGTGAATAACTCTGAGGACAGACCGCATCCGAGCGTGGCTAACGGTCTACGCATTGTATCCTTGAACTGCTGCTGCGTTATACCAGTCCCGTAAATCCACCTTTTTTGTTCCCGTAGCTTAGCAAATCGAGGGGCCAAAGACTCAGGAAGAGCACAAACTGTAGCCTGAACTTGAGTACATACTGACTATTATACCACCATGAGAACACATTGACATTTAGACTACCATTATCATCAAAGAAGCGCTCGCCGTCGGGCTGTGTAGCGCGAAGCCATGCTGCGATACCACGGATATCGATACACGGTCTGAGTTCGAGAAGAAGTGCACGCGTTTCTCACATTCTCAGCACTAAGTACTCGCTCATCGTGGGCGAGTGGGTTAGCACGGGATAAAGTAAGCTCTGTGTTGCTGTTACGATGTGAAGCATCTCGAGTCAAGGCAGCGTTGGTGGCTGGTGGGGCTTTAGAAGACGAGTGGCGGAGAAGGGGGGTCTGCCACGCTGAGGCGGATTTGTTTTAATGCTAAGGACCACAAGAAAACTCTTTTTGGCCAATGACAAAGAAGTACGACACCGTGTCGTACTTTTGGCTCAACAAAAGTTGTGGTTGAGATAATGTATATAACCCTAAGTATGCGAATAGTAAAAACAAGACAAACGAAAGATAATCAGTTCTCGTTGATGGCCAAAAGTAAGACCTAGTGTCGGACGCACCCTGCCAAAACACAAGATTTGTCTTACGAAAACGCATGAATCAAGGTTGTTAATTGCAACATCGCTTTTTGAACTTTTTCAGTTAAATACAACATGTTAAGGACTGCACATTTGCATGGGTTTCTGCGCGGTTGCACGCGGTTAGGTAAAAATATTTACAAAAAACCGAAAGGGGATGAGAAATGAAATAAGTGCACGGATGAGTGGTCGTGCTTGCGCAGCTGGTCGCTTCAGGTCATTTGAGAATTCGCGGAAATGGTAGGAAGGCGTGAGACCCGTCGTGGGCTTATCCGGCATTCCCGGGCCGATAGGCCCGGGTGCCTCCGCCACCCGCAGGGTGGCGGCTGTTCCGCTCCGCCGCTTAATTTAGAGTTTCAAATGTTGATTTCGTAGAGAAAAAAACAAAATGTGTGCGCTACGAGCTGTTCAATCTGCTATTGCTCTACGCAAGTTTCCACCGTGCTATCCCTTCCGGAAAACCAAGGAGGTTATTTTGTCCGAGTGGTTCACGGTGCCATCCTTTACGTAGTCTCGGAGGTTTTAACAGGCTCTGGGAAACCCATTTGAGTAATAGAGGGATGCTCTTGTACTCCACAAGTAAAGGAGTACATCCAACGGAACGTTCACGATATTGATCATCAGACTACACTTTATTACGCAAGGTACAGTTGTCAGGTACTTCTAAAACATCTTTTACTACAGTCGACGATAGATACTTATCGTCGTCAAAGAAAGTGCTTTTAGCTTTTCCTATATACTAACATACAAGTCAGGAACCTCGATGGAGCTGTTTGATCTAGTATATGACGGTATGTTGACGACTAAAGGCGTTTCTGGAGCTGTGGTAATGTTACGCGTCGCCGTCAAAAGCGGTACTACTCGCTACTGGCTCGGGCAGCAAACTTCATTGAAAAGCGCAAGCACGTAGACCCTCAGTATCGCCCTCCTCTCTTTCCGTCAGTGGATCAGTTTATGACGGAACATGCCTGTCTAGATAACGAAGCAATTCAGAAGGTGTGGCTTCAACAGACGAGTATATGCAGCAAACTTGTAGAAGCTCACATGGCTTCATCGCGCTGCGAGAAGGTTATTCGAGCTGATCATTCCCAGAAGTTTTGCAGCAAACTAAAAGTATTTGGTGCGGATGGAAGTAAAGAACAGGACGCAGAAGTACGTATGCTGCTACTGGTTCAGAATGAAATAGGACAAATTATGGCCCGCGGTCTCACCTGTTCAGAAAACCATGAAGAAACCAGAGCAATTTTGCAACCGATCGTCAACAAATTATCGAAAGATCCTGGTGCTCAACGAGTTTTCGTGTGTGACCATGCGAATGGCATGCGTAACCTTGTGAATTCCGTCTTTGGCGATGGAGTTATTGTAAAACAAGATCCTTTCCACGTTATTCAGCGAATGACTGAAAAAATTAGTGATCACAACAAGAGAAAGTGGTTAGCGAAGAGTCTATCTGAAGCGATGTATGATGTTGAGAGAAATTTGCGCCCTCCTGAAATAATGGCAACGCTTTTCACCTCTGCTGTTGGTAAGATAAGTCCTGGTGATGTTCGTGCGATGGATGAATGGGAAAGAAGTGTGGAAAGCAACCTTGCGCAAATTCGTCGGGGTGACCTTTACGTTGAAAACAGCAACTATCACGAAGGCGGGGGGATAGTTCGTGTTGTTTCCACCAGCCAGCTTGAAGCAATTCATTCAAAACTGCGCAAACTACTGGATCGAGTTGTTTCTATTCAAGTCGGCCTTCGGATTTTAGATATTTTTATTTTGCAGGTGAGTGTGTACTTGAATACGTTGGCAATCTGGAGTAAGCTGACTTTGTTTGAGTTTATCACAGCACAATCTTCAAGTTGGAGCAAAGTTCCGCCGCAATCCTGAGTTTGTGGGTTTTGATTTTATTCATTTGTACCGTGCTGCTGTCCTTTGCCGTGGAATAATACCAGATTCACCTCAACTGGAGTTTCTCGATCAAATTCTTGCCAGCTACATACCTGCTGGAAGTATCCAGCAACAATACAGACCCTGGGGAAATTGGGTGCCAGTTAATCGGGCGTGGGAAAGCATCTACGACATGATCCCTCTGCGAGTTGACGGAGCTGAGGCAAATTTGCTTCGAAATGACTCTGCCCACGCAGATATTCTGGCGTTGCTGAGTGCGTTGAAACACGAACGAAAAATGATGAACCAGAGAAGTTTTACTGACAACTTGGGTTTGGAACCTGAATATAATAGCACCTCAGAATTTACATCTCACGAATTTGCCCTGCTGAAGCAAATACGCGCAGAGCAACTCGCATCAAGAGAAGCCAAGTGGGAATCTTGCCCTTTCGTTACTACAATCATTTACAATTCCGCCGTTCGGCAACTAGATAATCCGAGCTTGGAGATTCGAAAGCATTCGTATCACGCAATTGCTCGACGATTGACATCCATTGACCTACAGCTACAACAGTGCAATAAAACACAGCTTTCGGGATTTCAACGCATCATAGTATTGACAAGGAAGGCTATTCAGGATGAGGATAACTCGGATAATGACAACGCTCTTCAGGAAAAGCTATTTCGACTGTTCAGATTGGCTGTCGGCGTAAAGAATGTAAAACAGGTTTATCGCTCGGTCTACGACTTTGCTGCATGCGTGTGCCCAAGCATAAACCGCAAAAGCGATGAATTTCTCGAGCGTCGATGGGACTCAATGCGAAGAGCACAAAGTTACATCAGAAAAAGCAAGGCCGAAAAGGAGTCAAAAGTACCGGCAGATAAAGCTCCAGATTTACCACAACTGATCCAAGAGTGTGGCTCATCTAATCTGTACGTGCGAACAACTGCACCTTCAGCTGAATCGTGTAATGAAACCATTCTCGAACCTAGCGTCTGCCAGCCCGTGGCGGTTCTTCCAGCCCGTGAAGTATTCACAGATGCAATAAAAACATGTCTTGTAGAGTATGCAGCCACTTTTCCGAAAGGGTCTCACGGAAAATGGGCACGTATTCACGAAATGTACATGAAGTTGAACCCAAGTGGAAAATTGAGCCAAAACGCGTTGTGCTGCCGACTTAAAGTGCGTCGTCCAAAACCTGAAGTGCTAGCGACAACGGACCGAGCCATCACTCCTGATACAACACACAGTCCAGAACACGAAGATCGTGCAAGTGAGCAACGTGCCGTCCAAGCTTACGACCCTCAAGTTCAAGATTCAATTGCAATTACTCGCCGGAGCCCAGGTGACAATAGACACGAAGAGAACAGGCCAGCGTGTAGCAGTTGCAGGTCCCGAAAGCGCGGTTGTAATCCGAACAGCAAGAATCCGGACTGCGAAAAGCGAAAAAAGGGGAACGCTCAATCCATTGCAAATTTTTTTGCTCCCTAGGATTCTATAAGGAACTGCGAGCATTAGCAAATAAGAGTCAAGTCTCGTCGAACATGATCCCATAATTCAAAACAGAGACCGAATTACATGATAAATACCTGATAGCCTTCCGATATTTCGTAGCTAGTATTTTGTCGTGGACTAGTAGATTGCGCACACGATTCGTGGTGAAGAGCGTGCGGGTATCACTAGCGTCTCGAATTGCTACAGGAGAATATCCAGCATCACCCATTGATGACGCTAACAGAACAGATCCCAGTCAGCTAACTGCTGCAACACAGCATGCGTTGCTTACAGTCTCTCTGGAAGATATGGTTTCGAGCAAAGCATTAGCTAGGAAGATTAGTTCACCCAATAAGACACGTAGGATCAGCGGCTAGTGACTCCACATACCTGTGCAACTACACGGGGTACTTGAGAGATGTGATGATGCTCAACCGCGTGGTATGCGCCTGTGATGGCGATGCTATCTGGTGCATTCTGCGGTCTCCTTCTCCTGAAGATTTTGCAAGCAGCGACTTTATGGCTCGCGATTGGCTGATTTTGTTGTCAGGGGATACAGGATATTTTTCAGGACTTGGTCATTTTTGGTCGTTTTTAGTCGTTTTTGGTGGATTTCGGTCCCAGGAGATTCCCGACAATACCGGTCGAGCCCCCCCCGGCTTATCCGGCATTCCCGGGCCGATAGGCCCGGGTGCCTCCGCCACCCGCAGGGTGGCGGCTGTTCCGCTCCGCCGCTTAAATTTAGAGTTTCAAATGTTGATTTCGTAGAGAAAAAAACAAAATGTGTGCGCTACGAGCTGTTCAATCTGCTATTGCTCTACGCAAGTTTCCACCCGTGCTATCCCTTCCGGAAAACCAAGGAGGAGTTATTTTGTCCGAGTGGTTCACGGTGCCATCCTTTACGTGGTCTCCGGAGGTTTTAACAGGCTCTGGGAAACCCATTTGAGTAATAGAGGGATGCTCTTGTACTCCACAAGTAAAGGAGTACATCCAACGGAACGTTCACGATATTGATCATCAGACTACACTTTATTACGCAAGGTACAGTTGTCGGGGTTCTTCTAAAACATCTTTTACTACAGTCGACGATAGATACTTATCGTCGTCAAAAGAAGTGCTTTTAGCTTTTCCCTATATACTAACATACAAGTCGGGAACCTCGATGGAGCTGTTTGATCTAGTATATGACGGTATGTTGACGACTAAAGGCGTTTCTGGAGCTGTGAGTAATGTTACGCGTCGCCGTCAAAAGCGGTACTACTCGCTACTGGCTCGGGCAGCAAACTTCATTGAAAAGCGCAAGCACGTAGACCCTCAGTATCGCCCTCCTCTCTTTCCGTCAGTGGATCAGTTTATGACGGAACATGCCTGTCTAGATAACGAAGCAATTCAGAAGGTGTGGCTTCAACAGACGAGTATATGCAGCAAACTTGTAGAAGCTCACATGGCTTCATCGCGCTGCGAGAAGGTTATTCGAGCTGATCATTCCCAGAAGTTTTGCAGCAAACTAAAAGTATTTGGTGCGGATGGAAGTAAAGAACAGGACGCAGAAGTACGTATGCTGCTACTGGTTCAGAATGAAATAGGACAAATTATGGCCCGCGGTCTCACCTGTTCAGAAAACCATGAAGAAACCAGAGCAATTTTGCAACCGATCGTCAACAAATTATCGAAAGATCCTGGTGCTCAACGAGTTTTCGTGTGTGACCATGCGAATGGCATGCGTAACCTTGTGAATTCCGTCTTTGGCGATGGAGTTATTGTAAAACAAGATCCTTTCCACGTTATTCAGCGAATGACTGAAAAAATTAGTGATCACAACAAGAGAAAGTGGTTAGCGAAGCGATGTATGATGTTGAGAGAAATTTGCGCCCTCCTGAAATAATGGCAACGCTTTTCACCTCTGCTGTTGGTAAGATAAGTCCTGGTGATGTTCGTGCGATGGATGAATGGGAAAGAAGTGTGGAAAGCAACCTTGCGCAAATTCGTCGGGGTGACCTTTACGTTGAAAACAGCAACTATCACGAAGGCGGGGGGATAGTTCGTGTTGTTTCCACCAGCCAGCTTGAAGCAATTCATTCAAAACTGCGCAAACTACTGGATCGAGTTGTTTCTATTCAAGTCGGCCTTCGGATTTTAGATATTTTTATTTTGCAGGTGAGTGTGTACTTGAATACGTTGGCAATCTGGAGTAAGCTGACTTTGTTTGAGTTTATCACAGCACAATCTTCAAGTTGGAGCAAAGTTCCGCCGCAATCCTGAGTTTGTGGGTTTTGATTTTATTCATTTGTACCGTGCTGCTGTCCTTTGCCGTGGAATAATACCAGATTCACCTCAACTGGAGTTTCTCGATCAAATTCTTGCCAGCTACATACCTGCTGGAAGTATCCAGCAACAATACAGACCCTGGGGAAATTGGGTGCCAGTTAATCGGGCGTGGGAAAGCATCTACGACATGATCCCTCTGCGAGTTGACGGAGCTGAGGCAAATTTGCTTCGAAATGACTCTGCCCACGCAGATATTCTGGCGTTGCTGAGTGCGTTGAAACACGAACGAAAAATGATGAACCAGAGAAGTTTTACTGACAACTTGGGTTTGGAACCTGAATATAATAGCACCTCAGAATTTACATCTCACGAATTTGCCCTGCTGAAGCAAATACGCGCAGAGCAACTCGCATCAAGAAGCCAAGTGGGAATCTTGCCTTTCGTTTCTAATCATTTACAATTCCGCCGTTCGGCAACTAGATAATCGAGCTTGGAGATTCGAAAGCATTCGTATCACGCAATTGCTCGACGATTGACATCCATTGACCTACAGCTACAACAGTGCAATAAAACACAGCTTTCGGGATTTCAACGCATCATAGTATTGACAAGGAAGGCTATTCAGGATGAGGATAACTCGGATAATGACAACGCTCTTCAGGAAAAGCTATTTCGACTGTTCAGATTGGCTGTCGGCGTAAAGAATGTAAAACAGGTTTATCGCTCGGTCTACGACTTTGCTGCATGCGTGTGCCCAAGCATAAACCGCAAAAGCGATGAATTTCTCGAGCGTCGATGGGACTCAATGCGAAGAGCACAAAGTTACATCAGAAAAAGCAAGGCCGAAAAGGAGTCAAAAGTACCGGCAGATAAAGCTCCAGATTTACCACAACTGATCCAAGAGTGTGGCTCATCTAATCTGTACGTGCGAACAACTGCACCTTCAGCTGAATCGTGTAATGAAACCATTCTCGAACCTAGCGTCTGCCAGCCCGTGGCGGTTCTTCCAGCCCGTGAAGTATTCACAGATGCAATAAAAACATGTCTTGTAGAGTATGCAGCCACTTTTCCGAAAGGGTCTCACGGAAAATGGGCACGTATTCACGAAATGTACATGAGATTGAACCCAAGTGAAGAATTGAGCCAAAACGCGTTGTGCTGCCGACTTAAAGTGCGTCGTCCAAAACCTGAAGTGCTAGCGACAACGGTTGATCATCACTCCTGATACAACACACAGTCCAGAACACGAAGATCGTGCAAGTGAGCAACGTGCCGTCCAAGCACGACCCTCAAGTTCAAGATTCAATTGTTACTCGCCGGAGCCCAGGTGACAAGAACACGAAGAGAACAGGCCAGCGTGCCAGCAGTTGCAGGTCCGAAAGCGCGGTTGTAATCCGAACAGCAGAATCCGGACTGCGAAAAGCGAAAAAGGGGCACGCTCAATCCATTGCAATTTTTTTGCTCCTAGGATTCTATAAGGAACTGCGAGCATTAGCAAATAAAGTCAAGTCTCGTCGAACATGATCCATAATTCAAACGAGAGACCGAATTACATGATAAATGCCTGATAGCCTTTGATATTTCGTAGCTAGTATTTTGTCGTGGACTAGTAGATTGCGCACACGATTCGTGGTGAAGAGCGTGCGGGTATCACTAGCGTCTCGAATTGCTACAGGAGAATATCCAGCATCACCCATTGATGACGCTAACAGAACAGATCCCAGTCAGCTAACTGCTGCAACACAGCATGCGTTGCTTACAGTCTCTTTGGAAGATATGGTTTCGAGCAAAGCATTAGTTCACCCAATAAGACACGTAGGATCAGCGGCTAGTGACTCCACATACCTGTGCAACTACACGGGGTACTTGAGAGATGTGATGATGCTCAACCGCGTGGTATGCGCCTGTGATGGCGATGCTATCTGGTGCATTCTGCGGTCTCCTTCTCCTGAAGATTTTGCAAGCAGCGACTTTATGGCTCGCGATTGGCTGATTTTGTTGTCAGGGGATACAGGATATTTTTCAGGACTTGGTCATTTTTGGTCGTTTTTAGTCGTTTTTGGTGGATTTCGGTCCCAGGAGATTCCCGACAATACCGGTCGAGCCCCCCCCGGCTTATCCGGCATTCCCGGGCCGATAGGCCCGGGTGCCTCCGCCACCCGCAGGGTGGCGGCTGTTCCGCTCCGCCGCTTAATTTAGAGTTTCAAATGTTGATTTCGTAGAGAAAAAAACAAAATGTGTGCGCTACGAGCTGTTCAATCTGCTATTGCTCTACGCAAGTTTCCACCCGTGCTATCCCTTCCGGAAAACCAAGGAGGAGTTATTTTGTCCGAGTGGTTCACGGTGCCATCCTTTACGTGGTCTCCGGAGGTTTTAACAGGCTCTGGGAAACCCATTTGAGTAATAGAGGGATGCTCTTGTACTCCACAAGTAAAGGAGTACATCCAACGGAACGTTCACGATATTGATCATCAGACTACACTTTATTACGCAAGGTACAGTTGTCGGGGTACTTCTAAAACATCTTTTACTACAGTCGACGATAGATACTTATCGTCGTCAAAAGAAGTGCTTTTAGCTTTTCCCTATATACTAACATACAAGTCGGGAACCTCGATGGAGCTGTTTGATCTAGTATATGACGGTATGTTGACGACTAAAGGCGTTTCTGGAGCTGTGAGTAATGTTACGCGTCGCCGTCAAAAGCGGTACTACTCGCTACTGGCTCGGGCAGCAAACTTCATTGAAAAGCGCAAGCACGTAGACCCTCAGTATCGCCCTCCTCTCTTTCCGTCAGTGGATCAGTTTATGACGGAACATGCCTGTCTAGATAACGAAGCAATTCAGAAGGTGTGGCTTCAACAGACGAGTATATGCAGCAAACTTGTAGAAGCTCACATGGCTTCATCGCGCTGCGAAGAAGGTTATTCGAGCTGATCATTCCCAAGTTTTGCAGCAAACTAAAAGTATTTGGTGCGGATGGAAGTAAAGAACAGGACGCAGAAGTACGTATGCTGCTACTGGTTCAGAATGAAATAGGACAAATTATGGCCCGCGGTCTCACCTGTTCAGAAAACCATGAAGAAACCAGAGCAATTTTGCAACCGATCGTCAACAAATTATCGAAAGATCCTGGTGCTCAACGAGTTTTCGTGTGTGACCATGCGAATGGCATGCGTAACCTTGTGAATTCCGTCTTTGGCGATGGAGTTATTGTAAAACAAGATCCTTTCCACGTTATTCAGCGAATGACTGAAAAAATTAGTGATCACAACAAGAGAAAGTGGTTAGCGAAGCGATGTATGATGTTGAGAGAAATTTGCGCCCTCCTGAAATAATGGCAACGCTTTTCACCTCTGCTGTTGGTAAGATAAGTCCTGGTGATGTTCGTGCGATGGATGAATGGGAAAGAAGTGTGGAAAGCAACCTTGCGCAAATTCGTCAGGAGTGACCTTTACGTTGAAAACAGCAACTATCACGAAGGCAGGGGATAGTTCGTGTTGTTTCCACCAGCCAGCTTGAAGCAATTCATTCAAAACTGCGCAAACTACTGGATCGAGTTGTTTCTATTCAAGTCGGCCTTCGGATTTTAGATATTTTTATTTTGCAGGTGAGTGTGTACTTGAATACGTTGGCAATCTGGAGTAAGCTGACTTTGTTTGAGTTTATCACAGCACAATCTTCAAGTTGGAGCAAAGTTCCGCCGCAATCCTGAGTTTGTGGGTTTTGATTTTATTCATTTGTACCGTGCTGCTGTCCTTTGCCGTGGAATAATACCAGATTCACCTCAACTGGAGTTTCTCGATCAAATTCTTGCCAGCTACATACCTGCTGGAAGTATCCAGCAACAATACAGACCCTGGGGAAATTGGGTGCCAGTTAATCGGGCGTGGGAAAGCATCTACGACATGATCCCTCTGCGAGTTGACGGAGCTGAGGCAAATTTGCTTCGAAATGACTCTGCCCACGCAGATATTCTGGCGTTGCTGAGTGCGTTGAAACACGAACGAAAAATGATGAACCAGAAGTTTTACTGACAACTTGGGTTTGGAACCTGAATATAATAGCACCTCAGAATTTACATCTCACGAATTTGCCCTGCTGAAGCAAATACGCGCAGAGCAACTCGCATCAAGAGAAGCCAAGTGGGAATCTTGCCCTTTCGTTACTACAATCATTTACAATTCCGCCGTTCGGCAACTAGATAATCCGAGCTTGGAGATTCGAAAGCATTCGTATCACGCAATTGCTCGACGATTGACATCCATTGACCTACAGCTACAACAGTGCAATAAAACACAGCTTTCCAGGGATTTCCAACGCATCATAGTGACTTTGACAAGGAAGGCTATTCAGGATGAGGATAACTCGGATAATGACAACGCTATCTTCAGGAAAAGCTATTTCCGACTGTTCAGATTGGCTGTCGGCGTAAAGAGATGTAAAAACCAGGTTTATCAGCTCGGTCTCTACGACTTTGCTGCATGTGCGTGTGCCCAAGCATAAACCGCAAAAGCGATGAATTTCTCGAGCGTCGATGGGACTCCAATGCGAAAGAGCACAAGAGATTACATCAGAAAAAGCAAGGCCGAAAGAGGAGTCAAAAGTACCCGGCAGATAAAGCTCCAAATTTACCACAACTGATCCAAGAAGTGTGGCTCATCTAATCTGTACGATGCGAACAACTGCACCTTCAGCTGAATCCATTGTAATGAAACCATTCTCGAACCTAGCGTCTCTTGCCAGCCCGTGGCAGGTTTCTTCCAGCCCGTGAAGTATTCACAGATGCAATAAAAACATGTCTTGTAGAGTATGCAGCCACTTTTCGAAAAGGGTCTCACGGAAAATGGGCACGTATTCTGAAAATGTACATGAAGTTGAACCCAAGTGGAAAATTGAGCCAAAACGCGTTGTGCTGCCGACTTAAAGTGCGTCGTCCAAAACCTGAAGTGCTAGCGACAACGGACCGAGCCATCACTCCTGATACAACACACAGTCCAGAACACGAAGATCCGCGTGCAAGTGAGCAACGTGCCGTCAAACTTACGACCCTCAAGTTCCAAGATTCAATTTAGCAATTTACTCGCCCGGAGCCCAGGTGACAATAGACACGAAGAACAGGCCAGCGTGTAGCAGTTGCAGGTCCCGAAAGCGCAGGTTGTAATCCGAACAGCAAGAATCCAGGACTGCAGCGAGAAAAGGGGAACGCTCAATCCATTGCAAATTTTTTGCTCTAGGATTCTATAAGGAACTGCGAGCATTAGCAAATAAGAGTCGAGTCTCGTCCGAACGCCCATGATCCCATAAGTTCCAAAACAGAGACCGAATTACATGATAAATACCTGATAGCCTTCCGATATTTCGTAGCTAGTATTTTTGTCGTGGACTAGTAGATTGCGCACACGATTCGTGGTGAAAGAGGCGTGCGGGTATCACTGAAGCGTCTCGAATTGCTACAGGAGAATATCCAGCATCACCCATTGATGACGCTAACAGAACAGATCCCAGTCAGCTAACTGCTGCAACACAGCATGCGTATGCTTACAGTCTCTCTGGAAGATATGGTTTCCCGAGCAAAGCATTAGCTAGGAAGATTAGTTCACCACAATAAGACCACGTAGGATCAGCGGCTGGTGACTCCCACATGCCTGTGCAACTACACGGGGTACTTGGGGGATGTGATGATGCTCCAGCCGCGTGGTATGCGCCTGTGATGGCGATGCTATCTGGTGCATTCTGCCGGTCTCCTTCTCCTGAAGATTTTGCAAGCAGCGACTTTGCGTGGCTCCGCGATTGGCTGATTTTGTTGTCAGGGGATACAGGATATTTTTCAGGACTTGGTCATTTTTGGTCGTTTTTAGTCGTTTTTGGTGGATTTCGGTCCCAGGAGATTCCCGACAATACCGGTCGAGCCCCCCCCGTCGTGAGCGTGAAGCCATGGCGGCTATATTGTAGGGGAAGACCGAAGCAGAACGAATCCGCTTGACAGCAATCCATCGGGCGTACCTGGACGGAGAGCGAGACAGCGACGTGCTAATGAAGGGACCCGCTCGTGTACCGCGCCCGGTGCGCCCACCACCTGTAGGTAAGAGCGCTGCCTACCTTGCAGCACAGCGGAACGTCATTGAGGAAAGCGATGATGGAGCGTCGGAGGAGGAGACGTACGAGGACGCGGTTGTGGAGGAGGAGGCAGTGGCGGAAGAGGAGTCGCCGAGGGAGAAGGCGGCGGTGGGGGGCAAGAAACCAGCAGCGAAGAAGACCAAGGCGAAATGCAAGTCCAAGGTACCTGCTGCTAGGAAGAAGGCAGCAGCTGCGAGGGAGGTGAAGAAAGCCAAGGAAGCAGCTGCCGTCGCTCGAGCGGTGTCTGCCGCCTCGAAGAAGAAGATGGCGAAGCTGAAGGAGAGGCTGCGCTTGGAGAGGGAGGAGAAACGCGGAGCTGGAGCTCGTGCTGGAGCACTCGCAGCCCTTGAGCAGCAGCGACAACCAACACGGGAGCCGGGGAAGAAGAAACGGAAAACGAGCCCGATCGTTGCGGCAGATGTGAACCCAGAAGACGCGAGTGAATCACCTGGGTACGTTATAGAAGAAGATTGTTTCGGCTTGCTATACTAATATCGTTTGTGTGTTGCGAGTAGGCAAGCGTCATTAGAAGAAGTGC